>SJYA01000300.1:810550-957930 GCA_006410615.1 Neotragus moschatus | reverse complement strand
ACGCCCCCGCCACCCCATCTGTTTACAGAGCTAAGGTGTTGTAGGTTAAAAAGAGATGGGATGCGGAGTTTGAGACAATGCACAGAGAACAGTTTGAAAATCTCTGAAAAGCAGGTGACATAATGGATGGCAGCCAACAGGAGGAAGTTTTACATTACTTTGTCTAAAGAAAAGCGACTCTTGGCACATAGCTTCCGGGAGCCGCTCTGAGCACTAGGACTGGGAGCTAAGGAGAGATTTGGGACAAAGTCTTGCGTTAAAATCACAGCCTAAGTGAAAAATGTAGAGTTGAGTCTGCAGGCGTGTGAAGGACAGATAGGAGGTGTGGAGGTAAAGTGAGTTCCCCCGGAGGTCAGAGAAACAGAGCCTGGAGGCCAGGAAAGATCTAGATTGTATAGCTTGTCAGATGATTTTGTTGTCATTGTTTGGTCAACTGAGAGTCAGGTTCTTTTTTGGCCCCATGGAGTGTAGTCCACCAGGCGCCTCTGTCCATGGGATTTCCCAGGCAAGAATACTAGAGTAGGTTGCCTTTTTCTTCTCCAGGGAATCTTCCTGAGACAGGGATTGAACCCACATCTCCTGCATTGGCAGGTGGATTCTTTACCACTAAGCCACCAGGGAAGCCCCAGCTGATTTTGCTTGATTCCAATTTAGTTTAAACAGAAAGAGTCTGGGATGCTTTGGCCAGCTGTTAAACTTGAGCTCAAGAGTGGAACTTCATAAATATTGACGTGCAAACTCTCGCCCAGGCTTGCATTGTGGTCATGGATGTAACTTGGGAAAAGAACTCTTTGAATACGATATGTTTCTTTTTTTTTTTTTTTTCCTTCAAGAGATGTTTTCTCTCCCCAAGAGAATATTTGATATAAATTATTTTAATTTCTGTACCTCACATAAATATATTTAGGCATTGCTTTATTTTAAATTGTATATTTGGAAGTTTATGCTATCATACCAGACAGCAAGCAAGCCAGACAAAACTTAAGGTTTAATTGAAGACTTTTTCTTGAATTATTTTATCTCCTTTTCCTTTAATAACTACTTTCCTCCCTTAAATCAGCTTCATTCCTTGCCTTCAGGGAGTTCCCCAAGACAGGCTTTGAGATTCAAGATTGTTTATTCCAAAAGTCCATACTTTGGGTGGGGAATGGAGACAAGTTTTTGGCACAGACAATAGATCAGTTAGAATGCACAGAGCGACTGCCTCCCTATTCTCCAGTCCAGGAAACCGCCCAGATTGTAGGTGGGAGTAGAGATGCAGAGAGGAGGGATGAGGAGTCAGATGCTGTGGATCCACATGAAGAGTCCTTGCCTAGTTCCTTCCAAGCTGGCTTGAGGGTGAAGGTCAAAAACCCAGCAGACTCTCCAGGTATATTGAGGCTCCAGGAGCTGACCTCCACCCTCCTCCTCCCCTGCCCTACCAGGTGAGGCATAAGAGAATCTGCTCAGAGGTCCAGGTGCCTCCCACTGCCAGCTTGCTGCAAGAGAAGGTGATGGTGGACAGACTTCAGAGCTTCCTGGCCCCTGTGCAGGGATCAGAGGTCACCTCCTTCTGCGTCTACCAATGAGGGAGGGGTGTGTTGCTAAAAGGGGACTGGAAGAAGNTGTATATTTGGAAGTTTATGCTATCATACCAGACAGCAAGCAAGCCAGACAAAACTTAAGGTTTAATTGAAGACTTTTTCTTGAATTATTTTATCTCCTTTTCCTTTAATAACTACTTTCCTCCCTTAAATCAGCTTCATTCCTTGCCTTCAGGGAGTTCCCCAAGACAGGCTTTGAGATTCAAGATTGTTTATTCCAAAAGTCCATACTTTGGGTGGGGAATGGAGACAAGTTTTTGGCACAGACAATAGATCAGTTAGAATGCACAGAGCGACTGCCTCCCTATTCTCCAGTCCAGGAAACCGCCCAGATTGTAGGTGGGAGTAGAGATGCAGAGAGGAGGGATGAGGAGTCAGATGCTGTGGATCCACATGAAGAGTCCTTGCCTAGTTCCTTCCAAGCTGGCTTGAGGGTGAAGGTCAAAAACCCAGCAGACTCTCCAGGTATATTGAGGCTCCAGGAGCTGACCTCCACCCTCCTCCTCCCCTGCCCTACCAGGTGAGGCATAAGAGAATCTGCTCAGAGGTCCAGGTGCCTCCCACTGCCAGCTTGCTGCAAGAGAAGGTGATGGTGGACAGACTTCAGAGCTTCCTGGCCCCTGTGCAGGGATCAGAGGTCACTTCCTTCTGCGTCTACCAATGAGGGAGGGGTGTGTTGCTAAAAGGGGACTGGAAGAAGACTGAAGCTACCCTTACCTATTGCCATGGTAACCCAAGAATAGATGGGATGGGGATAGCTCCCCTGTTGCTGGCTTGAAAATAACAGTCGCATGGAGGACTCAACTCTCCTCTGAAACTTGAACTCAGCCTCAAGCAGAGACAAGAGGGACATGCCAAAGTCACTGAGATTAGGTTTAGGAAACACATTCTCTTGGTGCTGGGACAGGGAAAGATGCTTTCCTTGTTTACCTTGTTCATTTTGGCATGTGCATTTATTTTTTTNTAATATGCTATCTAGGTTGGTCGTAACTTTCCTTCCAAGGAGTAAGCGTCTTTTAATTTTATGGCTGCAATCACCGTCTGCAGTGATTTTGGAGCCCCCAAAAATAAAGTCAGCCACTGTTTCCACTATTCCCCATCTATTTGCCATGAAGTGATGGGACCAAATGCCATGATCTTAGTTTTCTCAACTGGTATAGAAATTTTTAAAAATCCTGTATAAAGTATATAATACTCATCCATTCCTTGCTTCTTCCCCCTTCCAATATAGACTGTGCTTGTTTCTTCCTCTGTAAAGTAGAGATAATAATGGCAACATTATTACTCTGTGAAGGTTACATGGCAGCAGGAGCATGGAAGTGGTTTATAAACCATAAAGCATTATTTGACGCTGGCTTATCTTAGTCCTAGGCTTGAAAATAGTCTTTGTTTTTGATATTTGAAAATAATATTCTTCCTCAAACTGAACTGAAGTGAAAACATATTCATAATTTTCAATATCCAACAATATCTAAAGCTTTTGCATTGGTTGATTTCATTACAGATGTAAGTAACAGAGACATGCTTAAGTTCCACCAGGTTTTAGGCTCTTGTTTTAAAGGTACATGGAGAAGGAGGAGGATAACCCCGCGGATGTTGCAAAGTCATTCAGGANATATCTAAAGCTTTTGCATTGGTTGATTTCATTACAGATGTAAGTAACAGAGACATGCTTAAGTTCCACCAGGTTTTAGGCTCTTGTTTTAAAGGTACATGGAGAAGGAGGAGGATAACCCCGCAGATGTTGCAAAGTCATTCAGGACTCAGCAGTGGTCTTGATCATCCAGTCACAGCCCCAGTGACTTGCTGGTTCATGGGCCTAGTGGATGTTTCCTGGGCAATGGATTCATCTTGCCTCCTCCTCTAGGGTTAATCATTTTGTTGAGGCGACAACACTCTGCTTCACTTTTGCAGCAACTAATTAATCAACTGGCTGGCTCTTTTCTCCATCTCATGGTTTCTTATGCATAGTGGACACTATCTCAGACTTCTCCTTGCAGCCTTTTCTCTGGTCTCTGCATTTCCCTCTCTCAAAAACTGAGAATGGGCTAAGTGATGAATTGGTTGGGTAGCTAACTGGGGTAGCAATCTTTAAGGGTTACTATTAGTATCATATTTATTTCTTGAATAAATCATAAGTGTGGTACCTGTTAATTCATTTTCACAGGAATTATCTCATGTAACTAGTGAAATATTTCGCTCTGAGAGGAGAGTGAATCTGTCTGCCAATTCAGGAGACTCAGGAGATGTGGGTTCGATCTCTGGGTCAGGAAGAACCCCTGGGGGAGGAAATGGCAANATATTCTTTTTTTCCCCAAGATTTTCTTGGTAATTTTTTCATACATTTACTTTACAATATGAATTTTACAAAATTTTGTCCTCTTACCCAAATAGGAAAGTGAATTTCTGATTTGTGTTGCATTGGGTTTATATATTTATTTGGAGAGGGTGTGTTTCTTTTTTTAATGATATTAAAATTTTTATCTTAGAATATGAAATGTCTTTCAGTTTGTTCAGATGATGGTATTAGGACCGTCAATAAAATTGAATAACATTTTTTCATTAGGTTCTATAACCTTTATGCTGGTTATTTTAGGTGTTTTCCTGTTGTAGATTGTTGAATGTGGGGTGCATTTTTCCATATCCATTTCTAACTAGCTAATATTATAAATGTTATATCAATTATTTATTTTAAATAAATATGTATATTTCTTATGAATTCCAGTAGATTAGTAGCTATCATACCTATTAAAATAACTTCTCTTCTTTCAGTCATTTTCTTACTTTATTGTACCGCCTACAGCGCAGGAGACACAGGAGATGTGGTTTGATCCCGGGTTCAGGAAGATCCTTTGGAGGAGGAAATGGCACCCCACTCCAGTGTTCTCAACTGGAGAATTCCATGGACATTGACCTAGCAGGCTAGAGTCCATAGGGTCTCAAAGAGTCGGACACGACTGAAGCGACTGAGAACAGCACAGCTAGAAAACCAAAAGTACTGGGGTTTTTTGTGTGTGGTTTTTGTCCTGCGCTAGGTCTTCCTGGCTGTGCTGGAGTTTCGTTGCTTTGTGTGGGCTTTCTCTAGTTAAGGTGAGCGGGGGCTACTCGTAGTTTTGGTNCATAGGGTCTCAAAGAGTCGGACACGACTGAAGCGACTGAGAACAGCACAGCTAGAAAACCAAAAGTACTGGGGTTTTTTGTGTGTGGTTTTTGTCCTGCGCTAGGTCTTCCTGGCTGTGCTGGAGTTTCGTTGCTTTGTGTGGGCTTTCTCTAGTTAAGGTGAGCGGGGGCTACTCGTAGTTTTGGTGTGCGGGCTTCTCATTCCTGTGGCTTCTCTTGTTACGGAGTACAGGCTCTAGGCTCTCAGGCTTGGTAATTGACGCCGGCAGCTACTCCAGGGCATGTGGAATCTTCCCGGACCAGAGAGTGAGCCTGTGTCCTCTGCATTGGCAGGCAAGATTCTTATCCCCTGTGCCATCAGGAAGTCCCGAAAACCAAATATACTGTTGAATAAAAGTGGCCTTTTCCTGATTTAAATGTCAAGACTTCAGTGGACTTCCTTGGTGGCACAGTGGATGAGAATCCACTTACCTGTGCTGGGGACATAGGTTCAATCCCTGGTCCAGGAAGACTCCACGTGGAAGGGAGCAGTTAAATCCTTTCGGCACGACTACTGAAGCCTGTGTGCGCTACAGCGCATGCACCACAAGAGAAGCCGCCACAATGAGAAGCCCGTGCACCTCAATGCAGAGCAGCCCCCGTTTGCTGCCTCTAGAGAAAGCCCCCGTGTACCAACAAGGACCCAGTGCAGCCAAAACTAAATAAATTAATTAATTTTAAAAATGTCAGGGCTCCAGTATTTTACCATTCAATATGTTTACCTTGAGAAGGAAATGGTAACCCACTCTGGTATCCTTGCCTGGAGACTCCCATGGACAGAAGAGCCTGGCAGGCTATAGTCCATGGGGTCGCAAGAGTTGGACATGACTTAGCGACTAAACCGCCACCATGAGGTTGACCAGGTATATGAGTTTGTCTATATGTGAGTGTGTGTGTATAAATAAATTTTTATCATATTTAGGTAGTTTCATTCTATCAGTATTTTATGTAGGATTTATATTAGGAAAGGCCACTGAATTTTTTTTTTACCTTCTCTTTATTTATTTATTTATTTATTTTCCATCTCAGATGTACATGAGTTCCCAATCTTGAACCCCCCTCCACCTCCCAAGGCCACTGAATTTTGTCAGCAATTTGGGACATTGATTATGCTAACACTAGGATGTTTTCTCTTTATTATTGCAATGAATTATATTGATATTAAATATCAGAATGGTAGTTTAGGAAAACATATGAGTATCCTTCCAGTGTGGGAGGCTTTCTTACTAAGCTGTGCTGTGTTTAGTTGCTCAGTCATGTCCAACTCTTTGTGACCCCATGGATTGTAGCCCTTCAGGCTCTGATGTCCATGGGGATTCTCCAGGCGAGAATACTGGAATGGGTAGCCTTTCCCTTCTCCAGGGGATATTCCCAACTCAGGGATCCAACCCAAGTCTCCCATATCACAGACGGATTCTTTACTGTCTGACGGATTCTTTACTGAGCCACTAGGGAAGCCCAAGAATATTGGAGTGGGTAACTTATCCCTTCTCCAGCAGATCTTCCTGACCCAGGAATCGAACTGGGGTCTCCTGCATTGCAGGCGGATTCTTTACCAGCTGAGCTACCAGGGAAGCTCAGAAAAGCCAAAAGGGAAAAGATTTCAGGATATAAGTTTAGACAAAATTCTTGGGGCTTCCCTGGCGGTTTTAGTAGTTAAGACTTTGTGCTTCCATTGCAGAGGGCACAAGTTCAATCCTTGTTTGGGGAAAGAAGATCCTACTTGCCACACAGCACAGTGGGGAAAAAGAAAAAAATGTTACATTTCTGAAATGGTATATACAGCATAAACAATGTCAGTTGACACCCTCATGAAATAAAAAATTATAACCACAAATATAAAAAGACCTTTTATGAATTGATAAGAAAAAGATAAGCCATAAGGGAAAGTAAAAACACAATATATATGATCAGGCAATTCATTAATTCAGCAATTTCATTTTTACTTCCTATTGAACTACTGACACACACCTAGATCTTAAGATAATAGCAATAAGCCAAAGAGACAGAGACTCCCAGCCTCATGGACCTAGCNGAAAAAGATAAGCCATAAGGGAAAGTAAAAACACAATATATATGATCAGGCAATTCATTAATTCAGCAATTTCATTTTTACTTCCTATTGAACTACTGACACACACCTAGATCTTAAGATAATAGCAATAAGCCAAAGAGACAGAGACTCCCAGCCTCATGGACCTAGCATTCTAACGGGGAGTCACTAGTGTTACCTCACCTACTCCTTTGTGTGATTGTGTCAAAACTTTTTTCACAACCAGTCTCCTTTTGCCCAACGCGGGTTGCTTCTAATTTTTGAATCCACCTGTCAGTGCAGGAGATGTGGGTTCAGTCCTTTGGTCGGAAAGATCCCCCGGAGGAGGAAATGGCAATCCACTCCAGTACTCTTGCCTGGGACATCCCATCAACAAAGGAACCTGGCGGGTTATAGTCCTTGGGGTCCCAAATTTCCCTTCCTAGCTTTTGTACCATAATTATGAGATTACCTGTTTCTACACAGCCTTGCTAACAGAGTGCGCTTTCAGTCTTTAGGATTTTGTCAGTATGGATAGATCAGGAACAGAAAATACATAGCTTGGCATGATTTTAATGTCTTTTTCTATTATTCTATGTGAAACTCAGTATCTTTTCATGTTTACAAGCCTTGTGAATTTTTTTCTTTCTGTGAACTTGATTTTCCTTTTTTTTATTTTGGCTCATTTAGAAAATTATTATTTTTTGGTCATTGTTGGTCATTTCTCTGTTTCTACAAACTCTTTAGGGAGATTAACCCTTTGTTGTAATATTCATTATGAATGTTTTTCCCAGTTTATCTTTTTTTTTGTCTTTGTTTGCCTTTTTTTTTTTTAAATAATTTTATTTGTTTTTGGCTGTGCTAGGTCTTCCTTGCTGCACAGGCTTTTCTCTAGTTGCAGCTAGTGGCAGCTACTCTGTAGTTGCTGCTCAGTAGTTGTGGTTCCCGGGCTCTAGAGCAAAGGCTCAATGGTTGTGGTGCACAGGCTTAGTTGCTTCTCAGCATGTGGGATCTTCCTGGACCAGGGATTGAACCCACGTCTCTTTCATTGGGAGGCAGATTCCTCACCAGTGAACCACCAGGGAAACCCCAAATCAGGCTTCTTGCTATTCTTTTAGTAAAATAAAATTTATCCTTTTTAGATTTCATACATTTGATAAATGTATAACCAACACCATAATAAAGATATAAAATATTTTCTCCAAGCCCCAAAGTTTACCCATGTCGCTTTGCAGTCATCTGCTTTCCCTCCCCCATCCCCTGGTACCACTGACCTGATTTCTGTTTTGCCTTTTTCAACATGCTCTGAATAGAATCATACAGTATATATGTTTCTTTTTTAAATCTTTCTCCTTCCCCTTAGCATAATGTTTTTGAGATTCAACCATGTTTTTTCATGTAAGAGCAGTTCTGTTTATTGCTGATTAATATTTTTTTCATGTCGATGTATTTATCTATTTACCAGTTGATAGATATTTTGTTTTTCCCAATTTGAAGGCGTTAGGAACAAAGCTGCTTTAAACATTTCCATACAGGTCTTTGGAGACTTTGCCATTCACAAGTTTTTTGTATTTATGTATTCAAATGTGTAAATCAATTTTATTTTTTCAAGTGGCCACCCAATAGTTCCCAAACTCATAAATCAATCATTTAAATCTGATTCAATAAACATTATTTTAGAATTATTTGTAATTATTTATAATTTACTTAAAACATTTTACATTTATTATAATTATATATTTATCACAATATTCAATTATCACAAATATTCAATTAAACTTAGAAGTTACAAAACTATTTTTCTTTAAACCCTCAAATACAACTTGCAACCTGGTAAATTCAATTATAAACCAAGTAATTTTGTGTAAAAATTAAAAACACTCATTTTCATTGTTCTTTGATTAATGTTTAATTCACTTATACGTTTAACAAGTTGTAACCCTGCAGCCATGAAATTAAAAGATGCTTACTCCTTGGAAGGAAAGTTATGACCAATCTAGATAGCATATTCAAAAGCAAAGGCATTACTTTGTCAACAAAGGTTCGTCTAGTCAAGGCTATGGTTTTTCCAGTGGTCATGTATGGATGTGGGAGTTGGACTATGAAGAAGGCTGAGCGCCAAAGAATCGATGCTTTCGAACTGTGGTGTTGGAGAAGCCTCTTGAGAGTCCCTTGGACTGCAAGGAGATCCAACCAGCCCATTCTAAAGGAGATCAGTCCTGGGTGTTCATTGGAAGGAATGATGCTAAAGCTGAAGCTCCAGTACTTTGGCCACCTCATGTGAACAGTTGACTCATTGGAAAAGACCCTGATGCTGGAAGGGACTGGGGGCAGGAGGAGAAGGGGACGACAGAGGATGAGATGGCTGGATGGCATCACCGACTCAATGGACATGAGTCTGAGTGAACTCCGGGAGATGGTGATGGACAGGGAGGCCTGTTGTGCTGCGATTCAAGGGGTCGCAAAGAGATGGACAGGACTGAGCGACTGAACTGACTGAATCCCTTAAACATTTAAGCGCTGTTTACAAACTTAATCAAATTACCTTGAGATTATAAATTAAAGTCACAAAACTTTTAAATCGAACACGTTAAATTCTCTTAAGTTTGAATACAGTGTGCCCCCTACATATGAACCTTCAAGTTCATACGCGAGCTTTCTCCGTCTAATCACGTAAGTTAGTTCACGTGCACTCATCCTCTACTGGTTGTGTTTGTGTGCTTTAGTACAGTACTGTGTAGAGTACAGCAGGGCTGCATCTTTAAGTCCAGGGCGTCCAGAAGCAAGCATAACAGCGGTGGCAATGTATGCTGGCTGTTGTACTGTCCTCTGGTACTTCTAAGGTATTGTACTCTAAAATTAAAATTGGTTTGTTTATTGTTTGTGTTTGTTTGTTTTCTATGCATTATTTGTGTACAAAGTACTATAAACCTATTACAGTACAGTATTATACATTTGATTGTGTTAGGTGGTACCTCGGCTTACTTTGTTAAACTTACAAACAAACTGGACTTACGAATGGGCTCTTGGAAGGGAATGCGTTCATATGTAGGAGACTTGCTATAACACTGACAAACTCGATTAAACCCTCTTGAAGAACTTCAAACTGTATCAAGTATGGTTTTCTCAAGCACTTCTGAAATCTAAAGAGATAGTTACAAATCTAACAAAATTAGGCCACATGTTTTTAGTGAAGTGGGCTGCAGCCCACCAGGCTCCTCCGTCCATGGGACTTTCTAGGCAAGAGTACTGGAGTGGGGTGCCATTGCCTTCTCGCAAACTTAAAAATGTAGCTAGTCAAACTCTTTTAAACATTTAAACATCTTAAAATCATTATACACTTAATACATATCCCTGAGTTTAAACATTGACTAAGTTTGCTAGTGCAAACGTAATCATTTGCATTAGTCTATGTGTTTAAATTGAAATGATTTATATCGTATGTCAGGTTCTGGACAACATTTTAAACATCTTAAGGATACACAAAGCACAGCTTCTAGTTAAAGTCCTGTTATGTATCCTCCCTCCCTCTGGCAACGCTGCTAAAATAACAGTTACAGGGTTTTTCTCAAGCATAAACCCACAAGACAGAGAGACAGAGAATGGCAATGAAGGCAACCATTTTGCATACTACAAAGATGACTTAGCGGTAGCTGGCTTAACAGTCCTGAAAAAGCTGAATTTTAAGCTACTGGTAGAGAAGTTAGGAAGTAATCAGATTTGTACCCCAGAACCTCAAAGCAGGGGCAATTCAGAAACAGGAAGAAACAGATACTTTGAAGAAAGTGAGAAAGGACCTGTGAACAGGAGTAATGGTTGATATCCCGTTTAAGATGTGGTTAGAACCACCTTCTTCATCCTCTACTCCCAACCCCCTTTCCTCTGCACAACCAGCAACAGCTTTCCCTCACCCCCCAGTAGAGGACTGGAAGTTTGGTCTCTGGAGGGGCAGACTAAGGATTCAATGGACTCCGGACCCCAGGTCACTGGGGACAGAGGAACTCAGAGCTAAAGATGGCACGGAAGTAAATCCAGATCCAAATGCTGAACTGAGAGACTCATTCTGACTTCCCAGTGGCTCATGGAAAGCTTCAGGCAGTGAGGTTTATACCCTCCAGGGAGAATGCTGGAAGATGCTTCACCAGCCAAGAAGAGATCTTATGATTTTAATAGGATCCTCCAACCAAAGAGCTTCAGCAGTTCACCCAACAGTGAGATCCTCGCTGGATAATCCCTGCTCAAATGCCCAGAACCTCCACGCAGCTACCTAGCACTCTACTCCTAAATAGATCTGAATGGTGAAGAGTCATCAGGCTTTTGTGTTTGTGCTCAGTGGCCCAGTAGAGTCTGACTCTTTGTGACCCCATGGATTGTATAGCCCACCAGTGGGATTTTTCAGGCAGGAATTCTGGAGTGGGTTGCCATTTCCTTCTCAAGGGGATCTTCCTGACCCAGGGATTGAACCCAAGTCTCCTGAAACCCTACCATTGGCTGGTGGAGCCACTGAGCCATTTGGGAAGCCCCTATCAGTATTTTGAGGAAAGCCAGAACAAGACAACAACAAAAGCATATAGGAAATGTAATTTTAGGAAAAATGACTACAATAAACAAAGAAGAAATAAAATACTCCTCAGTAATATCCTTGGAAGGATAAGAAAGTTATTATAGCCACAAAACAAGAGCATCACACAATAAAAAAGAAACATTTGAAAAACTAAGAAGAAATTTTAGAAAAAAATATAATAGGAAAAATGAAAAACTCCATGGAAGAGTTGGAAGATAAAATAGAAAAAAATCTCCTAGAAGAAAAAAAAAAGTAAGAAATAGGCAATAGGAAAGGAAAACAAAATAATAAAAGAATTGCACCAGGATGTCCAGATCTGGAAATAAGAAATTCCAGAAGAAAGTGTGCAAGAAAGTCTTCTAGATGTGAAGTATTCCCAGGTTCTAAGCTCTCACCAAGTATCCTACAAAATGAATGAAAAAGGATTCATAACAGCTGTCTCAAGCAAGGTCCATTGAGGAGGCAGAAATCATCCTTATTTTATCAGAGACAATTTATTATTAAGAATTGCTAAGTAACAGAAGACAGTTAACAACATAAAGAGGGTAAAAATAGGCAAAAACTTGTACACAGATGTTTGTAGAACTTTGATTTGTAATAGCTAGAAACTGAAAACAACTCAGGAACCTAAGCATCACAGCAAAGTTTGGAAGAAAATGCAGACACTGTGGGAGAGCACAGTTTGAGACGGGAGGGAGTAGAGTGGAATCTGAGATGGTCACAGCATTCCCAAAGTGGAAGTCAAAAGGAGGCTAGTTGAAGTGACCTCAGAGCCAGCCTGAGAGCCAGCACCTATTACTGTGATTGCCAAGCTCTTGATGTCACAGAGATAACATTCTGAGTAAAACATTAAAGACTCAGGTGTTGAATAGGGGAAAGTGTTAGGAATACCTTCATCTATTTATTCTACTGACCTGTGTGTGTGTGTGTGTGTGCGCGCGCGCGTGTGCACACGCTAAGTTGCTTCAGTTGTGTCTGACTCTTTGCAACCCCATGGACTGTAGCCCGCCAGGCTCCACTGTCCATGGGATTCCCCAGGCAAGAATACTAAGTGCGTTGTCATGCCCCAGGGGATCTTCCTGACCCAGGGATTGAACCTGAGTCTCTTATGGATCCTGCATTGGCAGGCAGGTTCTTTACCACTAGTGCCACCTGGGAAGACCCTTAGGTATATATGAGAGTAATATAAATGTATTATATTAAAATTAATGTAAAATACATATTGTATTAATATAATTCATAAAATTAATGAAGTACAATTGACCCTTGAACAATGTTGGGGGTGGAGGATCAACCCTCCCTGCAGTTGTAAGTTCCTTTATAACTCCCCTGTCCATCCTCCCCATTGAACATTTTATACTTGTGGATTCAATCAACCACAGATCATGTGGTACTGCAGTAAATATTTAGTGAAAAAAATTTGCCTATGTATGAGCTTGTATAGTTCAAACCATGTTGATCGAGGGTCCACTGTAATATAACTGCTGAAAATAACGTAATAAAATGCATGTCTAGTAAAGAATAAACATAATAAAATGCATGTCTTTCAATGTAAAATAAGTGATAAAAATCAATTTGGTTTTAGTTTCCTTCACAGTGTTATTTCTTTATACATAATATGCTGTGGCATTCAGTATATGGTATACTAGATCTGGTGGAATATGGCATTATTTCACATAAAAACACATTTAAAGGAAAAGAGATTCCCAACACAGTGATGGTGCTCTGGCTTCTCCTCTCAACAATCTATTGGTTCTGTCTCTAGGTAACACTGTTGTCACTTCAGGCCGGTGACATTCAACCTCATAGTGACAAAATGGTTGCTGCTATTCCAGTGATCACATCAAAGCACAGTAGCCAGTGCTCCCAGAGAGGCTGTGTTTCTCATGAATGAAATTATCAGCTGCCATATATAGGATGTTGGGAACTCAGGATGGAGACAAATGGATTGCCTGCTGTCAAGCCCTTAGTGACTATAGCCACCCCCAGCAGTGTGCCATGAGAAGACTCAGGATGGGAAAAAACATGATGCCAACCCTAGATAGCTAGGGTGCATATCAAAGGAAGCCCAGATTCTTGCATCTTTCCATACATAGAAAAGCACTAGTCATTAACTTGAGATGTCTGGTTTTCTTTAATTATTGGTAATCTTTTAATGCTCTGACTTCCTAACCAGTCCATTCTAAAGGAGATTAGCCCTGGGTGTTCTTGGAAGGAATGATGCTAAAGCTGAAACTCCAGTAATTTGGCCACCTCATCCGAAGAGTTGACTCATTGGAAAAGACTCTAATGCTGGGAGGGATTGGGGGCAGGAGGAAAAGGGGAAAACAGGAGGAAAAGGGGACAACAGAGGATGAGATGACTGGATGGCATCACTGACTTGATGGGTGTGAGTCTGAGTGAACTCCGGGAATTGGTGATGGACAAGGAGGCCTAGCGTGCTTCAATTCATGGGGTCACAAGGAGTCAGTCATGACTGAGCGACTGAACTGAGCTGAACTGAAACTTATCGTTGTCACAAAACTGTATGTCCCGTCTCCTTACCTCTGAAGAGCTATCTGAGAGGTTGCTTCCCAGACTTGAAGTCCTCAGAAAGTCTGCAAAAAAATATAATTCTCCAATTTAGTGAATTTTTTTTTTCCGGTTGACACTCCTTATAAGTGATAAAATCCATCCCAGAACTTCCTGGAGATTTCTCCTGGTGTTTCACAGGCCTGTGCTCACACTGATCACTGGCAGGGGGAAAAACCTACCAAGAATGGTTTATACCAGGACTTCCCTGGTGGTCCAGTTGTAAGACTCCATGCTCCCACTGCAGGGAGCCTGGGTTCGATCCCTAGCTGGGGAACTAAGATTCTGCATGACACACAGCTCGGTCTAAAGGAAAAAATAAAGGAAAAAAAAAAAAAAAGAATCACTTAGACCAGTCGTGTCCTACCCGCTGGATCTAGAGGTGAGGCCTGTGCCCTGAGCACCAACAGTGCAGAGGAGAGAGGCCATGCGATAAATCAGGATTCCTGTAGGAAGAGCGGGTGGGCAAAGAATGCCCAGTAGCAACTGGCAGTGTCTGCCGCTGGTTCCTGATCACATCCGCTGTGTTGAGGAGTTAATTCTCCAAAGACGACTTCATTTCTGAGTTCCTAAAAGAAGAAAGAATTTCAGTGCAGTCAATTCTCCTTTATTAAAGACTTCAGTTTATTCCATTCTCATTTTAGCCTCAGACTCATCTTTCCCGTAATTCATAATGATGCTTTTATTCCCAATATAGAAAAATTCCTACTATTCCAATTTCAATAGCTGAAAATCTTAAGTTTTGCTGTGTCTAGACAAATTGAGCCAGAGAAATGCATAGTTGATAAATATGGATCAAAGCACATCGTAATTGTTTATAATTTAAATATGCATTGACATAAAATATCTTCATAATTCATTTTTTAAAATAATGTCTTTCTACATTTTGGAATGCCAGTACTTTGTGAGCTTTTGAGTAATATCAAAAGGTAAAATTACTTGCAGTGTGCCCTTGCAGTTCTTTGCTTCTCCATTTCTCAGTAGACTGTTCAGATAACAAAATCCTTCTTTACTAAATAGAAGAACTAATTTCATAAACTCTCCCTTCCACAGTATCTCAACCCCATTCTGTAAAACCCCCTAATCATATATGATTTCCAAAATGGGAAATTTTGATCTCATGGAGTAACACTAGTCTGCAGGAGAAAGCAGAAATAGTCGTGTGCTAAATTACAATCGTATTTCCTGGGCAGATGCTTCGAAAGATTCAGAATGCCTCATTTAGTCTGTGGTATCTGGCAAGTCACCCTAATCTTTCAGAGACAGATAATTATGCTGTGGGGAAAATACTTAGAGCAAAGGATGTGCAGTTCTTAATGATTATTGATGATCAGAAAAGTCAAATACCAAGTCAGAATGAAATAAAGATTTTTCCTTTTTTTGGTCCATGCCATGCAGCTTTTGGGATCTTAGTTCACTGACAAAGGATAACCCGTTCCCCCTGCAGTAGAAGCTCAGAGTCCTAACCACTGGGCAGCCAGGGAATTCCCTAAAGATCTTTGAAGAATACAGTTAAGAGAGCAGAACTTAATGACGTATGATTGAGTATTGTTAGATAGTTGATGAGAACAAAGATAACGATCTGGTCTGTGGGTATTTGGAACTGAGTGTGTTATAAATACGAAGAACTGACCAGAAAGGGAAAGGGAGAAAAAAAGAAGCAAAGACCCTCCTCCACAGAGCTCACGCGCTGGCCTCAGGTGTCTGGCTTCCTGCTGGGCACTTTGCACTTATCCCAGGTCATCCCTCAGAAGTTCAGTGAGGTGACCATAGGGAGTTATCTTGGAGACAAAGAAGCTGAGGTCCCAAGAGATTAAGATTTTTGCCTAATAAACATGACAGAAACCAGGCTTTAAACCCAGGAGAAGGAAATGGCAACCCACTCCAGTATTCTTGCCTGGAGAATCCCTGTGGACTGTAGCCTGCCAGGCTCCTCTGTCCATGGAGTTGCAAGAGTCGGACACGACTTAGCGACTAAACCACCACCACCATTCCTAATACCAGAGTCTCTTCTGTTGTCCCAGTAGCAGGAGTTTTCAGCTAGGTATAGTGATGGGAGTAGGGTGGTCTCTGATCTGGGGGAATGGGATTGGGGTGTGTGTTGTCCAAGTATATCCAAATGCTGAGATGCCTGCTGTGTACAACGTTCCCCAGTGCCCCCTGGAGGGCTGCCTTGTGAGTCCCTCTCCTGTTGGAAAAAGACTTAAGCTCTAGGGACCTTCGCTGGGTGAATGACAGATACCTCGTTGTCTGCATAATTTGTGCAGAAAAGATGTTGGGGGATTGGTGAGGAATCTTAGACCTCTCTTTTGGAAGTAAGCTCAGTTTTCAAATTTATTGAAATGATTCCCTGGAAATACATGAGAAATATAAATATATGCTAAATTTAACCAACAATTTTAAAGAATTCTCACAGATCGCAGGATTTCTATTAAGATACAAAATGATAACGAGGCTGACTGCTCACCCCTCCTGGAGAGGGTATGAGGCAACGAAAAAGAACTAGACTCTTTCTAGGTCAGCCTTTGCCTGGGAAGAGATGCTGGGGCAAGTTATTTTACTCATCTGAGATCCACTTCTTCATAAAAAGACAGTCACGCACTGCTCACTGGGAGACTGATGAAACCCTCATTTTAGTCAGGTCTGTTGTGGTAGTTATTCGTCGCATCTGACTCTTTGTGACCCCGTGGACTGTAGCCTGCCAGGCTCCACTGTCCTTGGAATTCTCCAAGCAAGAATACTGGAGTAGCTAGCCAGGTCTAAACAGTCACAAAACCCCTGGGAAGCGCCTCTGTGGCTTTTCTTGCAGGCAGGATTCTTCATTACCAAAACATTCACATTTGATAAGAATATGTTCAAAACAGTATTTACAGATTTTAAGGTTTTCAAAACCGAGATAAATATACAAGAATAACTTTCTGTGTGTTCTGACTTAAGCTAATACCATGAGAGCTGGTACCCAAGTCATAACTACTTAGGAATCCTCTTTAGTTTCCTTCAAGCTGGATCTGTCATGGGAAATGGTTGCATTTACTGCCAAGCTAATGCCCCTTCTCCCTGCATATATATTTTCCTTTAAATATTTGGAGCTGTGGTGTATATACTTTCAAGCCTTTTGACCAGTGATCGTTAACAATGATCTATGTTATTAGTCATTTCTTCACAAATTATTTTATTGGCAACAGAGTATTCCATCATCTAAATGTGCCATGATTATTTAATTACTCCCAACTATTGGACCCTTAGGTCAGCACTGATTTTCATTATTATAATTAGCCTATGGGCTTCCCTGATGGCTCAGATGGTAAAGAATCTGCCTGCAATGCAGGAGACCCAGATTCAATCCCTGTGTCAGAAAGATACCCTGGAGAAGGGAATGGCAACCCATTCCAGTATTATTGACTGGAGAATTCCATAGACAGAGTAGCCTGGCAGGCTACAGTCCATGGGGTCACAGCTGAGTGACTAACACACACACACACACATAATTAGACTACAACAAACGTTCTTATATAAAAAATGTCATATACATCTCTGATAAATTAAGAGTAGAATGCCTGGGTCAAAGGGCATGGATGATTTCAAGGTTTTGGGGAGATATTATCAAGTCAATTACACTCCTCTCAATGAGTGTTGAGGGCTCCCATTTTACCTTGTCTTCACAAGTATTGAGTTTTGTCACTTAAAAACAGCTTAACTAATTTGAGAGACCATGTCTAGTATCTTTTTCTGTATTAATAAGTTTTTTAAAGAATATTTATTTGTCCGCATTGGGTCTTAGTTACAGCATGGGGGATCTTCTTGCATCAGGAGGGATCTTTTGTTTTGGTGCACAGGCTCTGACGATCCAGTACTTCAGTCACCTAATGCGAAGAGCTGACTCATTGGAAAAGACCCTGATGCTGGGAAAAACTGAGGGCAAGAGGAGAAGGGGGTGACAGAGGATGAGACAGTTGGATGGCATCACTGACTCAATGGACATGAGTTTGAGCAAACTCAGGGAGATGGTGATGGACAGAGAAGCCTGGTGTGCTGCAGTCCATGGGGTCGCAGAGTCAGACATGACTTAGCAACCAAACAACAACAACAATGGGCTTGGGGCACATAGCTTTCCGTAGTTGTGGCACACGGGCTTAGTTGCCCTGTGGCATGTAGGATCTTAGTTCCCTGATCAGGGATTGAACGTATGTCTCCTGCATTGCAAGGTGGATTCTTAATCACTAGACCACCAGGGTAGTCCTCTTGACAAGTTTTAATATCTCACATAATAGAGTCTCGACAAGGCTAAGTTATGGTTCCGAGGATCAGATTTCTGTGCACTGCTCTGATACACAGAGCAGTGTAGATTTTATGTAAAGAGAGCTTTGTGACTCACAAGCAGCCCTGTGTTTGCGAGTGAGGAGTGAGGAGGCTGGCTTCTGGTTCTAGTCAGTCGTGTTTCCTTAGGCAAGTGTTCTATTCTCAGGCATTTATTTTAAATACCTCAGAGGAGCCAGTAGGATGCTTGTCTGTGTTGCAAGGTAACTTGGGTCTGTGCCCTGAGGAGCCTCCCTCCTGAGGCTGTTACAGCAAGCACTTCAAATATTGCCTTCTAAATCAGTCCCTGAGGGTTTAATTAATTAGCAGAAGGAATGTCAGAAATAATTTTTAATTGATGAAATGATTGATGTGCAAGATATGAATCTGACAAGTAAGGCTGTAATGTGTCTTTCTGCATTTTTTTTTTTTTTTGAACAACATAAGTAAGCTTAGTAAGAAAATGTTTCTGGAGTCGCACCCTGTCTAGAACTCCATGTGTTCCAAAATCTTCCATTTTACCTACAATATAGTTGTTTGATCTGGCTAGAGGGGTAGCTGACTAGATTATTATAACAGGTGCACTTGCCCCAGAGGGAAACTTTGCTGTGAAGTTTCCTGTAGAATGTTAAAGTGGGCTGGGGCTGCGGGGCACTCCACTGAGCTTCCAGAAACATGTTTGGGACTCCTGTGGTGTCTGTCTTTCTTCTGTTAGAATTCAGTTGTAAGATAACATCTGGTAGGTGTTGGCTGTAGGTGAAACAGGAGGTAAGGGGGCGGAGCACAACCTTTAGAGGAATGGGACGTGACAAACTGGTTAGAACCAACTAGATCCAAGATGGCAGATGAGTAGACTTCCAGTGGACCTTGAGCTTCATTGTAAGATCACTGTAATACATTAGCACGCTAAATGATACCCACCAGTACCGTGACAGTTCTGAGGCCAAACATAAGAGGTCAAAAGTGGGCAGTTGCCCAATTCGTGGAAATCTCTGTCCCCTCCACCCGAAACAGAATAACCCTCCCATTCATTAGAAAATTACCCAGCCCATAAAAACGAACCATGCCATATTGTGGGGCCCCTCAGTTTCTGAGATGGCCAAACTGTCTGTGATGTGTGTTTTTCTCTAAATAAAGTCACTCTTCACCTATCATTTCGTCTCTGAGTTCCTTCATGTCCAGGCAAAAGCTTTAAATTCACTGGGAATGTAAGGAGGGACACCTATCATTTCTGACTTAACCTCTTTGAAGTGTTTTCCTCATTCAGATGAGTGGCAGGAAATGAACTAAATTATTGCTGAGTTCACAACTAGTCCTACAAGTTCTAGATTACGTGCCTAAAGAACACACATAGATTCAAATGGCCTGACATAGCCAATAGAAAGGAAATATTTGTCATAATATTTAATAGTAATTTTAATGATACTTAATAGAAGGAAACGGAAAGGAAAATAGAAGTGCAGAGACATTAAATAAATGGGCTAGGTCTATCTTTGCTCCAAGATTCATGTTCTTCTACTGTAACTCCTGATACTCCTTTCGTTATAGATTGAATGGTGTCCCTGGTGGCTCAGATGGTAAACATGTGCTTGCAGTCCTGGAGACCCAGTTTTGAACCCTGGGTTGGGAAGATCTCCTGGAGAAGGGAATGGTTATCCACCCCAGTACTCTTGCCTGGGAAATCCCTGGACAGAGGAGCCTGGAGGTCTCTACCATGGGTTCATGAAGAGTTGGACATGACTGAGTGCCTAACACACTTTTTAAGTTCTTATGTTGAAAACTGTATTTGTAGATAGGACTTGTCAGGAACTAAATAAGGTTAAATAAGGTCATAAGGATGGGGCCCTAGTCTGACAGAACCAGTGTCCTTAAAGGAAGAGGAAGAGATGCCAGGGTTGCACATGCTCAGAGGAAAGGCCATGTGAGGACACAGTGAGATGTCACCTGCAAGCCAAGGAAAGAGGCCTCTGGGGACGCCAAACTTGCCAACACCTCGATCCTGGGCTTCCTGCCTCCAGAACTGTGAGAGAATAAATTTCTAGTGTTCATGCCACCCAGTCTGTGGTATTTTTCTATGGTAGTAAACCCTTAACTTTATGCAGATGGGGCAGAAAGATGCTTAAGAGAATGATTTTGTTGAGCCTCATACCAAGAAAAAAACAAAATAGGAAGGCTAAGGGATTTTCTGAAGGGAATCAGCTACCTCAGTTTTGTGAGATCACGGAGCTCTGAAACTTAAGTAAATATTTTCCCCTCAGCTCCTGTGGTGGTGGTTTAGTCGCTAAGACATGTCCAACTCTAGTGACCTCATAGACTTTAGCTTGCCAGGCTCTTTGTCCATGGGATTCTCCAGGGAAGAACACTGGAGTGGGTTGCCATTTCCTTCTCCAGGGGATCTTCCTGACCCAGGAATGGAAACCAGGTCTCCTGCATTGTAGGCAGATTCTTTACCAACTGGGCTCCGAGGGAAGCTCCTGTAGAGATTAGCAATAAAATCTAAGTGAAAAGCACTCTTTAATTCATCCCATCCCATGGGGCTTCCCTGGTAGCTCAGACGGTAAAGCATCTGCCTGCAATGCGGGAGACCTGGGTTTTATCCCTGGGTTGGGAAGATCCCCCGGAGAAGGAAATGGCAACCTACTCCAGTACTCTTGCCTGGAAAATTCCATGGATGAAGGAGCCTGATAGGCTACAGGCCATGGGATCGCAAAGAGCTGGACACGACTGAGCAACTTCACTAGTTCATCCCATGAGTATCTTCTGAGGACCTACTTTCTGTTGGGCAGGGAGCTAGGTAAGATGGCATGAAGGGTCTCTTCCCTCCTGAGAGAGAGTTGCGCCATCTTTCAGAAATCAGAAATGGGGAGTGGTTGGGGAGACTGGAGGGAGGAGACCTCCGGAGATGTTAGGGCATTTGGAGGCAACTCCTGAAGGGGAGGAAAGCTGGCTGATGCCCAGACCCACAGGCAAGAGGAAGAACGGAAGTTGTGCAGTTCTTAGGCTGCAGGGATGAGCTTCCCAGACCAGCACCAGGAAGGGCCTCCAGAAAAGAGAGGAGAATGGATAGAGACCAGGGCAGTGGCCCACGGGGGTGCACCGGGATCTGTGAGGAACACCAGGAGTGCTGAATGGACAGCGTGGCTGAGAGGAAACTAAACAAAGCGAGGCCTCTTAGTGAGTTTCATTTGCTTAACTATTTCCCCTTGAGTAGAAACTTGAGCTCATTTTTAACCTGACATGGTAATGCCAGTGAGGGAAGAACCCAGGACTGGGAAGACAACCAGCTTCTCAGTGCTGTCTATCTCCTTACCCGTCTTTTCCCTGGGAGCCCTGGTGCAGAAGGAGTTCACTGTCAAGAAATCAACACTGAATGTAAGTGCAGTCCATAACTGTGGAAAAGAGGTTGCTTCTGATAAACCAAAATGCTCATGCATTATCAGATTATCATTAACGTGATAATGCATCAGTCAAATGCATTATCAGATTACCATTATCAGATCCATTACTGAGACGTGTCCTGCCTGGGTAATGACACTTTGATGCATCCGTCAAGGCATGATGGTGTTTTTCCTGGCTCTGCCCAAGTACCTGGCATTCTCCATGAGAAAGATATCCATTCCTTGTGTCTGCCTGGTAGACAGGACAGGGAGGAGGAGAAGAACCAAGCAATTACTTTGGAACTGACTCCTGTACGTAAAGAATATGTGTCCTCAGAAACACCTATCCTTTCAGCTCTGAGTGGTTTAAAGCATCAATTGACTTGATAGATTTTTTAAGATTCCTTCCAGCATTTTGGTTTTGTGCCCTTAATCTCTAAGGAAAATGTTCCCTGATGCACAGACCTCACTTTTAATTTGATGTGACACCAGTTTGCAAAATTACGGCTGATGTTGGACACACAGCCTTATGTGCCTTCCAAGACAGTGATTGTTTTTTAAAGACCCCAGACCTAAACTTGGCTGTTGGCGTTGCAATTGGTTTTAACTCCTCTCACCTTCAGTCTGTTCAATTGCAGGTAATTTTTAGATGGTGGAAGATCTCTCTGAGGAGTGAGTATCGATCAACAAAACCTGGAGAAACAAAAGAAACTCATGAAGACTTCCTAGAGAAGTCACATCTTCAGGGTAAGGAAGGGAGTGTATTATGTACCTGCTACTGTTAAGTGCTCTTTAGTTAGTGACAGAGTTTGTCAGTGAAGTAGCAAACATCTCACCATTTGAAATATCGATATGTAGCTATGTGCTTAATTGGCTATAACAGATATGATAGAATATTGGGTTCCTTAAAAATAGAAAATTATTAACATATCCTGAAATTTCTTTTGGAAAAAAATCTCTGAGGGACTTCCCTGACTGTCCAGTGATTAGGACTCCACACTTCCACCGCAAGGGGCGTGGCTTTGATTTCTGCTTGGGGAACTAAGATTCCACATGCCAAGAAATGTGGCCCCCACAAAAAAATCGTTAATAATCTTTCTTTGTTTGGCCGTGCAGCTTGTGGTGTCTTAGTTCACCGACCAGGAATCCATCCTGTGCCTGTAAGCCATGTGGATGAAAATGCTGAGTCCTAGCCACTGGACTGCCAGGGAATTCTCATCATTAATAATCTTAAATCGTGTAGTAAATATGATTTTTTCCCTAATATTTAATTAAAATGGCTTTCCTTTAGTTAAAAATAAGTTAAAAGATTATTCCAAAACGTAATCAAATTATCAGGTCCTTAAATTCTTGTGCATTTTGGCATTCNGGGAATTCTCATCATTAATAATCTTAAATCGTGTAGTAAATATGATTTTTTCCCTAATATTTAATTAAAATGGCTTTCCTTTAGTTAAAAATAAGTTAAAAGATTATTCCAAAACGTAATCAAATTATCAGGTCCTTAAATTCTTGTGCATTTTGGCATTCATTTAAGAATCCCTACCATTTCTTTTAATAGCCAGGTTTTCATGAGAAGCAGTCTTTTTTTTTTTTTTTCCATGTCACGTGGCTTGCAGGATCTTAGTTCCATGACCAGGGCTGTCACTCAGGCCTTAGGCAGTGGAAGCATGGAGTCCTAAACCCTGGACCTCCAGGAATTCCCCAAAACCAGTCTTAAGTAGCACTTGGACTAAATAGTAGAAATTGCCCTTCAATTTCTCCTTTGCTTTTTTTTCTTCTCAATGTGAAAATTTCAAACATAAATGTAGACAGAATATTTGTTAAAAAAAAAAAAAAAGCTCAGATGCACCCATAACCCAATTCAACAATACTCAAAACACAAACCTTCTGTTCCCATCAGATTATTTTTAAGTAAACCTCAGATGTTATATCATTTCATCCTAAACTACTTCAGTATTTGTCTCAGAAAGGACTCTCTTTAAACTCTTTAATAATTAGTTCTTAATAATAAAATCTTAAAGCTAGAAGGCATTTTAGAGATTCTCATTTTATTAGGAGTAGGTAGCAAGCAGTGTTCAGAGAAGGCAAGGGCAAGCCACTCCAGTACTCTTGCCTAGAAAATCCCATGGATGGAGGAGCCTGGTAGGCTGTAGTCCATGGGGTCGCTACGAGTCGGACGTGCCTGAGTGACTTCACTTTCATGTTTCACTTTCACATACTGGAGAAGGAAATGGCAACCCACTCCAGTGTTCTTGCCTGGAGAATCCCAGGGACGGGGGAGCCTAGTGGGCTGCCGTCTATGGGGTCGCACAGAATTGGACATGACTGAAGCGACTTAGCAGCAGCAGCAGCAGCAAGCAATGTTAATAATATTAACATCAAGCACTTTCATATACATACTCTTATTTAATTGTTATAATATTCTTGTGAAATAGTCTTATTCCTATTTCTCAAATGAGATTCAGAACGGGTATGACTTTCCCAGATCCCATAGCTAACTACTGACATTGCCAGGCCTAAGCATTGAGAGCAGGACAAAAATCTTATTTTTATTATCTGTTTATTTTTATTTATTTATTTGGCTGAGCCTGATCTTAGTTGTGGCACGTGGTAGCTTTGGTTGCAGCATGCAGGATCTTTTTTTTTTTTAAGTTGTGGCGTACAAACTCTTAGTTGTGACATGTGGGATCTCGTTCCCCCACCAGGAATTAAACTCAGGCCCCCCTGCATTTGGAGTGTGAAGTTTTAGCTACTGGACCACCAGGGAAGTCCCTCAAAATCTGATTTTTAAAAGGCACACTCTGGTCTAGTAAGTTACTAAGGAGAAATTATCACCAATTAAAGCATATCATCAATTATTTTACTTTAAATAACTTTTATTATTTCCATAGACAATTTTAATAATGATGGAAGACTGCTTTTTATTGTTTTCTCAGAGATTCTAACAAAAAATAATGACATATGATCAAAGTCATGGCTTTTTATATACCATCTCCATGGGTATTTTGTGCTCATACACGCAGCTTTAAAAGAGATTTTATTCCATAACTTTGATCGAAAGGAACTGTCAAATAAAAAATGCAAATTTAAAAAAAAGGCACATTCTAGGTGGATATTTGATAATCAAAAGTCTTAAAGATTTTCTCTCTTTTAACATTATATTATATGAATAGGTTTGGTTGGGTTTTGCTTCCTCAAACAGTTAAACATCTGGAATGATTGACCTCAGTTTTTGGTTATGAAATTCATTACCGGCCTGCAAAGAACCATGCTGAAGACTGTCTACTTTTCACTGAACAAAAATAAGTCCATGCATGCCTTACTTATTTAATTGTGGAATAGACAGGTTTCTGCAAAGACAGTTATAAAGTAAACTTCTATAAAACACATTTGGTTTCTGAGTCAGGTTCCATTTTGTTTTCTAAGCACAATAATACCTATTCTGGAGCTATATGACTAGGGAGTGCTGAGCATCCACTGACATGGGATTTTCTGACAGCTCTCGACAGAACCTGAAGATGGGGGTTTGGGCCAGAGGGATGGGAGGTGATTGTCTTTTTTTTAAGAACTTAGCTGTTTTATTTTATTTTTATACTATTTATGGCTGCACTGGGTTTTTGTTGCTGGGCACAGGCTTTCTCTAGTTTTGATGCACAGGCTTCTCACTGCGGTGGCTTCTCTTGTTTCAGAGCACGGACTATAGGGTGCTTTGGGGCTTCACTAGTCACAGTGAAGCTGTGTAGGCTCTAGAACACAGACTCAATAGTTGGGGCACACGGGTTCAGATGCCCCATGGCTTGTGGACTCTAAACCCACCCAGAGCGTGGATTGAACCCTATACTAACAGGCGGATTCTTATCCACTGGATCAACAGCAGAGTCCGGGAGGTGATTGTCTTTTGACTAGAGGCGTGAGGGCCAAACCCTTACCTGTTTCTTGCAGCCCCAGGCGTCTCCAGCACCCTTGCCCCCTCATAAAACACCAGAGTGGGCGCAACATCAGCTTCAGGACGACCACTTGTGGATTTCCTGGTCCTGGAAGAGTAAGCAATAAGCAGGAATTTATGAGTCTGACCGAGGCCTCCTGCTGGCTCCATTCCCTCCTGGAGAGAGGCGAGTTGAGTTCAGTTGAGGAATACACCCAAACAGGCTTTTAAAATTGCAGCCTTGTGAGCTGCAGTCTCACGCCAGGAACAGCACACAGATAGCAAATTAAATCAGCCTGGCAAGTTCAAAGACGTCTAGGTCTCACTTTGTAGACCTCCTATAGCACTGGAATCTTGACGGGGGGGGGGGGACTCTGAGCCTCACTGCTGTTTCCCCTCCTCCTCCCCCTCGGTTCTTAGGGAATCCCTGAGAACCCTTCAGAAAGCCCTCGGCAGCAGAAGTGCGCTGTGGCATGGAGTAGGGTTGGGGTCAGAGCCAGGTTTGAATCTCTGCTGTCGTGTCCGACACTTTGCAACCCCGTGGACTGTAGCCCTCCGGGTTCCTCGGTCCATGGGGATTCTCCAGGCAAAAATACTGGAGAGAGTTGCCATTTCCTACTCCAGGGGATCTTCCTGACCCAGGGATCGAAGCCGAGTCTCTCGTGTCTCCTGCAGTGGCAGGTGGGTTCTTTACCACTAGTGCCCCGTGGGAAGCCCTTTCCTCCTCATATTAGTGGGCCAAATGCTTGCTCTATGTGTTCGCTGTGAGCATTTGATGACCTGACATTTGAAAGGCTTTTAGAATGGTACAGAATCAGCTCTTTAATCTTTGTTTGCTGTTCTTAGTAAGTACAGGATGTTTGGATTTATTTTACCCACCCCCTCTTCTGCACATTCCCAAGATCCCCTCAAAGTTTTTTCTTCCAAAGGTCTTCTGCTAACATCCCAAAGACCAGTGGGAAGTTTCTAGAAATCGCGGTCAATGTTGGTATCAGCCCCAACAGAGGACTGGAACCATGTTCTCTTGGTTTGGGTGATGTTTTCTTCTCTGGCTTCCTGGAGCACCTTGGTCTTGGTCCTCTTCCAGCCTCATTGGCATCTTCCTGGTCTCCTTGCTGGGTCCTTCTTGTCTTTCCAAACCTAAATATGGGGCCCTGGGTTCAGCTCATGAGCCTCTTCTCTTGTCAGCTTGGCAGTCTGCACTTATTCCCTGGGAGGATTGGCTCAGTTTTCTGTTTTTAATTTTTATTTTTTTAACTATATCGGGTCTTAGTTGCAGCCCTTGGGATCTCTAGTTGTTGGCTTAGTTGCTCCGTGGCATGTGGGCTCCTAGTTCTCCCATCAACGATGAAACCCGCATCACCTGCATTGCAGGGTGGATTCTTAACTACTGGACCACCAGAGAACTCCTGTGGCTCCAGCTTTAAATGCAGCCCATAAGCAGAAAGTTCCAAATTGGTATCTCAAGTCTGCACCTCTCCCCATAACTCCAGACTCAGATATTTATGTAGGTGCCCCCTTGCTCTCTTTACCAAGGGTATCTAGTAGGTGCTCAAAGGTAACATGTCTAAAAATACCTCCTGATCCTCCCCCTGCCAAAACATAGCCCCAGTCCTAAAGTTATCCTTGGTTCCTTTCTTTCTCCTTCGTGTTTGATCTAATCCATCAACAAAACCAGAATCCGAACTGTGTTCCTCTGTGTGGATACCCTCTCCCTGGGGTCTCCCTGTGTATCCAAATTTCCTCTTCTTATAAGAATCCTAGTCAGATCAAATTAGAGCCCACCCATGTGACCTACTGGGCTTCCCAGTGGTACAGTTGATAAAGAATCTGCCTGCCAATGGATGTTTCAATCCCTGGGTCTGGAAGATACCCTGGAGTAGGACATGGCAACCCACTCCAGTATTCTTGCCTGGAAAATTCCATGGACAGAGGAACCTGATGGGCTATAGTCCATGGTGTTGCAAAGAGGCGGACATGACTGAGCACACACACGCACACCTGTTTAAAGGTTCATCTCCCACTGCAGTCATACTCCCAGGTACTGGGGTTTAGGATTTAAATACATGGATCTGGGGGCGTTTAGGAGGGCACAATTCAGCCCATTACAAGATTGTACTGTAATCTTTATCACAGACTGTATCATTATTAAGTTAATAATTATGGTTATATTGGTCTCCTATTTCTGGTGTGACAAATTACCACAAATTTAGTGGCTTAAATGATAAAAAATGTACTTTCTTAGGTTTCTGGACTGCCGAAGTGTCACCGGACTAAAATCAATGTGTTGGTAGGACTGTTTTTGCAGGAGGTTCTGACGGAGAATTCATTTCCTTGCCTTTTCCAGGTTTTAGAGCTGCCCATTCCTTAGCTCAAGGTCTCTTCCTTCATCTTCAAAGTCAGCAGTGGCTGGTGCAGTCTTTATTAACCTGACACTGCTTCCGGGTTCAGATCTCCTCTGACCCTGCTCTTTCTGCCTCCCTTGTTTCCTTCTAAGAATGCCTATGATTACGTTGGGCCCTCCCAGTATATCCAGGGTTATCTCCCTTTGTTGTTCAGGTGCTAAGTCATGTCTGACTCTTTGCGACCCCATGGACTGCAGCACACCAGGCTTCCCCTTCCTTCACTATCTCCCAGAGTTTCCTCAATCTTTCCCAGCATCAGGGTCTTTTCCAATCAGTCGGCTCTTCACATCAGTTGGGCAAAGTATTGGAGCTTCAACTTCAGCATCAGTCTTTCCAGTGAATATTCAGAACTGATTTCCTTTAGGATGGACTGGTTGGATCTCCTTGCAGTCCAAGGGACTCTCAAGAGTCTTCTCCAACACCACAGTCCAAAAGCATCAATTCTTTGGCTTTCTTTATGGTCCAGCTCTCACATCCATACATGACTACTGGAAAAACCATAGCTTTGACCATATGGACCCTTGCCAGCAAAAGGATGTCTCTGCTTTTTAATATGCTATCTAGGTTTGTCATAGTTTTTCTTCCAAGAAGCAAGCATTTTTAAATTTCTTGGCTGTCTTCCTTTATCAAGATCTTAATCACGTCTCTAAAATTCCTTTTGCCATGTAAAGCCACAAGTTCTAGAGATCAGGGTATAGGAGATCTGAAGGAGGGGAAGGGTGGTAACATGATCCTGCCTGTGCACATGCTAAGTCACTCATTGTGTCAACCCCATGGACTGTAGCTCGCCAGGCTCTTCCGTCCTTGGGATTCTCCAGGCAAGAATATTGGAATGGGTTGCCATGCCCTCCTCCAGGGGATCTTCCTGACCCAGGGACTGAACCCTGTGCTCTTAAGTCTCCTGCATTGGCAGGTGGGTTCTTTACCACTAGCGCCACCTCGGAAGCCTGTTATTCTGCCTACCATAATGATATGTGTCACTGCAACCTAAACTGTAAAATCAAAAACTTTGCTGATTTTTTTTCCCCAAATTTGTATTTTTTTGAGGTATCCTTTTATTACGCACATATGCTAGGTGCTGTTGCCTTTATTGTTATCATTATTTAAAAATGTTAATGTTTAATTAAATTAAATTGTATTTTCTGGCCTTACTGGGTCCTTGTTGTGTTCAGCCTCAGAAGTTGCCACATGCAGGCTTAGTTGCCCAGTGGTATATGGGTTCTTAGTTCCTCTTCCAGGGATTGAAGTCATGTCCCCTGCATTGGAAGGCAGATTCTTTACCACTGGAACACCAGGGAGGTCCCCAGATTTGTATATTTAAAAGACAAAAATTATATATTTTTTATTTTAAAAGTCATCCGTACACTACAAAGTATAGAGAACTGTTAGCATGGCAATTAAGAGTATTACTTAACATGGACTACCTCTGCTCAAATTCTGGCTCCAGATTCACTAGATATATAACCATGGGCAAATCTCTTTGTATCTGTTTCCAGAAATATAATAGCATCTACCTCATAGGGTCCTTATGAAGTTTAGTTGAGTGAAGTGCTTAGAATTTGCCTAGCATATGAGAAGAACTCAGTAAATTCTAGCTATTACAGGTCTCTAAAATTTTAAAAGTGAAAATTCCTCTCTTCCTCCAAGTTCCATTTCCCAGGGATAACTACTATAATAGCTTTATTTGCATTTGAATTCTTTCTGCTTTGGATTTTGTGTGTAATTGTTTACAAAAATAGAATTTGTACTTCATAAATTTGTTTTTGCACTTGCTATATTGTGAACATTTTTCTGTTAGCATGCATAAAGATGTACCTTGGTCTTTTCTAAGACCGTATGGTGTTCCAGTGTACAAATACACAAGCTTCAATTAGTGGGCATTTTCAAAAGCCTTTACGTACATTCTGGGACATATGTATCTTTGCTCAGTTGTGTGAGAATGTCATTAACCTGGATTCTTAGTCATGGAATTACTCAGTCCAAAGATATTTATGCTGATAGGTATGGAATATTTCATTTGAGGGCTGAACTCTTGAAAACCTTATGTGAATCAAAGTTAACTTGACAAAGATGGTATTTCTGTTAACCAGCTTGAGTAGCACTGCCAAGGAGGCACCACAAATGCCATCTGCAATGCATTTGACCTCTACAATTATGCCAACTTTATAATTATGCTATTTTTGAAAGAATTTTAAGTTGAGTAGTTTACATTATTTCAAAATTTATTCATGAAATGAGACAACATTAATATTTTGATATCGCCATATTTCAGTTTTCAGTAACTAATGCCTTACATAAGATGCCAGTCTCAGCTATACTCACAAATTGCTTTCCCAAAAAATATGTATTAAATATTAAAGTACTGAATATTAATATGTCCATATAACAGGATATAGGAATTTTCTTATACTTTGCCATTGCTAATTAAATATTGTTACTCTTTTTAATCTGTTCCAGTCTGATGGTAAAAATAATATGTTTAAATAGCATTTTCCTGATAACTAGTAAAAATCCCATCATATTTAATTGCCATTTACATTCTTTGTGTAATTTGCCTGTTTGTACTCTTTGCCCATTTGTCTATGAAGTTGGATTTTTTTTCCCACCTCTGAGGACTCTAAAAATTTGAGGAAATAGCTGTGGTTAGGTATTTAGGCCAATCCACAGAAATCCCTGTGATAAAACCAAATAACCTCAACAACCATATTTTCTGAACCAAATGGCAAGGGTTTTTTTTTTTTTTTTCTGCTATTGAATGTAAAAGGAAATGTGGGAGACAGGATTTAGATGTCAAAGTATTGAAATTCTTTAGACATTTAGATAATTTATGGGGAGAGTAGGACAATGATTGAAATGGGAACTATAAAGGAAAATGATAACACTAATAAAAAAACCAATATCCTAAAATATTGGCCTGAGTTCTAGATCCTAGAAATACTGGTTTACCTTGAATCTGAAGGTGGAAAAGAACATAGTCTTTACTTTCTTCTCAAAGCTGGGCCAGCCCCATTCCATGGGTCCCTGATCCCTTATCTCTAGATACTTTCTTGAGGCCCATGTCTCCACCACTAACCTGGGACTTCATTCTCTTGTGCTTAGTAGCTACCAACTCTTAGTCCATTCTTCTTCTCTCTGTCTTCCCTAACAAGCTGCTCCTTGTCTTCAGTCTGACTCTAGAATTTCTGCAGAACTGGGATCGGGTTCCTTGGGCGAAGAGGGAGGCAGAAGGGAGCAAGAGATAGAAGCATGGGAGCCTGGCTCTGGGCTGCAGAGCAGGAGAGACAGATCTAAGTAAAGCTCTCTTATTTTACCACTTTATATTACCTAACTTTCGAGATATTTAAAAAAACACAAATAAAATGCATGTAGTAAAACAAAAGATAAATCAGTTTTAAAAGGTAGAGGACAAAAATAAGTTCTCTTCTGGCCCCAAGTTCTCAGTTCCCATGACAACCATCACTAACAGTTTCATATATACCCTTCAAGAAATAGTCTATCCATATATACAAAATATGTTAACACAAAAAGAAGAGTCTTGTATATTATGTTCTATACCTTTCCCTTTAAAAGTTTTAAAATTCAGAAATGTCTTAAAGCTTCAAAAAAGAACAGAAGATAATATTTTAGATACCCAACACCACTAACAAAAGATTTTAAAATTTGTCACATTTACCCCTTTCTATTCAATTTATCAAATATGTTTGTGTAAGAGCCGATTCACTGGAAAGGGCCCTGCTGCTGGGAAAGACTGAGGGCAGAAGGAGAAAAGGGCGACAGAGGATGAGTTGGTTGGATGGCATTACCAACTCAATGGACATGAGTTTGAGCAAACTCTGGGAGATAGTGAAGGACAGGGAAGCCTGGTGTGCTGCAGTTCATGGAGTTACAAAGAGTCGAACACGACTTATCAAGTGAACAACAATGGCAAAGTTACTCACACATCCTCTTCTTTCTAGTGTCTAAGGATCTGCAGTGTTGTTCTCCTTTTCATTTCTTGATAACAGTAATTTGAACTTTCTCTCTTTTCTCTTGATCAACCTTGTCAGCAGTTTATTCATTTTATTTATTTTTTCAAAGACCTAACTTATATCTCCACTGATTTTCTCTGTTGTTGTTTACTTTTATTGTTGATTTCTGTTCTTTCATTATTTCCTTCCTCCTACCTTTCTTAGGTCTGATTTGTTATTCTCTTCCTAGTTGCTTGAGAGGAAAGCTTAAATTATTGTTTTCAGCCATTTCTCCTCTAAATTTTCCTTAAGTGCTGCTGTATCTGTATTAGGGAAGTTTTGGTATGTTGCATCTCTATTCTCATTCAGTGTAAAATATTTTCTAAGTTTCATTTTGATTTCTTCTTTGATCCACAGATTATTTAGAAACATCTTAAGTTCCAGATAGTTAGGAATGTTTTGATTACATTTTTTTCTTGATTTCTAGCTTAATTGCATATGATCCAAAAATCTACTCTGAATGGCTTTAATTTTTTTGAATTGTTTTAATTTTGTGTTATCCTTTCTTAGGGCCCTAAGAATCTTCTCTTTATTATCCCAGTTTTAATACAAATGCTGTTGAAGTGAGACCCATATTTACTTAATGTCTTTCAAAATCGTCTAAAATTTTACACATATAGTCAAATTTCTGCTCATCACCCATTTTTGCTCTATTCCTTTCTACTAACTGTTCTGAAATTGGTATCATTTCCAAGCATGTTTTATGATACATAGTCACAAATACAGAAATAATACATACTACCTTTGTAAGTTTAAATTTTTACATAAGTGGTATATTATATTTTCAGTTTATCATTGAACACTTTTTGAGATTTATCCGTGTTGACAAATATATATATCTCTCTCAAGTTCATTCATTTCAATGGCTTATGGTATTTTATATTGTAAACCACAGTTCACTCAATCATCTCCCCTACTGAGGATAGTTAGGTGGTTTCCACTTTTTTGCAACAAAAAAACTTCATTTATCCTGGTGCAATGGGTAAACATTTCTCTAAATTGAGCACATTGTGTTTGTTGAGTTGTAAAATATGAGCCTCTTCAACTTTATTAGGTATTGATAGTCTGCTCTCCAAGTCAGTTAAATCAGATTATATTTCCATTGGCATTTTATGAGAGAGATGCTATTTCCCCACATTCTCACCAACATTTAGTGTAATCAGAGATATATGTTAATTTTGCCATGCTGGGTGTGCAAATTCCCTGATTAGTTATGATGTTGAATTATATTCTTATATTTATTGACCAATTTCCTTCTGAGAGCTGCTAATTCATCTCCTTTGTCTATTTTTTCTGTCTGGTTGTTTACCTTCTTTGTATTCATTGTAGAAACATTTTTGTGTATATTTTGAATACCAATTCTTTGGGTTGGCTATATGTGCTACAGATATTTCACCAACTCTTTGGTTTATCTTTTCACCTTGTGAGTTTTACCCATAAAGAAGTTTATGGTTTTAATGGAGTTCAAAATTGTCAGTCTTTTAATATATGACTTGCACTTTGTATTTTGTTTAAGAAATCTTTTCCTACCTTGATTTCATAAGAATATACTCCTATGTTTAATTATAAATATTTTGTGACTTGTTTCTCATATTTGGTCTTTAAGTTATTTCAAGTTTGCTTTTGGTTATGATGATATGAAATATTATTATTTTTCTGTATGGCCTGTCAATATGGCCAGCACCATTTATAGGATAGCTTATTATCCCACATTGTTTTGTAATCCCATCCTTACATGTTGCAAGTTCCAGTGTACATCTGCCATTTCCAGGGATATTTAATTCTGTTGGTCAATTATTCATCTTACATCAACTACACTGCTCTCATCGCAATTTTTATAGTAAGGTCTCTTACCTGTGGAGATGAATTCATCTGCCTCCCCCTTCTATTCTTTTTTTTAAAAAATTAATTAATGTATTTATTTTTAATTTTTTGGTTGTACTGAGCCTTTATCATTGCAACTGGGCCTTCTCTAGTTGTGGCAAGCAGAGGCTTCGCTTCATTGCCGTTCATGGGCTTTTCATTGTGGTGGCTTCTCTTGTTGTGGAGCACAGGCTCTAGGTGCATGGGCTTCAGTAGTTGGAGCATGTCAGCTCAGTAGTTGTGGCTCGAGGGCTCTAAAGCACAGGCTCAGAAGTTGTGGCCCAGGCTTAGTTGCCCTGAGGCATAGGGGATCTTCCTGGATCAGGAATGAAACCAGTGTCCCCTGCATTGGCAGGCAGACTCCCATCCACTGAGCCTTCAGAGATGTCCCAGTCTTTTTAAAATTAATTAATTATTTATTTTGGGGCCGTGCTGGGCTTCTTTATCGTGCAGGCTTTCTCTAGTTGCAGCGAGGAGGGGCTGCTCTCTAGTTACGATGCATGGGCTTCTCACTGTGTGGCTTCTCTTGTGGAGCACGGGCTCTACGGCATGTGGTCTGCAGCAGTTGCAGTGCGTGGGCTCAGTAGTCGCGGCTCCAGGACTCGAGAGCAAAAGCTCAGTAGTTGTGGTGCATGGGCTTCCTGGATCTTCCTGGACCAGGGCTTAAACCAACCTCTCCTGCACTGTCAGGCAGATTTTTTACCACTGAGCCAGCAGGGAAGCTCCTCACTCTGTTCTTTACATGTGCTGTTCTTGACTTTTTATTCTGCCTCTGAGCTTTAAGATCAGCTGGTAAATCTATGCAGAGCTCCCTGCTGAAATTCTAATTGAATTTGGATTGACTTTCTAGGTTTTTGACAGAACTGTGATCCTTTGGTCTTCCCAACATGAGCATGGTATTTCTCTCCATTTAGTTAGATTTAATATTTTCTTCATTGTGGTCTTATATATCTTTTGCTCAAATTCTTCCCAATCATCTTACAATTTTTTATAGTTAAGAATAGAATCTTTAAAAAAAAGTTTAAGAAATTCTGTTTTGAATTTGACTATAGAAAACACGCGTGTGCTTTCAAAGTCAAAATTGTAGAACAATGTACATTCAGAAGTTTGCAAAACTTTCTGCCACTACATAGCAAGATTCCCTTTCCTCCAGCTTTTTCCTTCCTTTTCTCCAGTTTTTTTTTTTTTTTTTTAACGATATTATCTTCACTTTTCTTTAAACCTACCCTGTTAAAGCCTCCTCAGAGTCTGTCAGACTTCTATTTACTTATTATAATATTTGGGCTTCCCTGGTGGCTCAGACAGTAAAGAATCCGCCTGCTAGGTGGAAGACCTAGGTTTGATCCCTCAGTTGGGAAGATCCCCTGCAGGAGGCCGTGGCAACCCATTCCAGTATACTTTCCTGGAGAATCCCCATGGACAGGGGAGCCTGGCGGGCTACAGCCCACGGGGTTGCAAAGAGTTGTACACGATTGAGTGACTGAGCACAGTATAATATTTACTGAAGGTTTTTCAGACTTTAACTAACACTCTCCTCAGTTCAGTTCAGTTCAGTCTCTCAGTCGTGTCCGACTCTTTGTGACCAAATGGAGCACAGCACACCAGGCCTCCCTGTCCATCACCAACTCCTGGAGTTTACCCAAATTCATGTCTGTTGAGTCAGTGATGCCATCCAACCATCTCATCCTCTGTCGTCCCCTTCTCCTCCTGCCCTCAATCTTTCCCATCATCAGGGTCTTTTCCAATGAGTCAGCTCTTCGCATCAGCTGGCCAAAGTGTTGGAGTTTCAGCTTCAACATCAGTTCTTCCAGTGAACACTCATGACTGATCTCCTTTAGGATGGACTGGTTGGATCTCCTTGCAGTCCAAGGGGCTCTCAAGAGTTTTCTTCAACACTATAGTTCAAAAACATCAATTCTTCGGTGCTCAGCTTTCTTTATAGTCCACTCTCACATCCATACATGACTACTGGAAAAATCATAGCTTTGACTAACCAGATCTTTGTTGGCAAAGTAATNGGTCTTCTGTCTGCCTACCCCTCCTCTCTTATCTCCCCTCTGTCCACACCTCCTAATATCTCTGGCCTCATTCACAGTAACCTCTCGGTTGTCACATCCAAAGGATGAGGCCTCCCCCTCCCTGACCCATCTCCGCTTCCAGGATTCTCTGGCGGGTTTCTTCCTGGTGGCTTGCTCGCTGATTCATTGGCTCAACCTTTTGTGCGGGCTGAAGGTGGCTTTCTAAAATACACGCTGGTCATGTCACTGCCATGCCCAGTGACCCTTAGCGATGTTCCATCATTTTCAGAATGAGATCCACAGTCTTGGCTGGCACGTCGAGCCACTGTGTCCCAGCCCCGGTTCCCGCCCACAGCCCCAGCAAGGCAGACCATGTGCTGTCCTGTGTGCTCAGCTCTCTGCACCCCTAGGCCTTTCTTATGTTGTTCCCTTCAGCTCAGACGGTAAAGAACCTGTCTGCAAAGCAGGAGACCCAGGTTCAATCCCTGGGTCAGGAAAATCACCTGGAGAAGCGAATGCCAACTCACTCCAGTATTCTTGCCTGGAGAATCCCATGGAGAGAGAAGCCTGATGGGCTACAGTCCATACGAGTCACAGAGTCCATGACTGAGCGACTAACACTTTCTTTTGGAGGAATGTCCTCCTTTCTGACACACCACTCTTAATTCCTGAATGCCCCCTCCCTTGTTTGGGTTTTGTGTTATGTCAGTTTTGTTTTATTTTTGAAAAAGAAAATTGATTTGCATTACAGTAACCAGGTTGACAATTGAAAAAAAAATTATGTCTTTTAATGTGTAGTAAAAAGTAATTTTCCCTCCCATTCTTGATCCTCATTCCTCTAATTCTCATCTCCAGCAACAATCATATTACCAGTGTCTTGTATGTCCTTCCAGAGAGTCTATGCACATGTAAGTGTGTGTGTGTGTGTGTGTCTGTGATGTGTGAGCATATAAACATATATACACACTCTTTTAAAAAGCATAAAAGCACATGGTAGCACTTTATATATGGTTCTCTGTCAGTGTTTTTATCTAAAACATATTTTAGATACTCTTTCATGTCTACATATAAATCTTCAATTTAGAAAAGCAATTTAAGTTATTGTTATATGGACAAATTATAATTTTTAAAACTAGATCCCTAATGATAGACACCTCATGCAAAGAGTTGACTCACTGGAAAAGACTCTGATGCTGGGAGGTATTGGGGGCAGGAGGAGAAGGGGATGACAGAAGATGAGCTGGCTGGATAGCATCACCGACTTGATGGGCGTGAGTCTGAGTGACCTGCGGGCGATGGTGATGAACAGGGAGGCCTGGCGTGCTGCGATTCATGGGGTCGCAAAGAGTCAGACACGACTGAGCGACTGAACTGAACTGAACTGACTGAATGATAGACATTCAGGTTGTTTTCCCTCTGCTATTTATGAATAACTCCCCAGACTATGGCCAGACCAGACTCTGCAAAACTGAGTTTGCCTTGGAAGCATAAAGACATGAGAGACACAGGGTGTGGGGACTCCGGTGGGCGGGAGTCCGAGCCTGGGAGAGCCCGTGGTGCTAGCCCACAGCCAAGTCTGTAAGTTTCCACTTATCACACTTACTGCTACCAGTGATCAGGGCCATCTGGCTGCCTGGTCTTGCTCTGATTTCACGTTGACCAAGCCATGGCGCCTCCAGGGATGAGCATCTAAAGGTCTGGTGAGCTGGAAGGTTGTATTTCTCTGGGTAAACCAACACAGAGGCAGTCTCCTTACTGTTGCTCTGTGCTGTGTGCCAAGTCGCTTCAGTCGTGTCGGACTCTTTGTGACCCTATGGACTGTAGCCTGCCAGGCTCCTTTGTCCATGGGGTTCTCCAGGCAAGAATACTGGAGTGGGTTGCCATTTCCTCCTCCAGGGGATCTTCCTGACCCAGGGATCAAGCATTAGCAGGTGGATTCTTAACCATCTGAGCCACCAGGAAGCCCCTCCTCTTTATTGGAACTTGGCTTAGCTGACATACCCTTGAAAGGTGGATCCTGGGTCATGGGACACCGGAACGTCACACCGAGGGCCAGCCCCGGGGTTGCGGTGGGCTCACCAAGGTGAGGCTGCCACGTGGGGCCTTCCTGGGGGCTGCTGAGGTCCAGATGGGAGGAGGTGGGTACGACTGCCACCAGAAAATGGACATATTTGTCTTGTCTGGAACTCAGGAACAGGCCCCTGTGAAACCCACTGAGGAAGAAAGTCCCTCCTCTGTCATGTTTTGGCCTATGGAGAGCAGATATTTCCTCATGGTCCCAAATTCTCTATGACTGTGAGTCCCAGGTCTGGCCAAGTAGGCAAGCCACCTGGGGAGCCAGTGGATACAGCCGGGCCAGGCTCCGAGTGTTGGATTGGGTAGTTCTTGGTGGACCCAGCAAGTGCATTTATTTACAACCCAATTCTAAGCATCTGGGACAAGAATCTGACCACTGACTATTAAAACTCTACAGATAAAATATCTCATGAGACTCTGAAAGGCCGGAAGCCTGGGGTGGGGGTGACGGGGTTATTTTGACATCTCCGCTGTGTACAGAGAGTGTGGGTGTTTAAATCAGCTTGAAGCCAGAGAGCTGGGTTCTGTTCTTCACTCAGTGACTCCCCACCATAAACCCTGGGCAGTCACACTCTTATCCCCTCTCAGCCTTAACTTTCACATTGTAAAAGGAAAGATTTTAGCTATTAATAGATAAGTCCTAGGATCCCTGATTCGAAGAACTGACTCATTTGAAAAGACCCTGATGCTGGGAAAGATTGAAGGCAGGAGGAGAAGGGGACGACAGAGGATGAGAGGGCTGGATGGCATCACTGACTCAGTGGACATAAGTTTGAATAAACTCTGGGAGTTGGTGATGGACAGGGAGGCCTGGCGCGCTGCAGTCCATGGGTCATAAAGAGTCAGACACGACTGAGCGGCTGAACTGAACTGGACTGAACTCAAGGATCCCTTAGAACGTCTGCATAGTTCATGTATGTTAAGTTCATGCACCACCACCAGGGGGAGCTAAATCCACGATGAGCTATGTTTTGGATCCAAGTGGCTGGAATCGGAGTCAAGATGGGTATTTTGTGTTTTGCACCCTGACATGTATCAAGCAAAAGAGCCCCAGGGCTTGTGAGTCCTGGCTGGGGGCATTTTGTGGACCAACTTATAATGCAAAACAAAACTAAATATTTTCCTTATGAAGTATAATGAGCCATAAATGCAGTTACACTGGTGGAAATTTCAGCTCTAAGAATTCCTTCCTTTCCCCCTAAACCTCATCATTTTCTCCCATAATCTCTGTTATATAAGGTACAGTGACATTCTGAAATGTATTGGGCTGGGAAAGAAATAATCATCTAGAGTTCATATTTTTAAAAAGAGGTTCAAATCTGTTTGGTTTTTTTAATACTAAGAAATCTTTTTAAGAGTTTTCCTTTATTGTTTATATTTAGAGTATGTTGTAATCCGAGTAGAGAAACTGGACCTTGAAGGACTGTTGAAGGTGGGATAAAACAATGAATGACCTGCCTAACATCAAAATGTCTGGAGGGTTGTCAGTATCATAAGATTCAGTATTGCCGTTTAACAGTAACGTTCATGATGTGAATATAATAGTTTTTGCCTTTAATATTTATGCAGAAAGGGTCTTAAATGATGATGCCCTATTATTCTATTCACTTCTGTTTGTAATTCACTCTTTTCCTCTATTGGAATACGTTGAGACCAGCATGAAGTATAAAAGTAAAGACTCTAGCCTGCTTTCTGCTCCAAAGTGGGTATAATAGTATCATGAACAGAGAGAATGCTTACATGCTTTTCCCCTTCTCCAGAAAGAAAGCAGAATGCATGGGAGCAGAGCAGGACCCCACGAAGGCCAGGCAACGGTGGTGAGAGTGGACTGCTTGGCCTCTTGAAGTTATGAGTGGGGTGGGTAGTGGCAGCTGGTATGACCAGTTGGGTCCACACACCAGGTGGGTCCAACGTCAGTCAGGCGCATGGTCAGTTCACCTTCAGACAGCTGTCACATGGTGGGGGGAGCTCTCAATCCTGGTGCTGGACCTCCCCAGACTCCCAACCCTGGTGACTGAACTGACCCCCCGGTAGCTAGATGCCCATGGGAACTTTCTTTCCAGTGTCTTCTCAGAAATGGGTGAGGTAGCATCTGTTCCGTCTCCCTTTCCTCCCCGTCAATTCCATCGTTCCATGTACTTTACCTGTGTTACCCCTAGTAACTTTCACAGCACTACAAGTCTAACATCATTTCCATGTAGTCACAATAAGTACCACTTGTTGAATACCTACTATGTGCTGAGCATTGGCTGTACCTAATCCAGTGCAGTCCTCAAACAGAGCTGTGGGATGGATGGGTAGAGCCCACCCAGTCTTGATTATCGAGGAGGAAATAGAGACTCAGGTAAAGCAGTGGAGTCAGGTGCTGCGCCCAGGCAGCCTTACTCAGTGGCCAGTGTGCTTAAATCACTTTATTCTGCTCCTTAGATGACCAAATGCGAGACTGGATGTGGAGACAGGCTTAGAGCAATAAGTGGGATGCCCAGGAGGACTTAATTATTAAGTGTCAGGGCCAGGGCTCAAATCAACTGTGTTTGCTGGTTACCTTGTCTACCCTGGTACCTGAAGAACATAGGAAAATGTTCTGTCTCTTATAAGACGGAGTTAAGTATGTGAATGTGTTTTTTCACTCAGTGGAACAAGAGCTACAGCAGGTAGGTCCCACAATGACAGGCCGTGGCCTTGAAAGAACTTTCCTCAGGTCACGTGGGAGCACCCATGAGCAGTGAGGCAGAAAAGGTCCTCACGCCTCAGAGCTTGCCACTGTCCTTACTACTGTGTGTGCTGTGCTTAGTTGCTCAGTTGTGTCCGACCCTTTGAGACTCAATGGACTGTAGCCCACCAGGCTCCTCTGTCCATGGGGTTTCCCAGACAAGAATACTGGAGTGGGTTGCCATTTCCTTCTCCAAAGGATCTTCCCAACCCAGGGATCAAACCTGGGTCTCCTGCATTGCAGGCGGATTCTTTACTATCTGAGCTACCAGGGAAGCCCCATCCTTCCTGCTATGTTACTGTATACTTGCGATAGCTCAGATTCCTTTTTAATGCATCTTTAGAATATTTACCTCTGAGTCATTTCTAATGACAGGGCTTCTCCAGTGGCTCAGCGGCAAAGAATCTGCCAGCAATGCAGGAGCCTCAGGAGGTCCCTGGGTTCATTCCCTGCATGGGGAATATCCTCTGGAGAAGGAAATGGTAACCGACTCTGGTATTCTTACCTGGAAAATCTCCTGGATGGAAGAGCCTGGTGGACTACAGTCCAGAGGTTTGCAAAGAGTTGACCATGACTGAGTGACTAGGCAACAACAACAGCACTTCTGCTGAACCAAGTTTGCAACCTTGGAATTTGTACTGGTTGGTGGTTTAGTTGCTCAGTTGTGTCCAACTCTTGTGACCCCATGGACTGTAGCCTGCCAGGCTCCTCTGTCCATGGGATTTTCCAGGCATTTGTACCAACAGAATGGATAAAATCAGAGGATGGCTTGAGTCTATACCAGTTTCTCATTTCACTGATGGGATTCCCCAAAGGTGATCCATCCTGAATGAGTTTCACCACAAGAAGGACCCCCATCATTATCTTGGGAAGGAGTCAAAGCTTGTAGTCATCCTTAAATAGCAGTTACATATCGAACACTAGAAAAGTTCAAAAGTTTTCACTATTCATCATGTTAGGACAGACCAGGTTAGAGATTGTGACCATGGGGGCAGAAGAGTTGGACACAACCTCCCTAAAGCTCCAGTGGCTTGAGACAGTGATAGACGTTCATTTCTCTCATGATTCATGCCCACTGGAGGCTGACAGGAGGCCCTGCTCCACAGTCGCTCGGGGATTCAGGTTATTAAAGGCATCACCGTCTTGTAACTGAACACGATTTGCATAGCTGTTCAAGTCAAAGAGCTCATCTTCAGTGCTTCCTTTTCCTCTTGCTTCTCATTTAATTCATTAGCAAGTCACATGAACCCTGCCTTCAAAATATACCTACAGTCTGATCATTTCTCACCTCCTACCTTGCCACTACCTGTTACGCACCCTCCTTATATCTTCCTGGATTTTCCAGAAGGAATACCACAGTAGAGTTGCCTTCACCTGGTGAGGATAGCAGTGCACTTCCATCATTTTGCCTGAGTACTATGTCGGTTCTCCAGCTGTGAGTCATACTTAGACATCGTAGAAATACTGATCCCTTTACCTTCTTACATGCTAGTCCACACTGATGACATCATGCTGCTGAGCAAGGGAAGCAGATGCCTTAGGTGCCTTGGTGTAAGATAGGTATATGTGAAAGAGTTGGAGATGAACTCAAAAACTGAGAGGCCTGCCATCTCCATGTGTTATTCAGAATCCATGGCCTTATTGTAACTTGCTACTCAAAAAGGCCTTCCCTGTGGCTCAGATGGTAAAGAATCTGCCTGCAGTGAAAGAGACCTGAGTTCTATCCCTGCATTGGGAAGATCCCCTGGAGAAGGGAATGGCAACCCATTCCAGTTGATTCTTGCCTGGAGAATTCCATGGACAGAGGAGCCTGGTGGGCCACAGTTCATAGGGTCACAAAGAATCAGAAATGACTGAATTGACGTGTGCTAAGAAAGCAACACAACTCTTTGTGGATCTTTTTAGTTTTCAAGGTAACATATAACACATTTGAGTTTGCTTCTCTGATTCATTTACCAAGTAGCCCATAAAGCTGCCAGATTTAAGTGGGGCCCAGCAGCTGGTCCAGAATGCAGGGTAAACAGATGAATCACTTGCTCCTTACGATCCAGCAGATTGGTACTTAGAGTGTCTGTGGCCTGTTTGGCTATTTTCTATCTTGATCGTTGCATCATCAGGAAAATTACAGCTCGTATCTCTAAGGTTTTTAGTGTAAAGTCATGGATGCTTTTGCAGATAACTGTTTTGCTACTGAGAAACAGCTCTTGAATTCCTGTGGGGCAAAGGCTGATGTTTTGCATAGATGGTCTTGAACAAGATTTGGAGATTAATGCGGAATTTGGGGAAAGAGGTATTTGGATTGGCTTTTCAGCATAATCCAAAGAATCAGGATATCTGTGTCCCATGTGACTGTTCACCAAAAAGCACACAGTGCTGAGGACATCTTCAGTAATGAGACGAATGAGGGGGTCTGTTCTGTGGACGTTAACTATCTCCTATCCCCAGCTGGGTTCATAAACCAAGAGCCCAGTGGCAAGGATGGAAGTTGTACATGGACTCAACCACATGAGTCTCTTTTTTTTCAAGATTAATTTGGCTACTGTCACAGGAGGGACAATGCTGAGCCCCCAGGAAGGTACTCAAAGAGGGGGGTCCAGTCATTGACAAAGTGCTCAGTTGGTTACACAGGTTTCTAGGTAGCGCCGGTGGTAAAGAATCTGCCTGCCATTGCAAGAGAAGCAAGGAATGCGGGTTCAATCCCTGGGTCGGGAAGACCCCTGGAGAAGGAAATGACAACCCACTCCAGTATTCTTGCCTGGGAAATCCCATGGATAGAGGAGGCTGGTGGGCTGTAATCCACAGGGTCGTGACTTGACGACTGAACACCACCGCCAGGTCAGTTACGCTGGACCCTCTCCACCTGGAGGAAGCAGAGCTGTGTCTTCCCTGGGTGAGGTTCCTACTCTGGGTCTGGTTCTGCTTTCCTGGCACACCATGCTCCTTCAGCAACATTGTATATAAATTGACCCAATGCCTTATTTTTCCATCATGGTAGCCCACACAAGATTGCTTCAGATGATTTTTTTTCTGAAATAAATAAATTCACTTATTAAATAAATAGACATAAATACATAAGATAATGAGTACAAACTTTCCCACTCTTAGCATATACTCCACTATCTAGAAATAGTTGTTTTCAGGGGATGAGGGAATGGCTTTTTGGAGGCACGTACTCCCTCATCTCGTTAGCTAACAGACAACACTTTGGAAGGTTGGAGCGCAGTCTGACAGGATGTAATACATGCTCCCAGTCCCGGAGGGGAGTGTGGTCCTCTTTCTTCTGTAGCTACAACTGGAGAACCCTCTCTTGGAATCACACCTAATCACTAATGTGAAAAAAATTGTTGCTTTCTTCTTCACAGCTTTGGCTGCTACTAGGCTAGAAATGTTGATGGTCAAAGAAGCAATACATTTACATAAAGCACAAGAATGATTCCACCAAACTACAAATTAAAAGTGTTCCCAGTCTATCTGGGGCTCCTAATGCCACTGGACAAACGGGCAAAAAAATGAAAAAAGAAAAAAAACTACCCAAATGAGCATTACTATATTGACTCGGGTGATTAATCCTATTTACCAGAGAAAAATAGACTTGCTGGTTCACAAGAGAATTACAGAGAAGTATTTCTAGGACTCAGACCATCCATGAACGTGAGCTGAGTTTTTTTTTTTTTTTTAAATTGGGCTGCACCACATGGTTTTCAAGGATCTTAGTTCCTCCACCAGGGATCAAACCCGTGGCCCCTGCAGTGAAAGTACAGAGTCCTAACCACTGGACCAGGGATTTCCTCTGGCAAATACCTTCTAATACTGGCACATTCAATGGCAAAACCTAATTAAGAAAACTAAAATATCTTCTACCTATAAGATCAAGAAGTGTTCACACCTGGCAGGAATTGGAGAAGGTTTGGATCACATCAGTAGCTATAGAATCTTGACCAGTTCAGGTACTCAGTTCAGTTCAGTTCAGTCGCTCAGTCGTGTCCGACTCTTTGTGACCCCATGAATTGCAGCATGCCAGGCCTCCCTGTTCATCACCATTTCCCGGAGTTCACTCAAACTCACGTCCGTCGAGTCGGTGATGCCATCCAGCCATCTCATCCTCTGTCATCCCCTTCTCCTCCTGCCCCCAATGCCTCCCAGCATCAGAGTCTTTTCCAATGAGTCAACTCTTCGCATGAGATGCCCAAAATATTGAAGTTTCAGCTTTAGCATCATTCCTTCCAAAGAACACCCAGGGCTGATCTCCTTCAGGATGGACTGGTTGGATCTCCTTGCAGTCCAAGGGACTCTCAAGAGTCTTCTCCAACACAACAGTTCAAAAGCATCAATTCTTTGGTGCTCAGGTTTCTTTATAGCCCAACTCTCACATCCATACATGACTGCTAGAAAAACCATAGCCTTGACTAGATGGACCTTTGTTGCCAAAGTAGTGTCTCTGCTTTTGAATATGCTATCTAGGTTGGTCATAACTTTCTTCCAAGGAGTAAGCATCTTTTAATTTCATGGCTGCAATCACCATCTGAAGTGATTTTGGAGCCCCCAAAAAGAAAGTCTGACACTGTTTCCACTGTTTCCCCATCTATTTCCCATGAAGTGATGGGACCGGATGCCACGATCTTAGTTTTCTGAATGTTGAGCTTTAAGCCAACATTTTTACTCTCCTCTTTCACTTTCATCAAGAGGCTCTTTAGTGCCTCTTCACTTTCTGCCATAAGGGTGATGTCATCTGCATATCTGAGGTTATTGTTATTTCTCCCAGCAATCTTGATTCCAGCTTGTGCTTCTTCCAGCCCAGCATTTCTCATGATGTACTCTGCATATAAGTTAAATAAGCTGAGGACAAAAGGAAGATGGAACAGGTGGTAGAATGAGAAAATCACAAACACAGCTCCTGCTGGTGACCAGTTTCAGAATCCAGGACTGCAGTAGCTCCCTGTATTTCTTCCTCACCCAGTGATATATGTATTTGTATGTAAACCAGTATTTCCTCTTTCCCTTTCACCTAGTATTTTAAGTAGGGCAAATCGGTACCCATTGACTTTATAATTCTAGGATACAAAGATGAACTGGGATTAGCTGGAAGGAACAGGCCTCATCCAGAGGCCTGCAGTGACTGTTGGGATTTGGCAGGAATGGGGTGGCAAGAGTGGAAGGCAAAGAATAGACACACTTTCCCTCGTGGGAGGACTAGGTGGAGGATGTTGTGCTGCCACTGTTTGGATGTTTAAATGGGAGAAGAAGCCTAGAGGTGGAGAAGAGCCTAGAGGTCAGACTGAGGAGCACATACGGGGTCGGTAGTCATGGTGCCTGGGCTCAGTTGCCCCTCGGCGGGTGGGATCCTAGGTCCCCAACCAGGTATCAAACCCAAGTCCCCGGCATTGGAAAACACATTCTTAAGTACTAGATGACTAGGGGACTCCTGCTATTCTTCCCACTGCTGGATTGTCACATGTGATGACCACTAGATGGAACCCACGAAAGGGGGAATCTGGTTGGCAACAAACTCCCCTGAGTGTCCAGTTGGCACAGGAAGAGTGGAGCCAGGAAGTGTCCTGGGGCCCACATGGGACCCTTCTTCAAGCACATTTTGAGTTGCTGGAGTTATCACTGTGCAACGTCAAAAATCCAAGCATCTTTCAGTGCTCCTGGTCTTGCATACACACACCAAAAAACAAACCATGGCCATTGCTAAGGTCAGAGATAATAAATGTAATGGAAGCTTTAAGAAGAATTTGGGGGCATGGCAGCAAGGGGTCAGAAAACCTCCATGGTAAGAATGTCTAGCAGCAGGAGGCCGATGAACAGCGTTGTCATAAATGATGGTAGCAATTGGAAAAGTCCTGGTGGGAAATCTTTGGTTAATGGAAGCTGAACTGTAGCAGCTTTGAGCTTGAGGGAAGGCAAAATGGTCTTGTGAAGATACTAGGCTGGAGGGGTCTTATCTGTCCTCAACCTCCTGGGCTCAGGTAAAGGACCAGACAGCAGAAGGACATCCCAGGGATGGTATTCCAGAGAACAGCTCTCTTTGCCCTGTGCCTACAGGCTCAGGGAGCGGACTGAATCTTTCAGGCCACTCTGATGCATGGTGTCATGTCAAGCATGCAAAGAAAGGACTTGGAGAGAAACTTGTGGACAGGACCCTGGGCCCAGGAGTGTGTAAATTTTAGGTGTGCTGGTTGGCAGTCTCCAAGGGCTGCTTGTCGGTTTCGATGTGGTTCACTACTGAGCAGCCCGCAGTGAGCTAAGTTGTCCGCTGAACAATCCTGGGGGAGAGGTGACTTATCTGTTGTTTAGTCATTAAGTCCTGTGCACCTCTTTTGTGACCCTATAGACTGTAACCCTCCAGGCTTTTCCATTCATGGGATTTCCCGGACAAGAATACTGGAGTGGGTTGCCATTTCCTACTCCTTCCCGACCCAGGGATCAAATCCATGTCTCCCATGTGACAGGCAGATTCTTGACCGCTGAGCCACCTGGGAAGCCAGAGGTGACTTAAGCCAGGGTTTAACATGAAGGCACCTGAGCAGCAGTTAGCAATGCTCCTGCAGCCCTGGGTGAAGAGGAGTCAACCACACATTGTCAGCATCTGCTGTGTGGCTAATTGGAAACTCACCCTACCAGGCTACCTGCACAAAATAACTATGTTATGTTGTATGGGCACTATTTATAACTAGTTGGCATTTTGCATCTCAGATGAGATCAGGACTTGGTTTACTCCCTTAATCCAGTGTTGCTCAGTCCTTTAGATACTTGGGTGCTTGCCTCTCTCCCCACAGAGGAAATTTCAGGAACTGGAACTATGGCCTGCACCTCTCCGTGCATCGGCGGTGTTTCCTCCCAGCTCTCATGGGCAGCAGGAGCTGGCCAGCGATGTTGAGTGAGTGAGTGAATGACTTTCCCTTAACCCGCGTGTGATGTCACCGCCCTCTGACTTCTTCCACCCACAGCTGTGCATGTCGGACGAACTGTGGGAGCAGATCGTCCGGAGCTCCTGTGACCACATCACCCCCGACATGCGAGCCTTGGCCCAGGACATGGGCTGGAGACGGATGTACTTCACCAACAAGCTGCAGCTCCAGCGGCACCTCCGCAAGAGGAAGCAGCGGCAGGGAAGCCAGCGAAGCAGTCAGTTCTAGACGCACGCATTCCCGACGCCGGGGAGTAGGAGGCACGGTGTGTTTTCCTGCTGTGTCAGACCTCTTCCGCTGCCTTCCCTTAAGCGCTAAGGCCTTGCTGATTCAAGGAGTCCCAGAGCATTTGCACACACACGCAGCACCACGCCTGCCTCTGCCAGGCCTTTGGCCTGAACCACAGTCTCGGCTACAGGTCAGGGAGGGTCAGGTCACGACCCGGGCACCACTGGGAGCGGGGGCTGCAGGACAGGACGCCCCCATGTCCTGGCACCACATTAGAAAAGAGGTTTCTGCTGTATGGGAACAATAAACGACTATTGGCAGATTTTTATTCCAGATGTATTTTATCTAGGCATTGGAAAGGGGGAAGTGGGCTTCTGGAGGTTTTCCTGGTGTTGTGTCATCTGAGTCCACCCATGAGTAGGTGGCTGAGTGTGCCCACAGGGATCCATGAGGGGACAGGGGCCACAGAGTGGAATGGAGTGCTCCCGCGAGGGCAGCTGCCTCCCTGACTCTGCTCCTTGAAGTTGGTATTCAGAGCCCCCACCCTGTGGACCAGGGATGCCAGGCGTGTGTCCCCCACGTGGACAGCCTCTGACCTGGCCCCCTGGGACGTGGCTGGAGAGAAGCCTAGACATTCTGCTCGTAGACTGGGTGCAGAGTTTAACTTCCCAGGACTTTATGTTGTCAAATAAACTTGTAGACATTTCTTAGAGAGATGCTGTTCCCCACAAGGAATCTGGAGTATCATCACTTTCATAACAGGGATATTTTTTTGGTGGGGAGGGTATTTGATCTTTATTTTTATTAAAATATTTTATACAGATTTTTAAAGGCTACTTTCCACTTATAGTTATTGCCAAATATTGGCTGTGTTCCCCATGTTGTACAATACATCCTTGAGCTTATCTTTGCCCAGTAATTAGTACTGTCCGCTCTCCCACAGCTATGTTGCCCCTCCCCTTCCTGCCTCCCACTGGTGACCACTAGTTTCTTCTCTAGACCTGTGAGTCTGCTTCTTCTTTTGGTAATATTCACCAGTTTGTTGTGCTTTTTAGATTCCACGTGTGAGTATAACAGGGAATTTTAGGAACACAGGCTGGGACTTCCCTGGCAGTCCAGTGGTTAAGAATCCATCCTGCAGTGCAGGGGACATGAGTTTGATTCCTGGTCGAGGAACTAAGATCCCACATGCCAGGGAGCTTGCCACAAAGAAAGATCCCTTAGGACACAACAGAGACCCGAAGAAATAAGTATTTAAAGAAAACACACACACACACACACACAAACACAGGCTGTGGTATGGAGGTTGAAAACCCAAGGACAGTTTGTATTATGTTAAGTTGGCAGAGGGGCAAAAGCAGTAGTTTGCAGGGAGGAAAATTCTACCTCCCTGAGATGGGCTATTTTAGCAATTGTGATCTTCCTGAGAGCTCATACCAAGTAAACACCCATACAGCGAAGAGTCTCATGACTCCTTTCAGGGTACAGAACAAAGTAGCTCTCAGCCTCCCATCACCTTATCAACCTTATCAGTGCTTCTTGCCTGCAATCTCCACTTTGCTACCTAGAAAATATACAGCCCCCTCCCCAGGCCAGAGGACCTTCCTGTGATGCCTTGGGACATCCTAAATGGGAGCCAGAGGTGGGCTCCGGCTTTTCTCGACACCTCACTCTTCAGGAACAGCTCCATAGCCATGGCTTAGCGACAGATTCTTGTTTCCTGTTTTACTAAACCTGGATTCTTACCAGGTCGGATTTTAACCCTCATTCATGCGCCCTTAACACTCAGTCTTGGGTTTCCAGGGATGTCTGTGAAATCAAACGCAGTCTGCCTCCTGGCAGATGAAGCGTCTGTCAAAGTGGTGTCTGGATTTAGTCCAAGCACAGAGCAAAGATTTCATTGGCGAGAGACCCAGGCCTCCGGTCCTGCCCAGGAACGAGGCAGGGTGGCTGGCAGGCAGGCAGAGGGCTTGTGCCTCTGTGTGGCTCCTGCTGCTTTGCTTCACTTGGAAGTTCCAGACTTCACTCCCGGCCAGGTTTTCAGTGACAGGTTAATACCACGTGTGTACAGCAACTGTGTGCATGTACCCTGTGGCAAGTCAACATAACTGTAAATATCAAATTATAGCCCATTTGTGACCTTGATGCAAAGTGTCAACAGCTTAAAAATTTCATGTGTAATGTTTTATCAACTGAGTTCTGAAAGCTTATGGGCATGCATAATAAGCTAGATTCAACCTACATTAATAAGAACACAGATATGGCTGTTTAAAAACTTGCTATCTATATCAAAGGTTATAAGATAAAAATTGATGCTAAAAATGAAATAATGAATTATTGTTGTTGGCTATTATTAATAGTTAACATAGGTTATTAGCTGATTTTAATAACTATTCGCCCTCCTAATTTCACTGCCTTAATACCTAATTGAAATTATTTTTACCAAAATAGGGACAGTATCATCAACCTAAAATCCTATAAGACACCAGCAACCTCAGTGGTCGATCATTCTGCCTCTCTCTCCTGCCTCCATGGGGAGGCGATGGTGGTTTTGCCTCTCCGCCTCTGCTGACAGTTTTTATGTGGACGGATAAATCTGCTTCGTTCATGACATATCGTTTCAGAGTGAAATGTCACGGCAGTTTATACTTCTGTCTTTTTTCGTCTTTTCACTCAAAAGTGCTTCTGCCTTGCTATCACTCACCATTGTAACTGTAAAAGTAAAATGCTGATATTCTCCAATGACTCATATGTTTAGTTATAAAAATAATTTATTAACAGCCGCATATGTGAATATTTAATTTATAAGCTAAAGAAATGTGTATATTTTACTCCATGTCAACTTCTAGTACGGCTTTTCATTCTTGAAGAGGTTAGTATATTACATGCATTAAACTTTGATTATATGGAATGTGCAATTTAAAAAAATTATTTTATTTCTTTTTGGCTTTGCTGGATCTTTGCACAGGCTTTTCTCCGGGTGAGCGGGTGATCCTGTCTAGTTGCAGTGCACGGGCTTCTCATTGTGGAGCTTCTGTTCAGGGGCTTCTGTGGTTGGGGAGCACAGGCTCTAGGCGCACAGGCTCAGGAGTTTGTTTCGCGGGCCCTAGAGTGAGCAGGCTCCAGTACTTGAGGCGGACGAGCTTAGCTGCTCCATAGCATGTGGAACCTTCCTGGACCAGGGATGGAGCCCATGCCCCCTGCACTGGCAGATGCATTCTTATCCACTGTGCCACCAGGGAAGCCCCTGTTCCAAGCCTTTGATGAACTAGCGTACTATTTATACGTGCGTGTGTGCGTGCTCATTCGCTCAGTCATGTCTGACTCTGTGTGACCCCACGGACTGTAGCCCACCAGGCTCCTCTGCCCATGGGATTTCCCAGGCAAGAATACTGGAGTGGCTTGCCATTTTCCCCTCCAAGGGATCTTCCCAACCCAGGGATTAAACCCATGTCTCCTGTGTCTCCTGCATTGGCAGGTAGATTCTTTACCACTGCGCCATCTGGGAAGCAAGCATACTACTATACATTTATTTAAATAATAATAAGCATATTCTTCTTCAAGGCCCTCACATGCTCTAAGAACAAACCAGGTAAAGCACTGAGTTATGGAGTAGAACATGTCTCACTGGTACCTTCCCAAATTCAGTCCTCTCTTCTTCCTGCTACTTTCCTCCACCAAAGACCAGGCCTTCCCAAGAACTCGCACCTCTTCCCACTTTTATCTGACATTGGAAGAGGCTCCCCAGTGCCAGTTTGAGACCCTCAGGCCAATCCTGCTTTGACTGCTGGAGGTCCACACAGTTCCTTTATGGCACCTTTAATGCATTGCCAGTGATCTGCTCTCGGCCCTGACTCAGTTTCCCTTCCTGATGCCAAATGCTGCTGCTTCCATCTTTGCAATTCAACATCAGCCTTTTCTCCCCCACCACTGTTCCCCCAACATTTTGGCTTTATAGTCCTCCATTCAGTGTTACGTTTAAGTCACACTCCATTTATTATTATACTTAAGCATGGATCATTAACTTTAAGGGAGATTAGAAATCTTGTTTCCTTGGTTCACAGCTGTATCATCTAATTGCAAAGATGCTGAAAAAGATGAATCTAAAATCTACTGAAAAAAACTATAGATTTGAAACAAAATATGACTTAAAAACTACCTATTCCTTGGCTTTCCAATGTTAAAACTTTACCTTTGTGTTACCTCATAAGTTGTGGCATCATGTTAAGAGAAATCATTCAGAGTCTAAAGAAGAATGAATTGAATATTTTAAATGCAGATGTGATGAGTTCATTAAATGCCAAAAATTGTTCATTATAGCTTTTCAACCCAGGAAGGCAAAGCCACTGGAGTCCCTGCAGGTAGGTAACCTGTGCAGTGCATGCCATCACAGAAAGTTCCTCTGGCAGAAAGGCATGTGAGCCTGCAAGCTGCCACTGCTGACTGCTGGCTGGCCAGAGAGTCATTAGAAGACACCACAGCGGCGCCGCTTTATATCACACAGGAGCTTGTGAACTCAAAGATGAAGCTGCAAACAGGAAGGCTGAGTTAATACCTTCTCTGCAGAATGGTACTTTTGTCTCACAAACGGGCAAATCAACGGATGTGTCCAGACTCGCCATTTTGCTTGTGTTCATCCAGTGTTACACCAACTAGACAAAGATCTTTTATGTGGATGCTTAGAAGCAAACACAAGGGGTGCTGAGACGTTCAAAATACTGAATAACTTCATTCAGTCTCGTGGTTGGTCCTGGAGTCACTGTGTTGAGGTTTGCACTGACGACGCAGGGCAATGGTGGCTGCTGTTGGTGCCTTGGCACAAGTCGGAGCAGGGCCACTCAAATGTAGCAGAAGTCACTGTATTTTTCATTGGTATGCTTGTAGTCAAATAAGGGCCAGGTTCCCTTAAGGACATCCTTGATGAAACAGTAAAAATGATCACTTTTATGAAATCTTTACTCTTGATTTCACATCTTTTTGAATATCCTGTGTGACAAAATTGTTACCGAGTCAAACTTGAATCTGATAGAGCAGCAAAGCCAGTCTACTGACACCTGGTTGTGGTGAAGGAAAATACAGTATTTATTTGCAAAGTGCAAGAAAGGAATACAGGCAGCTCGTGCTTAAAAGACCCAAATTCTTCTAGCTTTCTGGGGAGATTTTTAAAAAACGTGTGAGGTAACAGATTGAATGCAGAAACAAACATGAAAACCCTATCTGTTCTCAAACATGAGAACCCCCAACTGTCTTCTATTAATACAAATATTAAAGAAATTTGCAAAAATATAAAACAATGTCACTACTCTTACTAAAATTTTTTTGGGAAATATGGTTACTTTTCAAAAAAATGTTTTGTATGAATGTGAGTTCATTGTTATTTTAGAATGAAGTAATAACACATATTTTTAAATTTTCTTAGTTTTTTTCCCTAATATGGTAAATATCTACAATATATAGCCTATAAAACAGAAGATCTTTGGGACTTCATTGGGGACCTGAGACCCAAGAGTTTGAGAACTCTAAGTCTAGGATTTGTAGTCTGTGTCTTTCATTTGACAAGTAGACATACCTAGGGATGGTTCTTCAATTGCTTTCTTGAGCCTCTGAGTATTTTACACTATTAATTACAGTTTCATTTAAGCAGGTCACAAGTCTAATTTCCCTTAGCTTCCTTATCAAATTGTCACTTTTAGCAACAGTAGCTTCCTTTGCATGCAGGCAAGCACTTTGCATGAGCTGGCCTTGTTCTGTTAGGAGCCCAGTTTACATCTGTTGAGTGGAAAGGAACTATGGAGGCACACAGTGGAGTAAAAATACTGTGTACTAGGAATGTTCCATAGATAGTAATTGACCAGAATTTCATCCTGAAAGAAGGAAATAATCAAAGCAAGGGAGTCAGGATGAGCACTTGAAGTCGACTGGAGGTTGAAAGAAGTGTTTATCACCATGTTACACATTATGGTTAAAAATCAGAAACAACCTAAGTGGCCAGCAATCACGAATTTGTTTTTATTTATTTTTTAAAGATTTATTTATTTTTCGTTATTCTTCATTGGCTGGACTTCATTGCTTTGCGTGGATTTTCCCCTAGTTGTGGTGAGCAGGGGCTTACTCCCTAGTTGCAGTGCACGGGCTTCTCACTGTAGTGCCTTCTCGTGTGCAGAGTATAGCCTCTAGCATGGGCTTCCGTACCTGTGGCTCGTGGGCTCTACAGTGCAAGCTCAGTAGTTGTGGCACACGGGTTTAGTTGCTCCGTGGCATGTGGGATCCTCCTGGATCAGGGATCGAATCTGTGTCTCCTGCATTGACAGGTGGATTCTTTACCACTGAGCTGCCAGGGAAGTTTGTTTTTAAAACATTATAATTTATACAATCATTAAAAGTGATATTGCAGATAGGTATTTGTCACACGGAATTTATTTGGACATAAATTGACCATTGTTTTCTCCCTCCTTGCTGCCCCATCTCCTTGCCCTTTAAAAAAGAGTTGCCATAGAACACCGTTATCAAAACTATGTTTAATCCCTCAGTTGTGCTGGAGTGAATAAGCTGGTTGAGCCCACTGGGCTGAGGATGCCTATCAACTGATACAGAGAGATGTCACTGACACACAGTGTTCATGCAAAGAACACATTATAATTTGCTTTATAACAACTTTTAATTATAAATTATAATTTAAAGTATAAAAGTGATTTTTGTGAAACACCCAAAGAGTAAGAAGATATAAAAGATATCACAATGTCTATGTCAGAGTATTGGAATTACATTTAAATTTTTTTCTTCTTGTTGCTTATTTTTATTCTGTTTTCAGTATACTAATACATACTTATGTGCTTATCAAATTCAGTATATCAAGAACATGTAACATAATACTTTTGTAACAGGAAAGCAAAATTATTTTTAATTTGTTAATACACAATAATAACTCACAAGTTTCTCTTTATCAAAGTGTTACACTTGTAGTGACTTAACAAAAGGAAAAAACCATGCTAATAAACTCACTGTTGCTTTTTCAAATTGGCTGGAATGCTTTATTTTTTGGTCGTGCTGAAGGGCATGTAGGATCTTAGTTTCCTGACCAGGGATCAAACCCACAGCCCCTGAAGTGGAAGCATAGGGTCTTAACCACTGGACCAGCAGGGAAGTCCCTGGAATGTGTTACTCTTAAATATACTAAAAGCTGGTCTCCAATTTTAGTGAACATAAAGGAACTTAAATGCAAAGGTAAGAAGTCAAGAGATACCTGGAGTAACAGGAAAGATTGGTCTTCCCTGGTGGCTCAACTGCTAAAGAATCCACTTGCAATGTGGGAGATCCGAGTTCGATCCCCTGGAGAAGGGAATGGCTACCCACTCCAGTATTCTGGCCTGGAGAATTCCATGGACACTATGTCCATGGGTTCACAAAGAGTCAGACACGACTGAGCAACTTTCACTTTTTTTACTTGGCCTTTTAGTACAAAATGAAGCAGGACAAAGGCTAACAGAGTTTTGCCAAGAGAACCCACTGTCATAGCAAACACCCTCTTCCAACAAAACAAGAGATGACTCTACATATGGATATTACCAGATGGCCAATACCATAATCAAATTGATTATGTTCTTTACAAATGAAGATGGAGAAGCTCTATACAGTCAGCAAAAATAAGACTGGGAGCTGACTGGCTCAGATCATGAACTCCTTATTGCAAAATTCAGACTTAAATTGGAGAAAGTAGGGAAAACCACTAGACCATTCAAGTATGACCAAAATCAAATCCCTTACAATTATACAGTGGAAGGGACAAATAGATTCAAGGGATTAGATCTGATAGAGTGCCTGAAGAACTACGGACAGAGGTTTGTAACACTGTACAGGAAGTGGTGATCAAGATCATCATCAAGAAAAAGAAATGCAAAAAGGCAAAATAGTTGTCTGAAGGGACCTTAAAAATAGCTGAGAAAAGAAGAGAAAGAAAGAAAGTGAAGTCGCTTAGTCGTATCTGACTCTTTGCAACCCTGTGGACTGTAGCCTACCAGGCTCCTCAGTCCATGAAATTTTCCAGGCGAGAGTACTGGAGTGGGCTGCCATTTCGTTCTCCAGGGGATCTTCCCGACCCAGGGACTGAACCCAGTTCACCCGCGTTGCAGGCAGACAGTTTACCATCTGAGCCACCAGGGAAGCCCAGAGAAGCTAGAGGCAAAGGAGAAAATGAAAGATATACCCACCTGAATGCAGAATTCCAAAAAATAGCAAGGAGAGATAAGAAAGCCTTCCTCAGTGATCAATACAAAGAAACAGAGGAAAACAATAGAATGGGAAAGACCAGAGATCTCTTCAAGAAAATCAGAAATACCGAGGGAACATTTCATGCAAAGATGGCACAATAAACGACAGAAATGGTCTGGACCTAACAGAAGCAGAAGATATTAAGAAGAGGTCGCAAGAATACACAGAAGAACTATACAAAAAGGATTTGAATGACCCAGATAACCACAGTGGTGTGATCTCTCACCTAGAGCCAGACATCCTAGAGTGCAAAGTGGGCCTTAGGAAGCATCACTACAAACAAAGCTAGTGGAGCTGATGGAATTCCAGCTAAGCTATAAATCCTAAAAGATGATGCTGTGGAAGTGCTGCACTCAATATGCCAGAAAATCTGGAAAATTCAGCAGTGTATACAGCACTGGAAAAGGTTAGTTTTCATTCCCATCCCAAAGAAAGGCAATGCCAAAGAATGTTCAAATGATTGCACAATTGCATTCATTTCACATGTTAACAAAGTAATGCTCAGAATTCTCCGGCTAGGCTTCAATAGTATATGAACCAAGAATTTCCAAATGTTCAAGCTGGATTTAGAAACAGCAAAGGAACCAGAGATCAAATTGTCAATATTTGTTGGATCACAGAAAAAAAAAACAAGAGAATTCCAGGAAAACATCAATTTATTCTTCACTGACTACGCTAAAGCCTTTGACTGTGTGGGTCACAACACACTGTGGAAGATTCTTAAAGAGATGGAAACACTTTACCTGTCTCCTGAGAAACCTGTATGCAGGTCAAGAGTCAACAGTTAGAACCGGACATGAAACAACGGACTGATTCCACATTGGAAAGGAGTATGTCAAGGCTGTATATTGTCACTCTGCTTATTTAACTTATATGCAGAGTACATCATGAGAAATGCTGGGGTGGATGAAGCAGAAGCTGGAATCAAGATTGGCAGGAGAAATATCAATAACCTCAGAAATGCAGATGATACCACCCTAATGGCAGAAAGTGAAGAGGAACTAAAGAGCCTCTTGATGAAACTGAAAGAGCGTGAAAAAGCAGGCTTAAAATTCAACATTCAGAAAACTAAGACCATGGCATCTGGTCCCATCACTTCATGGCAAGTAGATGGAGAAACAATGGAAACAGTGACAGACTTTATTTTCTTGGGCTCCATAATCAGTGTAGATGGTGACTACAGCCATGAAATTAAAAGACTCTTGATTCTTGGAAGAAAAGCTATGACAAACCTAGGCAACATATTAAAAAGCAGAGACATTACATTGCTCACAAAGTTCCGTGTAGTCAAAGCTATGGTTTTTCCAGTACTCATGTGTGGATGTGAGAGCTGGACCATAAAGAAGGCTGAGCACTGAAAAAATTGATGCTTTTGAACTGTGGTGTTGAAGAAAACTCTTTTGATCCCTTGGACTGCAAGGAGATCCAACCAGTCAATCCTAAAGGAAATCAATCCTGAATATTCATTGGAAGGACTGATACTGAAGCTGAAGCTCCAGTACTTTGGCCACCTGTTGCAAAGAGCTGACTCATTTGAAAAGACCCTGATGCTGGGAAAGATTGACGGTAGGAGGAGAAGGTGATGACAGAGGATGAGATGGTTGGATGAGATCACCAACTCAATGGACATGAATTTGATCAAGCTCTGGGAGATGGTGAAGGACACGAAAGCTTGGAGTGCTGCACTCCATGGGGTCACGAGTCAGACACAACTAAGAGACTGTCAACAACAACAAGAATCAACTGATAAGCTTATCTACAAGGAAGATTTATTGGCCCAATCCCCCAAGATTCCAATCCACTAGGTTTTTATGTAGCTCCAGAAACCTGCATTTAAAACAATTTTGGGGACTTCCCTGGCAGTTCAGTTGTTAAGACTCCATGCTTCCAATGCAGGGAGTATGGGTTTGACCCCTGGTTGGAAAACTAAAAGATCCTACTTGCCTTGTGACCAAAAAAATAAATAAATAGATGAAACATGAAAAAAATATCTGGACACAAGTTTTGAATTGGAAAAACATCCTGTGTATAAGGAAAAATGTCAGTCCCACCCCAGAACCCAAACTTTCCTCCCTAGAACTGAACACTGTTAATGTTTTTTTGTGTGTGTGTGTGTTTCCTTCCAGAAATGTTCTCTCTCTCTCTATATATATATATATATGTATATATGTGTGTATATATATATATATATATGCATACATACAAGACATGAAGCACCTTTTTCGTAGTTAGTAAAAATGTAATTGGGAGTATAGTACACATCTTGATTTTTTTCTCTTAGCAATATATCTTGAATACTGCTTTCTAATTTTATAGATAGAGCTATCTCTTTTTTGTAATATTTGCATAAATGCCATACTTTATTAAGCAGTTCCCACTGATGGACATTTAAATTATATCTAGTCTTTTATATAGTAAACAATAAATCAAACAACCCTTATTCATTTGTCTTTGTTTATGTACAAAAAATTTTAGAAATGTAGTTGCTCAGTTAAAAGGTTTTTAGCTAAACTTGGCCCTTCTAACAATTAATGTTAGGTAACTTTCTCTAGGTGGTCTGGGAACCATGCGTGCATACATGCTCAGTCACGCAGTCATGTCTGACTCTTTGCAACTCCATGTAGCCCCCACTAGGCTTCTCTGTCCATGGGATTTTTCCGGCAAGAATACTGAAGTGAGTTGCCATTTCCTACCCCAGGGGATTTTCCCCACCCAGAGATCAAAGCCACGTCTCCTGTGTCTCCTGCACTGGCAAGTGGATTCTTTACCACTGTATCACCTGGGAAGCAGGTTTGGTAACCACACCTAGAGAAAAACTTTTCCAGGGAAAGAACCAAACTGATAATCATCACTTAGGAATTTTCCTCTTAAAACCAAGAAAATAAAGATTTTGTATACAAACTCACTGACCAACTTTAAAGTGGACAAAATTTATTTAGTTATATGTAAATAAAATTATTTGGATACATGAGGGAAAACCTATAGAGCATATAACATTACAATCAACTCTATAATATCTTCAAAGAACTGTAAATAATATTTTAAACAGGATATATTAATGTACTTGCTGTAATTCTTTACAAGCATTCTCTTCTGTTGGCAACATGAATCTTGCAAGTAAGATTTACTTTGTTTTTGTAAAATGAGGACTTGATTTGGAAGAAATCATCACTTCCATAAATACAGTAAATCAACAAACAACTCGATGGACTGAACACGAGAAGGTCTAACTTGGATATTTAACCGAAGCTGGACCTTTGGATAAAGAGTTTGTATTTTGTGATGCACAACTAACAGTCCAAACACTGACACGGGCTATATAGCACCATTCCAAATATTTCACTCTGCCTGGAGAAGACTCTTGAGAGTCCCCTGGACTGCAAGGAGGTCAAACCAGTCAATCCTAAAGGAGATCAATCCTGAGCATTTATTGGAAGGGCTGATGCTGAAGCTGAAGCTCCAATACTTTGGCCACCTGATGTGAAGAGCCAATTCATTGGGAAAGACCCTGATGCTGGGAAAGACTGAGGGCAGGAGGAGAAGGGGTGACAGAGGATGAGATGGTTGGATGGCATCCTCGACACAATGGACACGAATTTGAGCAAACTCAGGGAGACGGTGAAGGACAGGGAAGCCTGGTGTGCTGCAGTCCATGGGGTCACAAGGAGTCAGACACGACTGAGCGACTGAACAACAACTTGTTAATTTGATCGTGTCAGTAAATGAAGGTAAGGAAGGAATGTCATCAGTTTTAAAACCCACAATATGATTTTCAATCTAATCGTCCTAAGTTAATGGTAAATATATATTGAGAGAGAAAAAACATGGTGTCAGCATTGAAGATTACCTTTATCAAAAGCAGAGAGCAGGATCCTTTCATAGCAACCAAAGCTGTCACGGTAACAAACAGGTCGTGTTGGACCAAATGGAGTATGACATGCAATTTATTATCTATCATAATTTACAGGCAATTCTCGAATCAGTGGAGGTAATATTGTGAGTCTATTAGCCATGCTTTTGCTCCTCCTTTCCACTAGCTGCCTTTTATTATTATTGTTATTTTGGGGGTCCCTTTCATTACACAACCCCTTCCACTAGACCTTAGAGCAGGAAATAATGGAGATGAAACAAAAAGGAAATGTGTGCACGTAATCACTTGTTAACAGCTCTGAAGGGGTTGGTAGAGTAAAAGACTGAAACAGCTGGCTAAAATTAGACCGGGGTAACATTCCGTGACTCCAGTTACTAGTCTGATCATCAAGGATAATTGAGAATGGTCTGTACTCGCTTTAGATAAATTTGACCCGAGACACCGGCAATGATATTAAAATATTTGTGTGTGTGTGATAAGCAAACCGTGAGTGAAAATTTAAATAGTTCTAAAATATGTGTAAACAAGTAAGGCAGCCAGAAATTTCAAAATGATTCTCGGAAGAACATTTTGCAGTCTGAAAAATGTTTGGCTTAGAAAAATAGAGATCTCCGATAAAGGAAGAGCATTATTCAATGTCGTGAATCATAGTTATCTTCTGTATGAAATCAATCAAGAGAACTATTTTAAAACTGTGCTGAGCTCAGGCAATGAATTGTCCAAAGCACACCAAAGAGGCACTGGAGAAGGGCTATTTGTTATCACTACTCCAATGTCAAGTGCACAGACGTTTGGACCAAGGGCCTTTTGTTTATTATCCTCACAACATGATAGTCTTATATTTAGGATTAGTAACATGCTTTACAAATGATTTAAACAACCAGCTTTACATGTCAATCAGCAATTAGTTTTCTACTTTTTTTACTGGGTAAGAGAAACCCAGAAAAAAATTTCTATAGGCCCCAGAGCATGCTGATAAACTAAGAGGCCAATAAAACGAATAAAAGTGCTTGAATTTTAGCCCTTGACTCAATGGTTATATGCACAAATATGACTTTCACTAAGGAGATTATTTATATTATTTATTTATTAAGATTTGTCTCAGATTCAGTTTATAACTATATAATACTGCATTAGGAGTAATGGCAAATGCTATTTTTAGAGAAAGATTTAGAAACTGTATGCCTTAGCTGCACAATTCTTTAATAAAAATATAAACTGTGTTTCTTTAATTGTACTAAATGCATTGCCTTTGAAATTAGGGTCTGCCTTTGTTTTACACTGGTAGAGCGACTGCTCCCTGTAATACTTTCTGAAGCCTAGCATTTTCTTGTGCTTAAAATTCATTTACAGGTTTCCTCCACCATCTGAAAGCAGAGAGCATTCTATGAAACCTTAATCGAAATGGCATAAAGCAAAGAAGCCACGACCTCCGGACACATCTTGCTAATGGATGCACAAATAAACTGAGATCAAACACAGATGCTCATAGACACCATCCAAAGTCCTGGCGACTTGATGCTGAGATGCCTTGGCGCTGCCTCTGCAAAGGTTCGCGGCAAAACAAACGCTGAACAAGGTTCCCCTTTTTTTTGTAAAAGCAAAAATCCTCCTCTAGTTTTTTCCTGTGAGCAAAAACTAATGCAGGTCTTTCGTAAAAGCAAAGTAGTGAAAAACGCTTTCAAAAAGCAGGGGAAACCTTTACCTGTTAAGTTTTTCAGAAGCACTTAGACACCTTATTTTTACCTTACAAAGAAGTAACTAGGTTGAGAAGCTTTCATCCTCTGTTTTAAAAGCTATATCTAAAACCCTAGTCCGAGTATGGATGATGAGATAGTTTTCAGAAGGGCATTTCTACCAGTGATTCAATAGGCTGTCTTTGCAGGACACTGGCATCTCTAAGGTGCGTGTGGTCCACAGCGCCTCTCCCCACATGGACAGGCAGCGCTGCTTTCACATGAAGCCATGGCAACGGCATTTGAAACAACAGTGCCAGTTACAGGACAACACACTTTCCCACGATATGTCACAGGCTCCTCACAGTAGCCATGTGAGGTGTGCATGAGTATGACAAGGGAACCTTACACGGAACATCACAGGACACTATACATTTGCGCCATCCATGTATTTTTTTCTGGATTGTTCTATAATTTGAATACACGGTTGAATGAGTAAAAAGAGGATTCCTACCATGTAGAGTAAACCACTTATATAGAAGGAAAAGTCATATTTTTGGGTGATGTCGTAGATCCATCCTACAAAACAGAAAAGAATATATTCAGCATAATGAAGTTGAGATAAACAAAGTCAAGAACACAAAGCAAACATTTATTGCTACTATAAGTTATTTTCTAAGAATGTATTATACGTCGTTTAATGCCCCAGACATTTCATGTAGCCAGTTTTTAAGTCTGGGCGCTGTTGGAACCTGAGTTCTCAGTGCCTGGGAATGACTACGTTTACCTTTAAAGCCACTGGGGTGCTTTTAAAGGCACTGAAACAGTAGCTGGCAGACCTAAGGGAAAAATGTGGCTCATAGCCCTTGGGGTTAACTTTTAAGCTGGCACAAAGCCAACAGCGGAAACCAACTCTAACGATTTTCTTTTTTACACAAATCTTTTCTAAAACCTCAAAACATTTCTGAAGAAGTTTCTAGTGTGTATCCAAAGAGGCTGAGCGGAAGATACTTGAACTTTGATTCATTCTGCAGTATATGAGGGTAAACATCTGTTCAAGAAGGAATCAAAATTTCTAGGTTTTATGAAATTCACATTTACAGCTATAAACCTTATTATATATTTAAACTTCTGAAAGTTTAAATTGTCAAAGGCATAGCCTTAAATGGTAAGTTATCAGTTCTCTTAAAAAATACTTTACTCTTAATGTTATAGTCTGATGGGTTTCCCCAGTGGCTCAGGGGTAAAGAATACATCTGCCAATGCAGCAGACACAGGTTTGATCACTGGGTTGGGAAGATTCACTGGAGAAGGAAATGGCAACCCACTCTAGTATTCTTGCCTGGGAAATCCCAGGGACAGGGGAGCCTGGTGGGCTGTAGTACTTGGGGTGGCAAAAAGAGTTGGACAAGACTTAGCAACTAAACAACAACATTAGTCTGATACTTTCATATAATAATCTTACTAAGGGCTTCGTAAAATTCTACCATATTTCATGAATTCTAAGATACCATGAATTACATGACGCTTCATTATATTATCTTATTGATGCATCAGTATCAATAAAAAAGGAATACTTGTCAATTAAAATATGACTTGATGTTTTCTTAGAACTGTGTAAAAGGCATTCTGACTTCAGAGATGTTAAAATGTGAAAAAGAAAAGTTTCAGAAACTATGAAACATGATGTTTCATTCACTTCAGTGATTAATTCTAAGGATCAGTCACATGTCATGGTCCCCACACTGCCAGCTATGCAAACTGAGAGGATTAAGCTAGACGTAGAACTTTATTTATGATAAAAATGTAAACATTCACTTTTTCCATTTCAGCAAACGCATTAACATTAATTAGCAGAGGCATAAGAAAAATATAAATGATTTAATGACCAAACACAGTATTCCGTGGTCACTTTAAAAAATTATCTAATGATACTGCAAATGAATGCATAAAATGTAACTTACAACCTTCTCCCACCCACAAACAGCTATACAAAATCAACTGCTAAATGTATAAACTAGTTTCTCTGACTTCCTGGGTGTTATCTGTATCTCTTGCTTATTGTAGCCAGTGCTTAATGTTCCTGAACGAGTCAAGGCCATCATAAAGAAAAACAAACACTTCACAGCATCAAAATTGTATACTTTTCAAAAATCCCTCAAAAGCTATGAATTCTGGATATACTTTAAAAGTAAACCAAGCTTTTGAGTCTGTTATTTGATACATAAAAGAAGAGAATATCAGAATCTTTAACTGTGGCTTAGTAAATGTTCTATCATCTTTTTTTCACTCTCCAATTTGAGACAACAGGGGCAGATAAGATTACGCATATAATCCAGAAACAGTGATTCAGCCTCAGCACTGAATCAGAAAGTTCACTGACAAATGAACTAAAACACATCCAGCTTTGCTCATGCCTCCATCCGTTAGCTGTGGACCACTATGAATTATGATGAAGTGAAGAATTCACTGGCAGATAATGCTGAGTGGTATGTCTTCACAAGCAGAGTACAAGACAGCACTATCTTAAGTTATAATTTGTAAAAATCAATACATATAAACGAGGTTCTCGTAACAGTCCACTCACTCCAGATGAATGCTGATCTTGTTGGTTTAACAGTTCATTCCTCAGTTTTCTATGATCAAGTCACTGGGAGTTAGAAAGTGATGCCTCTAAGCAACCAACAGCTCAGACAGGTTGATTTCCCACCACTGCTTATCATGAACTCGGAGACAGGACAAAATCCTCATTATAAAATTAATATGTACTTAGTTCAGACTATTTAATTACTTTTTTGTTAGAAGTGGTTGAGTACAAGCTCCAGGGCTCTCTGATATGGCTCCTATCCACCTCTCTTGCTGCCCTGAACTCAAACACAGGCACAAGCCATTCTGAATTTTTTGGAGTTTCAAACACATTTGTCTTGGCACTCTGACTATACATGTACTATTACTCCCTCTGGGGGGACAGCAATAAACCTATCACCCTTAGAGAACATCCTACCATCTCCTTCCACTGCTCCATCATCCCTGTTGCCTGCAGAATATAGAAAACAGCACTAAGTATTGTTATAGCCTTACACTGAATTAGTTATATTTTAAAGTCTTTCACCTTTCCTCTAAAAATATGCTAAGTCACTTTAGTCGTGTCCGACTCTGTGCAACCCCATAGGCGGAAGCCCACCAGGCTCCCCCGTCACTGGGATTCTCCAGGCAAGAACACTGGAGTGGGTTGCCATTTCCTTCTCCGATGCATGAAAGTGAAAAATGAAAGTGAAGTCGCTCAGTCGTGTCCGACTCTTAGTGACTCCATGGACTGCAGCCTACCAGGCTCCTCCGTCCATGGACAGGCAAGAGTACTAGAGTGGAGTAAAAGTATAAACTTCTGTAAAAACACCTTCACACATCTCAATCTTTAAAAGTAACTCAATTTTTCAAAAAGTGCAACCAACTTTACCAAACAATTTGACAGTGCAAATTGTTAGGAGTGGCCCTAATTTTTACATTAAATTAATTCCATGGTTTTCTCCAATCTACCTTTAGGATTTATTCTGAAATGATTCCAGATCCTGCCATCTCTGCTAGTTTGAACTCAACCCAGTCCTGAGTCTGATGCAAAGCAGGTCGGGAGACAGCACTTTTATCAGGTGCTTCAGTCCAGCACATGGGGACAAAACTTTAGAAACAACACGTTTCAGAGGAGACACCTACCTCATTCATCTATCACCCGTCTCTCCCATCCATCACCCATCTCTCCCTATAGGTCTGATCTCAGTCCCTTGGTTTGGAGCTCGGAATTCTTGGCAGTCCTGATCCAACCATCAACTGAAATCAACAGCTTCAAAGTAAAAACCTGGTTCCTTATTAATTTGCATTCCTTTTTCATTTGAGTCTATCAAATGAGGAGTGATGGCCGTTTTTCTTAATAAATAAGTGTTCCCAGCTCTTGGTGAAAACAATTACAAATTATCGTTAGCCTGTTACATTTTGTGTAAATACTGGAGATAATTGTGGATGCTTGGTCGGTCAAATCTGGTGGCTGAATTTTACTATACTTTACCCTGGAAACATCTAAAAAATCATCTACTATTACCACATCTTTTAAGAGACAAACTGAATGCCCAGAACATTATACAATGAATTACATCAAGAAGTTCGTGTTGCTAAATGACACGGTTGAAGTGACTGTTCAATATCTTTGATTGCATATTCTTCTGCTAAATGGATATGTGTGATTATCTAACATGCTACTAAACTGTACCAGATTTTTTTCATGCCAGTAGAAACTGCTTTGAAAAATGGAAAACACATTCATTTTAAAACCCATTAAAAAAGAAAAAGCCAATGTGAACAGTAATTTTCCTTATAGCACTTCAAGCTAAGTAATAATTTCTAGCCCACCTGGAATTGCTAGCAAGAATTTAATGTAGTTATTTAGTCACTCATATTGCCAGCCACTGCTATAATGCATAAAGGCTGGCCTTGTGTCTCATTGCAATATTGGCTCCTTGGCCTGGAAAATCAATGAATTAAATACAATGCAGTTAGCTAATCATGCTGCTCAGTATTTCTCAGCACATAGGTTCAGTGGAAGAAGAAATAAACAAAAAGGAAAGACCCTTTAGGTTGCTGGCCTGGAGATGTACATCAGAACACTGATTTTAGCAATTCCATGGCAGCATTTTGAGGATTCCCTGGTGGCTCGGATGGTAAAGAATCTGCCGGCAATGTGGGAGACCCAGGTTTGATCCCTAGGTTGGAAAGAGCCACTAGAGAAGGGAATGGCTACCCACTCCAGCACTCTTGCCTGGAGAATCCCATGGACAGAGGAGACTGGGGGGCTACACTATGGCAGCATTTCACACACATCCACCATTAATACAGTGCTTTCTACCATCCATCGCGGATCAAATTCAGCTACAGACTCCACTTCTAGGGAGGAACCTTAAAGCAGAGATTAGACCTGAGGACTGAGAGGTGGATATAACTCCCTGTCTTCTAGTTGTAATTCCTTTCCCTTCCACTCAAGAAAGTGCACTAGAATTCAAAAGTGTGAAAAGGAAATGACCATAGGGATGGGATAGGAAAACCATGCTGTCAAACCTTGGTGCTTCAATTAACACTGATCATGAATCAGTTGCTTTGTGATAGCACTATTGCAGTCTACTGAAAAAGTAAAAGTGAAAGTCGCTCACTTTCTTTTCACTACTCTTCGTGACCCCATGGACTATAGAGTCTGTGGAATTCTTCAGGCCAGAATACTAGAGTGGGAAGCCTTTCCCTTCTCCAGGGGATCTTCCCAACCCAGGGATCAAACCCACATCTCCCGCATTGCAGGCGGATTCTTTACCAGCTGAGCCACAAAGGAAGTCCAAGAACACTGAAGTGGGGAGCCTTGGCCTTCAAGGGATCTTTGCGACCCAGGAATCGAACTGGGGTCTCCTGCATTGCAGGTGGATTCTTTACCAACTGAGCTATCAGGGAAGCCCATTGCAATCAACGGATCAGTATAAAATAATTCCAGACTGGCCATTAGAAGCAGAAAGTACCCCCTGGTCATGCAAAGAAACATCAATGGCAGATTCTGTTTCCACATACAATATACCTGAAGGACTTCCAACAAGAGGTGGATGAGCCACTGATTAAGTCCCTATCCCCTTAATGGATATTTAACTTCTTTGGAAGTTACCACTGGTTGATTAATCCAATTCCCATTCCAAATCTTTTCTCCTTTACTTCCTCTAGTCCTGAGGCTAGAACAGAAAGTTCTCCAATTTTCAGCTTCCCTTGAAGCTTAGACTCACTGTGAGACATAGTTCTGGCCAATTAGATATAAGTGGAAGACTGCTGGAACTCTTTCAGCCCTACCTCTTTCTTGTTATAAATAAGTTTGTAGTGACTGGAGCCATTATGTGACTGTGAGCAATCAGCATGAGTAAAAGGCCAAGAGGATCTTGAGACACTGTCTCAATGTCATCTAGTTTCTGAACTTGATTTCTGGTTATGTAATGCAATTAAATCTCTATTTAAGCTACTATTGTTGGGGTGTGATTTTACAACCAAATGCATCCCTAACTGATAGAAAATTCTGTACAATGAGATCACTGAACAGTTCTGACTTTTCAGCTGCCAACAGTCTACTGCATTGCTATGGATATTCTCTGTCACCTAAAAATGCTGGCTTGCACTTCTATGTATGAGCAGAAAATAGGAGCAGCCTGACTCAGAAGGGGCCCCATATGTAGCCTCTGGGTTTCCTAAAGCAATTCTTGCATTTTAAACCTTTAGTCAGCCAGCTGCCAGCGTTGTCAGCTGAACTGTTATTGTTCAGTTGCTAAGTTGTGTCCAACTCTTTCATGACCCCATGGACTGTAGCCTGCCAGGCCCCTCTGTCCTTCAGTATTTCTGGGAGTTTGCTCAAACACATGTCCACTGATTTGGTGATGCCACCCAACCACCTCATTCTCTGTTGCCCCCTTCTCCTCCTGCCCTCAATCTTTCCGAGCATCAGTTGAATAAAAAATAAAAAAAATTTAAAAAAATAAAAAAATATATACATAATTTCTGGAGCTTCAAATCTTGTTGGGTGGGACATAAAGATGGGTGTGTTAGTTAGCACAAGCCCTCTGCCAGTGCGCCTCTAGGACAGGAGATGACTGGGTCTGTAGGGAGACTGGGAAGAAAGAGGTGGGGGGGTTTCGGCCTGTAATCCACGAGTTTCCCCAGCTACTGGCAACAAGTATTTTTGCACAGGATATGAGAATAAAGGGCCAGGAGCAGCCAGAAAGGAGAGGGTGGGACATCTGAATAGGTGAGGCTCCTCTGGTGAAAACCCTGCCCAGAAATTCTGGTAATTTGACAACTGCTGCCAACCCTGGCCTGGATGCCCCAACAGCCACCTCCTGAGACCACGTTGGTGTTACATTTGACCCCAGCCTCTGTCATGCTTTGCAGGCTCCTGCTTTCAATCTCAGGACTGTGGGGAGACTCTGTGACTTTGTGCAGCACCTGGCTTCTTGGGGACTGGGTCAACCTGTCACAAAGCTTAAAACTCGCCCAGAATGACAGCTTCAGAGGTACCTTCCCAGGCACGGGACTCCTCCTGGGTGCCTGTGGCTTCTGGGATGCTCTATGCAAGTAGCAAATTCTCCACTGAACTGAGGTGAACGTATGTGAGAGATCTCACCCTAGACGTTGGCAACTGGAGGCCTCTGGGCCTTGTCTAAGCAGAATGTCCCAACTCTCCCCAAATGTCCACACGCTAATCTCTGGAACCTGTGAAGTTACCTTAAGTGGCAAAAGGGACTCTGCAGATGGAATTAAGTTTAGGATCTTGAGATGGGTTTTTTTCCTGGATTATCCAGTGGACCCAATGTCACAGGCATCTTTAAAAGTGAGAAGAGGCAGCAGAGTCAGAACCACAGAGAAGCGAGAAGATGCTCTGCTGTTGGCTTAGATGATGGAGGAAGGGATCAGGGGACAAAAAAGCAGGTGGTCCCCAGAAGCTGCAAAAGGTAAGCAAAGAGATTGCCCCAGAGAGCTTCCAGAAAGAATGAGGTTCCACTAACATCTTGGTTTTGGCCCACTGTGATCCAGTCATTGGAAGGAAAGTTGTGACCAACCTAGACAGCATATTAAAAAGGCAGAGACATTACTTTGTCAACAAAGGTCCATCTAGTCAAGGGTATGGTTTTTCCAGTGGTCATGTATGGATGTGAGAATTGGACTGTGAAGAAGGCTGAGCACTGAAGAATTGATACTTTTGAACTGTGGTGTTGGAGAAGACTCTTGAGAGTCCCTTGGACTGCAAGGACACCCAACCAGTCAATCCTAAAGGAGATCAGTCCTGGGTGTTCATTGGAAGGACTGATGTTGAAGCTGAAACTTCAATACTTTGGCCACCTGATGCAAAGAGCTGACTCATTTGAAAAGACCTTGATGCTGGGAAAGATTGAGGGCAGGAGGAGAAGGGGATGACAGAGGATGAGATGGTTGGATGGCATCACCAACTCAACGGACATGGGTTTGGGTGGACTCCAGGAGTTGGTGATGGACAGGGAGGCCTGGAGTGGTGCAGTTCATGGGGCTGCAAAGAGTCAGACACGACTGAGCGACTGAACTGAACTGACCCAGTTTAGCCTTCTGACTTCCAGAACCGTAAGATTATTTGTACTGTTTTAAGGCACTAAGTTTGTGGTGATTTATTACAGCACCAGTGGAAAACTCCTGGGCTTCTCAGGTGGCGCTAGTGGTAAAGAAACTGCCTGCCAATGTGGGAGATGTAAAAGATGTGGGTTCGATCCCTGGGCCAGGAAGATCCCCTGGAGGAGGGCATGGCAACCCACTCCAATGTTCTTGCCTGGAGAATCCCATCCCATGGACGGGAGCCTAGTGGGCTACAGTCCATGGGATCACAGAGTCGGACATGACCGAAGTGACAGCACACACACAGAAACTTCTACAGGGCTAGCTCCAGCCCACAGATCTGTTAAATCTACAGATGTGTTTTGAAAATCTGGAAAAGTCACCTGAGAGTGCAGAGTCCTAGCTTCTCGTGGGTTGTTGGGGTGGGGAGGGGGCTAACAACAGAAGAGCTAGTCATGATTTTCTGTTATTTCTTGGTGAAATCAGCTTGAATTGGCAGAGACTGCCTCCTTCTAATGGGGCACAGGCTCTGCACTCTGGCATTGTCTGTTTTACCAGCCTGGTTGTTTATCTCACAGGTTAAGGACCAAAAGTTCACCCACATTCTATCTGAAAGATTGACCTTTAACTTGCTAAAATTTATACACAAGAAATTGGGGGCAGGAACGGGGGCAGGGAGAAAGGAGTGTGTGCACACATGGAAACTTACTTCATATTCATCCTGGACTTTTAATATAAATGAAAACCCAATCTTTCTGCATGCACTCTGAGCACTTAATGCCTTGAAGCGTTTACCTGCAAAAGGCGGTCCCAGCAACGCGGAAATGCCGTTAGCACAGATGATGATACCGTAGGCGTTGGCCAGGTGCTCAATCCCCACCAAGTCTTCCGTCACCACGGGCATCAGGGAGAAATAACCGCTGGAAAAGCCTATCAGGGCGCAGATGACTGCCAGGCCGGCGTAGGTGTGCATCAAGGGCAGAATAAAAATACTGAGGACCAGGGTGAAGTTGGCCAACAGGAAGACGTTCCACACGCTGATGCAGGGTAGATCGGCCACGACGCCCAGGACCACTTTCCCGAAGATGTGAACTATGGCTATGATCGAAGTCAGGGGGAACACATCGTTTTGCTCTGATAAATTGTACAAGTTGACTATTTCTGGGAGGTGAATGAAAGGGATGACGAAGCTGCTGTAGGCAAACAGAGCCCAGAAAATAAAGGCGACAAACATCCGATTAGTAAAGAGCGAGGCTGTCCCAAAATAGCCCGAGTACCAGTCCCGGAAGCCCTTCCTGACCCTCATGGTCAGCTGGCTCACCATCTTCAGAAGCCGGAAGGCGCACATGTCCTTTCTGTGCGCGGCTTTCTCCTGGCACGCCTGGGCGGGCGCGTCCCCGAGGGAGCTGTCCTCGGTGCCGGGGCCTCCCTGCTTCTCCTCGGCGTCCCCCAGTTGTCCACTGGACCTGACCGACTCGGTGGAGTGAGCCGGCAGGACGTGGTGTGGCGCCTTCCCTTCAGGATCATCGCCGTCCATCCCAGGAGAGAGGGGCCTCATGAGCGCCCCGCACACACACAGGTTCAGGGACACGGCGCCCTGGATGAACATGGCGTTCCGCCAGCCGTACTCCGCGCACAGGTACTTGAGCAGCACCGTCATGAGGAACGTGCCGAACCCGGTCCCGGTGGTGCTGAGACCCTGGGCGAGCGCGCGCCTCTTCTGAAAGTACCTGCCCACCATGACCACGGCCGGCAGGTAGGCCATCCCGCTGCCGAAGCCTGCGGGCCCGAGAGGGGAGAAAAGGCAGACAGCACAAGGTAAACGGCCACAGCCCCAGCTGGCAGCCTTCAAGATCATCTGCATCTCATTACCTTCATCTCTGTAACTGTTCTCCAGTAACAACAATGGTTTAGTTGCTAAGTTGCGTCCCACTCTTGCAAGCCCATGGACTAGATGTAGCCTGCCAGGCTCCTCTGTCCATGGGATGTTCCAGGCCAAATACTGGAGTGGGTTGCCAATTCCTTCTCCAAATAACAATGCTGCTGCTGCTGCTGCTAAGTTGCTTCAGTCGTGTCCGACTCTGTGTGACCCCATAGACAGCAGCCCACCAGGCTCCCCGTCCCTGGGATTCTCCAGGCAAGAACACTGGAGTGGGTTGCCATTGCCTTCTCTAATAATAACAACAATAGCCAGTACTTATTGACCACTCACCAGGATCCATGTGCTTTACAGACATTACCACAGGTAATCCCCTCTATAAAAGGGTAACATCTTATACAATAGATGCCATCATGCCCATTTTGTACTTGGAGAAGCTGACACTCAGAAAGAATCTGAACCCAGCTGTGTTTTTGTCATCCAAAATTCGGGCTTTTCCTGCTGTGGCCTACACCCACCCCGAGTTTTCTCTTCTTTTGTATAACTTTTAAACAAAGACATAATCATGATTGTTTTTTTTAAAAAAAAGGAGCTTGGGAGGTAAGTACGAAGACCATCACCCACAGAAGTCTGTTTCTAGTCCATCATTTCTCCCAACAGGCTTTTCAGCGTTGGTTACACAAATAATAATAATAAATTATATTAGATAAATTATGTATACTAAATAAACAACTAAAGTAAGTTTGCATTCTCACATGAGAATATAAGCTCCACCAGGGCAGGACTGTGTGTATTTTAGCCCCTGGTATGCTGGGCATTGCCCAGAATACATAGCGTGTGCTTAATGATTTGTTGAAAGATAGCATGCATTCTCGGAGAAGGCAATGGCATCCCACTCCAGTGTTCTTGCCTGGAGAATCCCAGGGACGAGGGAGCCTGGTGGGCTGCCGTCTATGGGGTTGCATAGAGTCGGACACGACTGAAGCGACTTAGCAGCAGCAGCAGCATGCATACTGAGCTCTCTGCTGTCAGTGCTAATTGCACTTAATACACAGGAAGTACTCATGGACAAGGGGAGGAAGTGATTCCAGGCAATTTGCAGAAGCCTTAGGAATGGGCCAAAGTGTTCCCAAATTCATCAGAAGAGTAAAAGGAATTAAAATGTACCCATAAGTATACATAGCTTCTAGACATCAAAACCACCTAATACTCACTTGTAGCTCTGATTTTTTAAATTGTATTTTTTCTTAGAAAACAGGAACAGCTGGTGGTTTGCACAGAAAAAATTAAAATGCTGCTGGGGAAGGTGGTGTGTGTTGGGGGCAGGGGGTATTGGGAACACTTTGTGCTTTCGCACAATTTTGCTGAACCTAACAGTTGTGGTGCTGTGCTCAGTTGTGACCCCATGGACTGAAGTCCACCAGGCTCCTTTGTCCATGGAATTTTCCAGGCAAGAATACTGGAGTAGATTGCCATTTCCTTCTCCAGGAGGTCTTTCTGACCCCGGGATTGAATCCACATCTCTTACGTCTCCTGTAGTGGCAGGTGGGTTCTTTACCACTGCAGCGTACCTCGGAAGCCCTAAAATGACTCTAAAAAGGAAGTTTATTTAAAAATAAAATAAATATGAAATCAAATAAAACACTGGCCAAGAGGTTGAGGGTTGTGTTCTCAACTTCTAGGTACAGATGGAGGGAAACCACAAAACCCCGCTTTGGTTGTTCAAGGGGTTCCTATTCCATTTTAATGCTTATAACCTCCTGACATTAGGATAGCAGCTTAATAGCAGAGAAGAGACTGTGACCAACAGCATGCCCCGAAGCTGAGAAGGTTCCCTAGTTCAGCATCATTTAACAGTTTCAGAATTACTTGAATTTGGAAGGAGACCAGAGCAGTCATACACACAAATATAATAATATCAGTTACCGCTGATTGAATGGCGATGATGTGCCAGCTGCCTTTCAGGTTTTATCTGGTTTAATTTTTACAGTAACCTGAAAGCTACCTGTGGCTATACTCAAATTATTAAAGGGAGCATTGAACCTCATGGAGATTAAGAAACTTTCCCTGACCTTGCAGCAGGTAGCCGGAGAATCTGGATTGGAATGCAGACTCAACTGCAGGGTCTGGTCCCTTTCCATCGTCCGTGCTCTGTCTCACCCTTAACTGCTCATCCCGTGGCTGCCAGGATGGTGCTGCAGAAGCTTTTTGCTCCAGCTTTTAAAATAGATGAATTCTTTAAACTGGATAATCTCATCATTATCTTATCTGAAAAACGAATCATTCCTTGCTATCATAAAATGTCCAGAAGGTATTTAAATTTCCAATTGTCTTATGCGGCTGATCAGTTGCTTCAGTCATTTCCTACTCTGCAACCCTATGGACTGTAGCCTGCCAGGCTCCTCTGTCTATGGGATTCTCCAGGCAAGAATACTGGAGTGGGTTGCTATTTCTTTCTCTAGGGGATCTTCCTGACCCAGGGATCGAACCCATGTTCCCTGCATTTGCAGGTGGATTTTTTTTTTTTTTTTTTTTTTTTTTGTGCTGAGCCTCTGGGGAAGACCCTGTCTCAAAAATGACCATATTTTTAAAAGATTTGTTTAAATCAAGTAAGGCCCACACATTGCTATTTGTTGAGCTATCTCTCTATATATATATTTTTAAGTCTCTTAAGTTTTCTGTTTTCCTCACAATTTACTTGTTGAGGAAACTGGATCATTTGTCCTTTGAAATTTGCCATTCTGCATTTTGCTGGAGGCACAAAAGTTTACTTTTCAAAATCTGATTTGTCGCTGACAATAACCAACATCCTAAATTAAATGTGGTTACGGATCGCTAAACAGCAGCAGAATGAAATGACTAACAAGGAACCGAATCGAGAGACCAAAGCATAAGAGTAGCACCAGTTATAACATCATTTAAATAATAAAGACTCCCACGACGTATGAGAAAAAAAAATACGTGCCTGATGCTGTAAGCATCTATTACTTCTCCTTGTCCTGAACAGCATCCCCCTTCCTTATATGACTTTGTGATTCGTAATTGGCCCAATTATTCTATGAGAGTGTAGGACAGGCCTTGGAGATACTGAGGCCCAAGCCCAGTGGTCAAGCAGGACCCTGGAACAATTCACCACATCAGGTCAATTCCCTGGTGGCTCAGCCAGTAAAGAATCCGCCTGCAATTCAGGAGACCCACGTTCAGTCCCTGGGTGGGGAAGCTCTCCTGGAGAAGGGAATGGTAACCCACTCCAGTATTCTTGCCTGGAGAATTCATGGACAGTGGCGCCTGGAGGGCTACAGTCCATGGCGTTGCAAAGAGTCAGACTCTTTGCAAAGAGTCAGACTGAGCGACTAACACTTTCACTTTGTACCCAGATAAGCCAGAAAGAAGAAGAAGAGCAGGGGAGAATCAATCCTGTGGTTTTGAGTAAAAAGCTCGGATTGGAGGGAAAGGTTCTTCCAGGAGCCGAGTAAGAAAACGGAGCCCTTAAATGGCAGAGCTGAAGAAGTTTGTCCAGACTCTCCTGAGTAAGTAAGATCACTCAAACAGATGTTAATTTCCTGCTCATTAGGAGGACATCCATGCAATTTTAATTGCCTAGATGTTAAAGAAACAAATACAAATCTGCTTCAAATGCTTCCTGTAATGAAGGATGTCACCAAAGTCTCTTTCAAACATAAAGAGATATGTACATACAGACATACAAGTGATAAACAGATGTACAGTGATACACATGCATACACACATATATATCTCAATAACTTGCCTTTAAAATTTTTTAAATTAGTTTTGTTTCTGTTGTTTCAGTCACTCACTTTTTGCAGATCTTTGCATCTAACTTTTTTTCTTTATAAAATAGGGCCAATCAGTTTCAAAATGTCTAATGACAGCCCAACAGTATACAAGCTAGCTGATTTAGCTGGATTTTCCACTTAAATATATTTGGGGAGAAAGTGGATACATTTATTTTCAGAGACTTTGTTCAAGTGTTTCCTGTGTAAAAAGTGGGTGCAATAAAGTGTTTCAAGAAACACTTTCCTTTCACTGGTCTCCTGATCTTTTTCCTACTTCCTTGGATCCATAAATACTTGTTGAATAAATAAGTAAATGAATGAATATGGAGATCATATTATTTGAGGATCAAAAGCACCTAATTGCAAGAGATAAAATTCCATTTAAACAAATAGTCTGAAACAAAGAGTCTGACCATAGGCATGTCTAAATGATGAGAATAAATGTCAAGTCCTAGTTTTTTCTTTTGGCCATGCTTGTGTGATCTTAGTTCTCTGACCAGGGATTGAACCTGAGCCATGGCAGTGAAGGGCAAAGTTCTAACACTGGTAAACCCACTGGACCACCAGGCAACTCCCTCAAGTACCAGTTTTGGGGATCGATTCATAGTACATATGTCCAGACAACATGGATCAAGTTCCTAGGGGCTCCCATGTGTCTGCCCAGAGACCCCGGTGTGACTCCCTCAGTTTTAGCAGAAGTAAAATCCCTCTGCCAGCTCTATTCATTGGACTGTTACGGGGAAGTTTCTAAATCGCCTCGGGAAAAACATTTTGAATTGTTCTTTAAGAATTGTTGTCAAGTCCTTCACTTCAGATCAGTGGTTTCCAAACCAGGCTTCATAGCATTCAGAAGTGCTTTATACACCTAAAGATATACATGTGGATACGTCACAGAGAACCAGCTTGTCAGCTTATGTGGACAGCTGGTTTTTATGTTCACCTTCTCCTGCGATCTCAAAGCACAAACTTAAGCTCATAATAAGAACATTATATTATATATAATAGCAATTATACATTAGCTAACATTTGCTTAAGACTTTATTATGTGCCAAGCATTGTGCTAAGTGCTTCATACAGATCATTTCATACAACCTGTTCAACAGTCCTGTAAGCCAAGCAGTCAATTATTCCATTTGCAGATAAAGAGACTGAGGCATAAGCAAGTTAAGTAATTTTCCCAAAGTCACACATATGAGTGAGGGGAAAAAAGCAAGGATTCCAATTCTAACTTTGAGCTCTTATGGAAACACCGCCATCAAGGTGCCATTTATGACGATTATAGCTCTGTATTCAGAAAGGTCAGGCTGGATCCGGTTCACTGAAATACAATTGTATGAGTAAGAAACTACTTATCCGTGTGCATCCTGCTATCTGTTGATAGAAGAAATTATGGCTGCGAATACATTTTGCAAAATGGATATGCAAACTGTGCTGCCTGAGCCAATTTTTATATATCTCCTGGGGACTGCCACTCTGCTCTGGATTTGATTCTTACAGTCTCTAAATCTGTGTGGGTTTTGCTGCTATTTCATTATTTTGAGCAGAGCCAAAGGAGAATGTGATTTTTCTCTTGATTCACACTGGATTCTGCAGTTCTTAAATGAGAGAATGTTGTTAGTACGTGGGTTTTGTTACAAGAGAAGGACTAGCACTTAGAACCAGATATAGAAAATTGAATTAAATTCTATTAGGGAGGCCAAGTACAGCTGTTCAGTTGTTTCCTCAAGCTTCAGGCATATTTAATATCTTATATTAAAAGTATTACCTGGAGGATATGATATGAGTAGGGTGGGATGGAGACAAAGGGACTAAATATTTAATGGGTCTCTTTTCTCCACGATGAAATTCATTGCCCAAATGCTCAACAGAAACACACAAAGTCAAGTTTAGGAAAACCACTTATGGGGACTTCCCTGGAGGCCCAGTGGTCAAGACTCTGTGTGTCCAAAACAAGGAATCTGGAGGTTCCACCTCTGGTTGGGAAACTAAGATTCCACATGGTATGCAGAGTAGCCAAAAAAAAAAAAAAAGAAAGAAATCCACAATGCTTACCAGCTGCCAGTCCAAAAGTAATAAAGAGATAATACACATTCACGGCATAGGCACTCAACACCCAGCCCAGTGAGTTCAGGAGCCCTCCGATGATGGCTGTCCGGCGGCACCCACAGGTGTTAATGAACAAGCCGATGAAAGGTCCTGTCACAGAACATTGAGAAAGGAACTGACTAGTGGAAAGTTATGACCAACCTAGACAGCATATTAAAAAGCAGAGACATTACTTTGCCAACAAAGGTCCCTCTAGTCAAGGCTATGGTTTTTCTAGTGGTCATGTATGGATGTGAGAGTCAGACCATAAATAAAGCCAAGCACTGAAGAATCAATGCTTTTGAACTGTGGTGTTGGAGAAGACTCTTGAGAGTCCTTTGGACGGCAAGGAGATCCAACCAGTCAATCCTAAATGAGATCAATCCTGAGTGTTCATTAGACGGACTGATGCTGAAGCTAAAACTCCAGTACTTTGGCCACCTGATGTGAAGAACGGACTCATTTGAAAAGACCCTGATGCTGAGAAAGATTGAAGGCAGGAGCAGAAGGGGACAACAGAGAATGAGATGGTTGGATGGCATCACCGACTCAGTGGACATGAGTTTGAGTAAACTTCAGGAGTTGGTGATAGACAGGGAAGCCTGGTGTGCTGTAGTCCCTGGGGTTGCAAAGAGTCAGACACGACTGAGTGACTGAACTGAACTGAATGGAGTGGCATTTTATTTTCATTTTCTTTTCTTAGGGAATCTTTATAGGAAAACAAAACATTACTAGGGCTGTTACCTAAAACAAACCAAACCCCCCGCCATGGCCTTATGTGCAGAGAGCTTTTGGCACGCAAAGACAGGTTCCAATGATGTCCCTGAAGAATGCAAGGTTCTAGATTTTCAGGGAAGACAGACCTGAAATAAATAGACATGTTGATTCATTTTCGGGTCTACAACAGACCCTACACTAGAGGTCCAGGGGCTCCAGCCAGCCTGTGTACACATTTTGTTTATCGAGAACAAAGTTTTAAAAGTTTTGAGTCAGTTGCCAACATTTAAAAATTAGGATTATTCATGAAAATTCCATGGGCAACAGATCTTCCCATATGGCCCAAAGCAGCTGGCTCGGTACGGTAGGTGATCCTGTTTGGCTGTGTCACGCCCTCTCCAGTTTGCCGCAGTCCCCACCCGAATGTGAGTCTCTTATTTGGCCTCCTGGTCTCGTGTACATTGCTTGTTTGGCTTCTGTACACATTTGAGTTTTTTCTCCAGACTTTAAGGGAGTATGGAAGGGGGTTCTTGGGACGTCCATGTTTCAGGCAAGGCACCTGTAGCCTGTTTTCATGAGGACATCTAGATGCAGACCAAGCCGGAAAGAACTTCTCATGACTTCACACATACTTCAGGCTCTGCTGACTCTCAGTTCCAATGCGACCCACCAGGCTATGCATTTATGACCCTGTGGAGATTCAGGAATACACTTTGCTCCATTTTTTTTTTTTAATTTTTGTCAACCCTCTTTTCTTCCTGCTTTTCTGGTAATTTGTCTTGGGATAAGTGATTCCTTCTTCAAACAGCAATCTATATTTTAGTAATACCATTTGAGGCTGGACTCAACATTCAGTGCCGCTGTTGTTGTTCAGCCGCTAAGTCGGATCTGACTTTGCGACCTCATGGACTGCAGCACACCAGGCTCCTCTGTCCTTCACTGTCTCCTGGAGTTTGCTCAAATTTGTATCTACTCAGTCAGTGAAGCTATTTAACCATCTCATCGTCTGCCTTCCTCTTCTCCTTTTGCCCTTAGTCTTTTCCAGCATCAGGATCTTTTCCAATGAGTTGGCTCTTCACAACAGATGGTCAAAGTATTGGAGCATTCAGTAAGATTATCCATTTTATTTATTTTTTTGACTGTGCTGTGCGGTATGTGGGATCTTCATTTCCCAACCAGGGGTGGAACCCAAGTCCTGTGCATTGGCAGGGTATAGTTTTTACCACAGGACTACCAGGGTAGTCCAAGATCATGCATTTCAAACATCATCTTAGGGAATTCCTTGGCAGTCAGTGAAGTTAGGACTCAGAACTCTCATTGCAGTAAATCCCTCAAGTTGTACAGTGTCACCAAAAAAAAGTCACATTTTTTGATCGTTATTACTTTATGTAGTTATGAAACCCTGTGTTCAGGTGGGACTATTTCAGGTTAAAAACTTACTAAGCTGGGACTTCCTGGTGATCCAGCAGTTAAAGAATCAGCCTTGCAATGCAGGGGACATGGGTTCAGGCCCTGGTCAGGGAACTAAGATCTCACATGCCGTGGAGCAATGAAGCCCACGCAACTGCTGGGCTTGTGTGCTACAACCAGCGCGTCTGTGCGCTGAGCTGAAAGACCTCATATGACACAAGGAAGACCTCAAGTGCTGCAACTAATACTCGATGCGGCCAAATAAAAAAAAAGGATGAATCTATTTAATTTCCCATGTGCGAGTCACTGCCCGAGAGAGTGCTTTCAACTCTGTGACACAATTCATGGAATTTTTAAATTTGAAAGCAGTAACTCAATGTCCTTACAAGGATGAGAAAGAGAAAACAATTTATACTTATTCACTTCAAAGATATTTTTGGTTCTCATTCAATGTCATGGCAGGCAGGGTGGTAGAGTGGGCACCATTTGGGATTCCAATGGATCCCATTTGAAGCCTGTCCCTCACTCACTGGTTACAGGTTAACTTCAGTAGCGTTAATGTCTCTGAGAGCTGCATGTTCTCCTTTGTGAGGGGAAGATGATGGTCTGGCCCCCAGGCTTGCCAGAGAATCAAATGAGATCACGTACATCATGTGCACTTGGCATGTGCCTGAGTTCGTGCATGCTAAGGAGCTTCAGTCGTGTCCGGCTCTTTACAACACTATGGGCTGTAGCCCACCAGACTCCTCTGTCTGTGCAATTTTCCAGGCAAGTACACTGGAGTGGGTTGCCATACCCTTCTCCAGGGCAGCTTGCCGACCCAGGGCTGAACCCACCTCTCTTACATCTCCTGCAATGACAGGCATGTTCTTTGCCATTAGCACCACCTGGGAAGCCCACCCTTGGTGTGTAATAAGTGCTAAATAAAGGAGAGCTGGTTTTGCTGGCTTCTGCCTTGGAAAAGCGCTCAATATATCTGCTGCCACCTGTATCAGGCACCTTAGATAATGAATAGGGTCATGATAGACAGAATAAAAGACCTTTCATTTATATAACTATGAGCCTTGCTGTGCTATAATTTCTGAGCGCAAGATAAAAGATGTTTATCTGGCAGGTACTTTTCCTGAAGAAAGGTTATTCTGCTGTCGGAAGCTCCACTGTCTGGAATTCAAGGACTCTCAGAATTCAGAATCCACAGTTACCTCCCAGTTAAAGATGACAATCACATTTCATCATCACTGTTGAGTTAGCTATTGTGATTTGGGGATCATCTTCAGGAAAGTGAAAGTGAAAGTAGCTTAGTTGTGTCTGACTCTTTCTGACCCCCATGGGCTATACAGTCCATGGAACTCTCCAGGCCAGAATACTGGAGTGGGTAGCCTTTCCCTTCTCCAGGGGATCTTCCCAACCTAGGGATTGGACCTGGGTCTCCCGCATTGCAGACAGATTCTTTATGAGCTGAGCCACAAGGGAAGCCCAAGAATACTGGAGTGGGTGGCTTATCCATTCTCCATGGGATCTTCCCAACCCAGGAATAGTACCAGGGTCTCACTGCAGGCAGATTCTTTACCAACTGAGCTATGAGGGAAGCCCAAGAACCACATCCAATAACTTTAGGACTGATTTCCATTGTTTATGCCTGTGGAACTTGTGAAACATGAATTAATACCAAAGACAATCTTACTGGATGGCTTGGAAAATATTGGGACAAATATCCTGGCCTTTGGCTGAATTTTCTTTTTTGTTGTACACACACACTTCCTAGTTTGAATCTGAAAGTATTTTGTTCTAAATGTTTATTTTTAAAAAGGTAAGAAAATGGATTTAAGTATTTCAGAAGACTAGCTTTCCTTTACTTACTCATTGAAAAGGTAAAGTTATATCCAACATGAAAGTGTTATTCACTCAGCCATGTCTGACTCTTTGCAACCCCCTGCACTGTAGCCTGCCAGGCTCCTCTGTCCATGGAATTCTCCAGGCAAGAATACTGGAGTGGGTTGCCATGCCCTCTTCCAGGGGATCTTCCCAACCCAGGGATCCTATCAGGGTCTCCTTCATTGCAGGCAGATTCTTTACTATCTGAGCCACTAGGGAAGCCCATATCCAACTTAAAACTAGCAAATTCTCTGCAATAAGATTAACCTACTTGCCCTTCTCATATGATACAACAGTCCTAATTTGAACAAGGCCACAGCAGGGTTGAAGGAGTCAGTTAATTACAGTTACAGGTAAAAATGATTTATCAACAATTCACTCACACACATAAGTTGCCCTTATTTAATTTTAAAACTAGATCAGTAACCATTCCCTGTGATAAACACATACCCCCTGCACACATCTTGAGAAATAACACTCTGTCCTTGTTTTCTGTCATTAGCACAGCCACTGTTACTAATGTCACTGGTATTATCCAAAAACAAACTGGCTGAATACCAGCCAAGATCAACAAATCTCTGAATGAATTCAAGCAATTAACTACCAATGTGGAAATCACTGACAAGGCACAGACTCTCGTCAAACACACATATGCCTGTCATACACATACTTTCACAAAACCAGGAAGATATTTGAGGCCATTTATGTTTTCCCTGGAGGAGGGCAGGGCAGTATTCTCCAGTATTCTTGCCTGGAGAATCCCATGGGCAGAGGAGCCTGGCGGGCTACAATCCATGAGCTTGCAAAGAGTTAGACACAACTGAGTGACTAACCACTTTCACTTTTTTTCAGCTTTCTGGTTTACTATCTCCAACTAGATAAGAATTGCTTTCATAGACTGCTGGGTGGTTAGCTTAAACTATAAAATACAAGAATATGTTATTATTCCTTCCTGTTAGCTGTATCAATAACCTTTCTAAAAACAGCTTAATAGATTTTTCAACCACATGGGATCAATATTTCAAATTTAAAATACCAGGGCTCTGACATAAGATGGCTATTTACTTTTCCTGTGTTTTCTCTAAGTTTTTTATCTTTTAAAAATATTGATACGTGTTTAAAAACAGATTTGTAATAGTAGGTAATGATTTATAATAGTTAAGAAAACAGAGGCAAACATTTTTAATGATCATTTTTTTAAATGCTCAAAAGTTTCAGTTAAGTTCAGTTCAGTTCAGTCACTCAGTCGTGTCCAACTCTTTTCGACCCCATGAATTGCAGCACACCAAGCCTCCCTGTCCATCACCAACTCCCAGAGTTTACTCAAACTGATGTCCACTGAGTCAGTGATGCCATCCAGCCATCTCATCCTCTGTCATCCCCTTTTCCTCCTGCCCCCAATTCCTCCCAGCATCAGAGTCTTTTCCAATGAGTCAACTCTTCGCATGAGGTGGCCAAAGTATTGGAGTTTCAGCTTTAGCATCATTCCTTCCAAAGAACACCCAGGGCTGATCTCCTTTGGATTGGCTGGATCTCCTTGCAGTCCAAAGGACTCTCAAGAGTCTTCTCCAACACTAATGCTTAGAGTACTCAAATAGGAGTATCACACAAAGGAACAAATATTGTCAGATTCTATTTATTCAAGGTACTTAGAGTAAACAAATTCATAGAGACGTAAAACAGAATGGTAGTGGCCAGAGATGGGGGCTGAGAGGAGAGGTGGCAATGGGGAGTTATGGCTTAATTGGTAGGATTTCAGTTTTGGAAGATGAGAAAAGTTCTGGAGATGGATGGTGGTGATGAATGTACTCAATGGTATTGAACTGTATACCTAAAAATGGTTAAGAGGGTAAATTTTAAATTACGTATATGTGACCACAATAAAAACAAGAGTAACATCCACTAACATCTAATCTCTGGTACTTCAGCTAGAGAAAGCATGACTTACAGTGAGGGACTGTCTTATTATAATTGACAACAGGTCACCCGTGAACATACCCACAATCAAGGTGACGCCCATGCTGAGGGAGCTGACCCACGCCGTCAGCCCGCGGCTCTGATGGAATTCTTCAAGCCACTCCACGTTGAGGACGCCCAGGGCCATCTGGGAGCCCATGATGAGGATATGCACAAAGAAAGAGGACAAGACCATCATCCAGGCCCAGCCGCCATCAATGTCCGGGTGGGGTTTAAGTGTCTTCTTATCTTTGGGGTCATCTTCAAAATCATACCCAATGTCTTCATGACTTGTATACATTTTCCAAGATGTTCTGAAATACATAAGGACAGCTAATTTCATGGGCCATCAGAACAAAAAATATCTCCTTCTTCTTTGGACAGCACTCCCTCCCCATCAAAACCAAAGTCACCCCACCGTCACACTGCATCTTTAGTCTTCGTCATTATGTGGATTTGGGAACACGCCTTGCTTTTTCACAAGACCAAGTGCTTTTATGAAACTGTTTCATCTTTACAGTCAGCCTGTATATAAATACTATGATGGTTATTTCAAAGAAATGAAAACCGACTCAGAGAAGTTAAGCACCTTTCCCAAGTTCTCAAGGCCAGTAGATAGTACGGCTAGACAGGAACCTGGGAATTGAACCTAGCTATTCCTGATTCCAAAGCCCAAGCCTTGTGTCCCTTTTTGAGGTGGAAACTGACAGATAACACAGATGTCAGAGAAGGAAGGCGCTTGGCCTTAGGCAGGGTAACTTGGTCCTGCGCAGGCTCCTGGCAGAGGATATTGTTCTTAGTTTTGTGGGCACAAGTGTTTAGTTTGTTCAGTATAGCTACAGGGGGGTGGCCTCAGGGGGACTGACTCATACGAACCCAACTCAGGGGAGACTGGTAAAGAAGAAGCCAATTTGTTATCTGACAATGGGAGATAAGAGTTTTCTAATAATGGTGATGCTGTGTCTGACACACAAGACTTACTTCTATCCCCTCTGTCCACTCCATTCTGAGCATTTACCGGGGAAGCTAGAAAACTGCTAAGACAATGGGAAATCAGACTAAAGAAATCTGGACACTACAGTGATGTTCAGGCTACCAGAAAGCCAGGGGCTTATCTTGAAGTGGAGAAGGCAATGGCACCCCACTCCAGTACTCTTGCCTGGAAAATCCCATGGACGAAGGAGCCTGGTGGGCTATAGTCCATGGGATCGCGAAGAGTCGGACACGACTGAGCGACTTCACTTTCACTTTTCACTTTTGTGCATTGGAGAAGGAAATGGCAACCCGCTCCAGTGTTCCTGCCTGGAGAATCCCAGGGACGGCGGAGCCTGGTGGGCTGCCGTCTATGGGGTCGCGCAGAGTCGGCCACGACTTAGCAGCAGCAGCAGCAGCAGATCTTGAAGGCCCTTATGTGTCAAAAAAGGATCTTGGAGTTTATCTTTACAAAATGAACAGTTGGCAGCTGCATTTGCACAGGGAAGAGATAAGATGGGATATGTGCTTTGCATAGACCCATCTCTCAAGTTGTTCGATCAAGAGGATGGAGGTTGGATGGAGCTAGAGGGGAGATGATACCAGGTCAGGGAAGGTCTCTGGTTTTATCTTGTAGGATGAGATTGAAGTATGTGCATAGCAACTGAGAATAAAGAAAAAAATAGAGATAGAGATAAAGACAGAGACAGACATAGATGCATGCGTGCTGAGTCACTTCATTCATGTGACTCTCTGTGACCCCATGGAGCGTAGTCTGCCAGGCTCCTCTGTCCATGGGATTCTCCAGGAAAGAGTCCTGGAGTGGGCTGCCATGCCCTTCTCCGGGGGGATCTTCCCAACCCAAGGATCGAACCCAAGTATTTTGTGACTTCTACACTGCACGCAAATTCTTTACCCACTGAGCCACTTGGGAAGCCCAGAGAGACAGAGGTCATGGGACAGGGTTAGTCTTGATCAGGAAGGGTGACCAATCCTCTAAGACTCGAGGAAGCAGCAGGTAGGTAGAGATAAGACGGTGAGCATGGGATGGAAAGTTATGCTGATTAGTGTAATTTCTTTGGTAAAGTCCAGGGAAGCTAGCTCATTGGTTGAGAATGAGGAGGATGGTGGCTATGTTGGGGCCTCAGTGTTCAGGACAATGAAACAAACTACTGTCTACAGCAAGTGGAAATGACTGTTGGGCAGCTGAGCCCTGCGAGGCAGTGAAGCACCATGGACAGAGCAGAGGGGCACTCGGCCCCAGAAACCACCAACGAGGACAAAAAAAAAGCAAGAACAAACGATTAAAAGTTGGTCTGCTTTTTTGTCCTCACTGTTGTGCCAGTAATCTATATGTCACTGACAAAATACTCTTCCCTGAAAAAATCTTTTGTTGGTCAAAGTTTCAAACAATGATGTTTTCATATTATGTCTGTAAGCATCGCATCAGCACCATTTTCTAAACACTGTGCTCCACATGGAAGTTATTTCAGACCACTAATGGTGATATTTTGGCTTTGGCCACCTGATGAGAAGAACTGGCTCACTGGAAAAGACCCAGATGCTGGGAATGATTGAGGGCAGGAAGAGAAGGGGATGACAGAGGGTGAGATGGCTGGATGGCATGACCGACTCAATGGACATGAGTTTTAGCAAGCTCCGGGAGTTGATGATGGACAGGGAAGCCTGGCATACTGCAGTCCATGGGGTCACAAAGAGTCAGACACAACTGAGCGACTGAACTGAACTGACAGGTATAGGGCCCCAGCTGCACACATCTGACTTTTCTTCTTTACTGTCTTTTTCTTTTTAAAAACTCTTTTTATTGACATATAGCTAATTTACAATAGCATGTCAGGAGCACAGCACAGCAGTTCAGTTTCCTTTATAGGTTATTATATAACATTGAATGCAGTTCCCTGTGCTATACAGTAGGTCCTTACCGATTATCTATTTTATATACAGTAGTGTGTATGTGTAAATCCCAAACTCCTAATTTATCCCTCCCTCTGACCTTTCCTCTTTGGTAACCGTAAGTTCGTTTTCTAAGTGTTTGTTTTCTGAATAATTTCATTTGTTTCACTTTTAGATTCCACGTGAGTGATAGCATATGATATTTGTGTTTTCCTATCTGACATAATTCACTCAGTAGGACAGTCTCTAGATCCACTCATGTTACTGCAAATGGCATTATTTCGTATTTTTTCAAATGGCCGAATATTATTCTATTGCATATATGTACCACATCTTCTTTATCCATTCCTCTGTTGAGGGACATTTTGGCTACTTCCATGTTTGGGCTATGGTAAACAGTGCTGCAGTGAAAATTCGGGTGCAAGTATCTTTTTGAATTATGGTTTTCTCCAGATACATGCCCATGAGTGGAACTGCTAGATCATATGGCAACTCTATTTTTAGTTTTTAAAGGAATCTCCACACTGTTTTCTATAGTGGCTGCACAAATTTACATTTCTACCAACAGTGTAGGAGGGTTCCCTTTTTCTCCACATCCTCTCCAGCATTTATTATTTGTAGACTTCTTGACGGTGGCTATTCTGACCACTGAAATTTTAATTTGCATTGAACATCTTTTCCTGTGTCTTTTGACCATCTGTATGCACATATCTGTTTTGACAGTAAGAGTTTCTAAGAATTTAGAACTGCTGACACTCACCTCAGCTCAGTTGGGATCTGCAGTGCCTGCAATGTTACACATCACTGCCTTTAGCAGGACATTCGAGAAGGACCCTGACATCACATGATGGTGGAGATGAAGAGCAGGATGCCAGCTACTTGACTTTTGCCCTCCACATGCCCACCTGCAGTCTTTATTTTTGTTTAAAATTTAAAAGAGCGAAACAGAGTGCAAGACTGCAGGATGAAAAACTTGGGTTTGGAAAGCAGTCAATGCAAGAAATGTTTTACTCAATTTGAATAATGTCTTTAAAATGCAAGTGCATTCTTTGTTTCAGGTAATTATTTTAAAACAGAAGAGCAAATAAAACAGTTATTACTAACCATGACATGTGATTATTATTGAAAATCCTTTAGTTGCAGTGGAGGAAGGTGATGTAAAAAACAGTCTTAAATACACGAGGAACACCTCCAACTGGGGGGCTTTTCTGTGCAGTACTGGCACGTGGACAAGAGGACAGAGAAGCAGATGTGGCAAAGCACCCAGAGCCCAACCTCCTTTAGGGAAGCACCCTGTGCCGTTTGCACCGCCTCTCTCTGTACACTCCTGAGCGAAGAATTGTTTTTACCTTTTTGAAGGCTATATGACCTGCAGAACTTAAAATGCTTACTCTCTGACCCTTTATAGGAAAAGTTCACGAATCCCCAGTCTAAGAGTTTGTTGGGAAGAAACAGGCACTAAAGGATCAAGGATGCTAGTGGAAGAGCAATTTAAAGGATCTATCCTGGGGCTCATCGTGACTCTTCCTTTCTCTGCTACTCATTATTTTTATCTACTGGGCTTCCCTGGTGGCTCGGACAGTAAAGCGTCTACCTGCAATACAGGAGACCCAAGTTTGATCCCCTGGAGAAGGAAATGGCAACCCACTCCAGTACTCTTGCCTGGGAAATTCCACAGACAGAGAGCCTGGCAGCCTACAGTCCATGGTGTTGCAAAGAGTCGGAGACCACCGAGCAATTAACACATCTTGACGCTCCCTTTCGTACTCATTGTTTTTCTCTTTTAGATAATTCTGTCTCCTAAACAGCTGGGCAGTGCTCAGCCACTGCACTTCCTGCCCACGCTACTGCTCTCTGCTGGGTTCTTCCTGTCACCTCTCGTTTACCCAGGCTGCTGGGAGCGATAAAATGCTATCTTACTGTGTAACTTCCCCACCCTGTCAAGTTATCTTGAGGATCAAGTTCAAACTGCCCTGTCTGCCCCCAGGTTCTCCTCTTGCGTTGTCTGCCACTCTGCCAGCTCCCTCCTCCTGTCTTCACCTTTGCCCTCTACTTTCCAGGCTGGTGGAAGCACCTGCAGCTCCCTGAACCTGGCACAGCCTTGAGAGGTTTTGTGCATGACGTTTTCTTCTTTCGGGAACACTCTTTTCTCCTTCTAATCTTCTGCTCCTCTTCTGCTCATCCTTCAAAGTTTAACTGAATTCTAATACTGAAATTTTGAAAGAATGAGGAAAAGAAAACCTTACAAATATCTCTAATATCCAACATTAAGTGTTAAATCAGTCACTCATGCCATAGCTATGCAATGCCAGTGCACCATAAAAAATAAAACTACACAGGCTCTTTGAAGACATATAAAGGTCACACTAAGGTGTGAATTATACTTGGGGGGGGGGTCACAAAATGGGGTGCATGAAATAACTCCTTTTTGGTTGTTTTAAAAAATATGTTATCCATAGGGGGATAAAAAAAACCAGACTGGAGTGAAACAAACCTGTTGATGGAGATTATTCTTTGAATGATGTTCTTTCAAGTAATTTCTCTCTTTATTTAAATTTTTGGGGAAAGTTCTAAATAAATATATATCAAGGAGATCAAACCAGTCAATCCTAAAGGAAATCAACCTTGCATATTCATTGGAGGAACTCATGCTGAAGCTCCAATACTTTAGCCATCTGATGCAAAGACCTTGATGCTGGGAAAGATTGAGGGCAGGAGAAGAAGGGGGCGAAAGAGGATGTGATGACTGGATGGCATCACTGACTCAGTGGACATGCGTTTGAGCAAGCTCCGGGAGATGGGAGGGACAGGGAAGTCTGGTGTGCTGCAGTCCATGGGGTGGCAAAGAGTCGGGCACAACTTAGTGACTGAATAACAAACTTTATTATGAGAAAGTAAAGTTCCCTCTATCTTTTACACATCTGCTGGTTCAGCTTCTTGCCTCCAGTAGACTGGTGGCAATTCAGAGCCGTTTCCCTTGGGAAGACTAGTCTGCACTGGCCTGTAGACTTGTGTGTGTGCTTGCGCAACACCCTCATCTCCCACCATGAGAGGACAGTCTGCCTAATGATAGAAAGGGAAGTATAACATGTAACCATTCTAGGCTCACCTGCAATAGAAGCTCTGCCTGTCACATTAGAGCCTTGCACTGAAGAAGCTGAAGGAAGGAGATGAGAAGATTAGGGACCAATAGTCAACTTCTCATCCTTCCCTAAAGTGAGTTCATTACCAGTGAAACAGAAACTATTTATGGGGTAAATAAAGTAACACACGCAGGCTATGACATGGAAGTCAGCTACATATTTACCTTGTAACGGGCAGAAATGAAAATAATTCAGAGCCTGTGGAAGTGTTTCAGAGATTAAAAGGAAATTAAACTTTCCACACCGCTGTTAGGGGAGTAAGTTTTATAAGCAAGTCATCGCTTTTTAATTTGACTATTGTGATGTTGTTGTTTGGTCCAACTCTCTGTGATCCCATGGACTGCAGCATGCCAGGCTTCCCTGTCTTTCACTATCTCCCAGAGTTGGCTCAAACTCATGTCCCTTGAATCAGTGACGCCATCCATCCATCTCATCCTCTGTTGTCCCCTTCTCCTCCTGCCCTCAATCTTTCTCAGCATCAAGGTTGGTTATGTTAGCATGTAAGGAGTTCATTATAAATGAGAAGTGAAAGGGAAAGCTCCAAAATAAAATATAAAATACAGTCTTCCCCAGAGGTGGACAGCTATGCTGGCAGCAGGTTTATCATTAGATGTAGGTGTGTAGTGGGCCCCTCTGCAATCTGGCTTTATCAATATTTGCACTCTAGACCTGGTGTGCACTGGAAATATCCAGCCTTTGGAGGGTGCACTTGAGGTCAACAGGCTAAAGAGCATGGAGCAGCTGAGCTAGTGCGGAGACCATAGCGCACCAGAAACGATTGTCAGGTACATTACTTTGCCAATAAAGATCCATCTAGTCAAGGCTGTGGTTTTCCCAATGGTCATGTTTGGATGTGAAAGTTGGACTGTGAGGAAAGCTGAGCGCCGAAGAATCGATGCTTTTGAACTGTGGTGTTGGAGAAGACTCTTGAGAGTCCCTTGGACTGCAAGGAGATCCAACCAGTCCATTCCAAAGGAGATCAGTCCTGGGTGTGCTTTGGAAGGACTGATGCTAAAGCTGAAACTCCAATACTTTGGCCACCTCATGAGAAGAATTGACTCATTGGAAAAGACCCTGGTGCTGGGAGGGATTGGGGGCAGGGGGAGAAGGGGATGACAGAGGATGAGATGGCTGGATGGCATCACTGACTCGATGGACAAGAGTTTGGGTGAACTCGGAGTTGGTGATGGACAGGGAGGTCTGGGGTGCTGCAATTCATGGGGTTGCAAAGAGTCGGACACGACTGAGCGACTGAACTGAACTGAACTGAACACATAAATTAGAGGGAACTGAACACATAAATTAGAGGGAACTGAACACCTGAGTGCCTCCTATGGCCAGGGATTGTGCTTGGTGGCTTCTCCACCACGATTCTGTCCAATTGATACTAATGTTCCATTTCACAGATAAGGAAATCGAGGCTACTTGTAGGATGGGGGCCACGCAGCTTAGAGAGGCTAAACTACCAGGTGCATGCATGCATGCTAAGTCACTTCAGTCACGTCCAGCTCTGCGACCCTATGGACGGAAGCCCACCAGGCTCCTCTGTCCATGGGATTCTCCAGGCAAGGAAACTGGAATGGGTTGCCATGCCCTCCTCGAGGGGATCTTCCCAACCCAGGGATCGAACCCACCTCTCTTAAGTCTACCTGCATTGGCAGGTGGGTTCTTTACTACTGGCGCCACCTGTGTGGTAAGCCAAATCTGGACCCGGGTCTGAGGGATTCCAAACCCTATTTTATCCACCATCACTAGTGAATGGAGAATAACTGACTGACTGACTGACTGACTGTCTCATACACATACACACACACATCACAGGCAAAGCGAAAAGGAACCTTTCCAGTGTCCAATAATAACCCTCACTCATCCTTGCTAATGAGCCTAGATCAGCTTTTCCGTGGAAAGAAAACGGCTTAATTGTTAAGCAGAGTTGAGCGTTTTAACGCCTTCCGAGGCCTCAGCGGCGTCCGGTCCCGACAAAGCTGCCCCTGGCCGCTCGCCTCATTTTTGTCTCCCCTTCCCTTCCTGAGGGGCCTTGATCAGAATCGCTCTGACGGACCCGAATCTCACGCCAGGGGCTGGACCCCCGCGGTCTGGCCTCCCAGCCGCCTGCCTCCCCCGATCTCCGCCCTCTTCGGGAGGGACTCTCCGTGCTCCGCCTTCCCCAGCACCTCGAGGCCCCCTCACCCCCGCTCCATCCCGTGTCTCCCTACACGCTGGGAGCCCGCCAGCTCCGCGGGGAAGCGGGGCCGACCGCAATCCTTGCAGCCTGCGCCGGGAGTCCTCCCGCAATCCCGAAAGTCCTCTGACCCCGGTTCCCCGGCCCCCTCCTCCCCGCGCCCCATCACTTGTAGTTCGAATCCCTAACGGTGGTCGGGAGAGGATGCTGGGGGCGACGCTGGGCGCGGGGCCGAGGGCGCCTCCGGGGCCGGGCGGGAGTGCGGAGGGCAGCCGTGCGCCCTGGACGACGGGCGCGGGGCCCTGGCCACGGTGGGAGCACGCGCGTCCCCACGCTCCGCCCAGGCCCGGCGCTAGCCCGCCCGCCCCGAGGTGACCTCACCCGCGGGTCCCGAGCCCCCAGGCGGGCGGCCTGAGCTGGACCACCGCGCCTCTGCGCAGCCCTGCCCTCGATCGCCCGAAGCCCCTTCCCGATCCGGCTTGGGGCCCGCGCCGCCGCTTCCCGGACGTCTCGGGGCACAGCGGCCACCGCAATCCAAGATGCCCCCGGCGCCTCTCCATCCCCGGGCCCGGGGCGCAGCGCGGCCCGGGATACTCACCGCCCACAGCTCGCCGGGCGGCGGCCTCACTCGGCTCCCGGCCCGGATCTGCGAACTCGCTGCCTTCCTCGGAGCCCCCGGAGCGGTTGGGCGGAGAGATTTGTGGCGATGTCGCGGATCATCCCGGAGCTGCCTGCGCCCGCGGCTCGGCGCTCCGCCTGGCTCGGCGCGCGGTGCGGGCTCCCGGCGCCTCTGCTTCTTGCTGCCCGGCCAGCTCCGTCTTGGGGAGCTTGGAGATCGAGACCTCAGTCCATGCGGCTTTAAAAAAAAAAGGGGGTGGGGTGCGTTTGGAGGTGCCCGAACCTAACCTGAGCTTCCTTCCAATCCGTGCAATTTCAAATCTCCACGCTTGTTCATTCCCATACCGGCTAATTCTGGTTTAGCAGGAAAAAAAAAAAACACAAATGCAGTCACCTCGCGTGCACACTCTTGTGGCGGGTTGTAGTTTCCAGCTTTGACTGAGGTTTTCAAATGCTCTCGGCACGTTTATAACTGGAGGAAAGGGCCTGAAACCTAACATGCAGGTGGGAATAGAAGGACCTTCTATTTCTCTGAGATAGGAGAGAAGTGATGGGGGAAGAAAAAAGAGAAAAAACCCTCACTGAAGGCTGGGGCACATAATATAGCAGCTTGTAGGTGGAAGAGCTGGGCATGCCCTGCAGTGTTCCGACCAAAGCCTGCGTGGTGAATTCCCTTGTGGCTCAGCTAGTTAAGAATCCGCCTGCAATGTGGGAGACCTGGGTTTGATCCTTGGGTTGGGAAGATCCCCTGAAGAAAGGAAAGGCTACCCATTCCAGTATTCTGGATTGGAGAATTCCATGGACAGAGGAGCCTGGCGGGCTACATTCCATGGGATCACAAAGAGTCGGACGTGACTGAGGAACTTTCACTCACATCACTTCATCCTGGGTGGTACCTCTCCTTGTATTCTTTCCAGTATCTGACCATTGTCTGGTTCCTACATTCATGGACACCATGGATTTCATTTCCACCCATACATACCTGCTTTGTTCCCAACAGGGTACCCAACTCAATGCTTCGCCCAGGGAGAGTTTTCAGTATTTGTTAAATGAATGTGTGAATAAATGAAACCAGTGCTATTTTACTTCACTGGACACACTCTGTTCTTTATTGCTGTTCTAATAGAGCATCACCATCTTCATGACTGAAAGCAGTAGCTTACTATTTCATAATTCTGGGGGTCAGAAGTCGGAAAGGGATCTTGGCTAAAATCAAGGAGCTGGCAGGTTTGTGTTCCTCCTGGCAGCCCTAGGGGAGAGCTCAGACTTCTGGAGTCAGCCCACATTCCCTGGATCCCAGCCACTTCTGTCTTCAAAGCCAGAAATGGCTGCATCATTCTGTACCTTTCTACACAGTCGCAGCTCCGGCAGGCTCTTCTGTTCTGCCTCTCTTCCACATTTAAGGGCTCTTGGGATTACACTGGGCCTACCCGGGGTAACTGGGTTATTGGATAATCCAAACAGTCTCCCCATTTTAAGGTCAGCTGATTAACATTCTTAATGACACCTACAACCTTAATTCCCCTTTGCTCTGTAAGGTAACATATTTACAGGGTCCAGAGTTTATGATGTGGATATCTTTGAAAGTGAAAGTGTTAGTCGCTCAGTTTTGTCCGACCCTTTGCGACCCTATGGAACTGAAGCCTGCCAGGCCCCTCTGTCCATGAGATTCTCCAGGCAACAATACTGGAGTGGGTTGCCATTCCCTTCTCTAGGGATCTTCCTGACCCAGGGATCGAACCCAGGTCTCCCTCATTGCAGGCAGATTCTTTACCATCTGAGCCACCAGGGAGGCCAGTGGACATCTTTGAGGGACTATAATTCTGCTTATCATAAATTTCCATCTTTCTTCCTAGTTCCTTTTTTTTTCTTTGCAAAACAAAAATATTCACATTGCTCCTTCTTATATCAAGCCTTGATTAAAAATAATTGAGCACATTACAAGGAATTGTGGCTAAGTGAGAACATTTTGATGAGGTACCAGGCTTATGTGGTTCATATGTTTTCCTTTTGCTGATCAGAACATGAGCAAATGGATGGTTAGTATTCTTGTGGGCTGACCTTCTCAGATACCATTCATTTCAACCTGGCTTTTGACAGTAAGTCAAGATAGAGTTTCTGGCAAATACCTCAAGTGTAGATGATCCATCTTGTTTGGAAAGAGCTTTGTAAGATTTTTTTTCTCTGTAAGACTAAGTCTTTTTTTATCCCTCTGAAACATTTTAGATTTACTGAGGTATAATTCATGTAGCGTGAACTGTATATATTTAAATGTACAACTTGATGAGTTTTAGCATAAGTCTGTGGCACCATCAGCTCAATCAAATAACTCCAAAATTTTTCTGTGCCCTTTGAAAGCCAGCCACCTCACCCCCTACAACCCCAGGCAAACTCTCATCTGCTCTCTGCGAAACTTCTCCTCTGGGCCATGGGTACTTTGCATCCAGAATACCCACAAAAGGCTTTTCTTTTTTCCCCTTCCAGCTTTACTGAGGTATAATTGACAAATAAATTGTGCATGCTTAAAGTGTACAACGTGATGATTTGATACACATATATATTGTGAAATAACTATCACATCACAGTCAAGTCAAGCAAAACATCTATCACTTCATGTGTCACTTGTTTTTTTGTTGTGTTTTTGGTGGTGGTGAGAACGCTTTGTCTGCTCTCTCAGCAGATTTCATGCATAGTGAAAGTGTCAGTTGCTCAGTCATGTCTGACCCTTTACATCCCTATGTAGCCCACCAAGCTTCTCTGTCCATGAATTTCTCCAGGCAAGAATACTGGAGCGGGTTGCCATTCCCTTCTCCAGGGATCTTCCTGACTCAGGGACTGAACCCAGGTCTCCCTCATTGCAGCCAGAATCTTTACCATCTGAGCCACCAGGGAAGCCTTAAGCATACATTACCATATTGTTAACTATAGTCACCATACTGCACCGTAGATTTTTGACCAACATTTCCACGTTTCTCTCACCCACTAGACCCTGGAAACCACCATTCTACTCTCTGCTTCCATGAGTTCAACTCTTTTTCTTTTATTTTTTAGATTCTACATATGAGTGAGATCCTACAGCATTTGTCTTTCTCTGCCTAGTTTATGACACCTGCCACAATGTCGTCCAGATTCATCCTGTCACAAGTGGCAGGATTTCCTTCTTTTCTAATAGCTGAATAATATTGCATCATGTGTATATCACGTTTTCCATCAGTGGACACTTTCTTAGATTGTCTCCATATTTTGGCTACTGTAAATAATGCTGCAGTGAGCACGGGACTGCAGCTGTCTCTTCAGGACACTGATTTCATTTCCCATAGACGGCTTTTCCAAGAAACCATTTCATCTTCACAAATGCCATTGCTCTTTACTGTCTGGCAGTCTTTTGTTGACACAGCTAGGTTGAGAGCAGGCCTGGAGCAAAGGCGCTTACTGTCCGTGAGTCACAGATTGGTGTGTCTGGGTTAAATAAATAAAAAGCCACTCTATATCAGAACATTAAAGACAAGTGCTAAACTCTTTTCATATATCTGAGGTAGAAGACCCTGACATTATCTCTTGAGTTCCAGGCAAGCCACTATCATTTCACAATAGTAATCTTACTTTAAACTTCATTGTATCAAGAAATAACCTTGTCCTTTAAGGAGATAAAATGATTCAAGTGCTGCTTTTAAAAGCCTTTCCTCTTAGTTTTTATTATTTATTCAGCTGCTTTCAGAACTCATTGTTGAAACTGAGGTGGAAGAAACTAAGGATGTGAACAATCTGTGCTTCGATTTTGGGGCCTTAGTAGTGTGGATTAGACAGAAAGTGGGAGCAAATCAACTTTTGAGGAAGTTCTAGCACAGAATATTGAAAGTTTTAGGGTAAACTAGTGCTCCCCAACCTTTCTTGGCACCAGGGGCAGGTTTCCTGGAAGATGATTTTTCTACAGACCAGAGAAAGGGAGGGATGGTTTCGGGATAATTCAAGTGCAGTATTTTTATTGTATACTTCCTTTTTGTTTGTTTGTTTTTGCTGTACTTTATTAAGTAGTTTCTTCTGGAACATACACAATTACCATCTCGATACAATTTTGAATGAACTTGTAATTAGCAAATTATTCATATGTTCTATTTATTTATAAACTTATATACTTAAGCATTACTAGCAAGGTAAAATTGTTGAGCAAAGTGTGTAAAATTTTTGTTTTCAATTTTTATACACACATACACATAGAATCAGTTCAGTTCAGTTGCTTAGTCGTGTCTGACTCTTTGCAACCCCATGAACCACAGCACGCCAGGCCTCACTGACCATCAACTCCTGGAGTATACTCAAACTCATGTCCATTGAGTTGGTGATGCCATCCAGCCATCTCATCCTCTGTTGTCCCCTTCTCCTCCCAACTTCAATGTTTTGCAGCATAGGGTCTTTTCAAATGAGTTAGCTCTTTGCATCAGCTGGCCAAAGTATTGGAGTTTCAGCTTCAACATCAGTCATTCTAGTGAACATTCAGGACTGATCTCCTTTAGGATGGACTGGTTGGATCTCCTTGTAGTCCAAGGGACTCTCAAGAGTCTTCTCCAACACCACAGTTCAAAAGCATCAATTCTTTGGCACTCAGCTTTCTTTATAGTCCAATTCTCACACCCATGCATGACAAGTGGAAAAACCATAGCCTTGACTAGATGGACCTTTGTTGGCAAAGTAATGTCTCTGCTTTCTAATATGCTGTCTAGGTTAGTCATAACTTTTCTTCCAAAGAGTAAGTGTCTTTTTATTTCATGGCTGCAGTTACCATCTGCAGTGATTTTGGAGCCCCCCAAAATAAAGTCTGCCACTGTTTCCACTGTTTCTCCATCTATTTGCCATGAAGTGATGGGATCAGATGCCATGATCTTTGTTTACTGAATGTTGAGCTTTAAACCAGCATTTTCACTCTCCTCTTTAACTTTCATCAAGAGACTCTTTAGTTCTTCTTCACTTTCTGCCATAAGAGTGGTGTCATCTTCTTAAGGCCTTCATTAATGTGCCAATTGCACACTTTATTTCTAATCTAATGCTACTGTTGATCTGACATGAGATACCTGTCTGCAGTCTAGAGGTTGGGGACCCCTGCCCTAAAGTGTCAGCTTGATGAAACTGTTTTTATAGCCAGTCCAGACATGAAGGTGTCCTAGAAACTACATAGTTATCCTAGATCGTTATTCTGCCCATCTGTCAGAATAGAAGGCAGCCCACCCACACCCTTCCAGGCTTAATGCAATATACTGTGATGGTTGATTTTAGGTGTCAACCTGACCAAAATGTGTTGGTGAGGATATGGGGAAATTGGAACCCTCATATACTTTGCTTTGGAAAAGAGGTTGGCAATTCCTCAAAAGTTTAAACATAGAATTACCATATGGCCCAGCATTTCCACTCCAAGGTATATGCCCAAGATTAATGAAAACTTATGTCCACTCAAAATCTTATACATGAATGTTCATAGCAGCATTCTGCATGAAAGCCCAAAGTGGAAACAACCTAAATGTTGAGCAACTAATGCGTGGATAAATAAAATGTGATATATCCATATACTAGAACTTTATTCAGCAATAAAAATAAATGAAGCATTGACACATGCTACAACANCAAAATCTTATACATGAATGTTCATAGCAGCATTCTGCATGAAAGCCCAAAGTGGAAACAACCTAAATGTTGAGCAACTAATGCGTGGATAAATAAAATGTGATATATCCATATACTAGAACTTTATTCAGCAATAAAAATAAATGAAGCATTGACACATGCTACAACATGGATGAGTCTTGAATGCATTATGCTAAGTAAAAATGGTCAGTCACAAAATAGCATGTACTGTGTGATTCAATTTACATAAAATGTCCAGAATAGGTACAGAGAGACAGAAAGTAGGTGAGGGGCACCTAGGCTGGGAATGTTGGGGAGGAAATAGAGTGTCTGCTAATGTGTACAGGGCTTGTTTGGGATGATAAAATGGTCTAGAAGTGATTTTGGTGATGGCTGTGCTAGTCTATGAAGGGAATGTAAGTAACTTCTACCTAATTAAACGTAAAAGCTTTTGCACAGCAAAGTAAACCGTGGACAAAGTGAAAAGACAACTTACTGAATGGAGAAAATATTTGCAGATGATATGACTGATAAGGCGTTAATATCCAAAATACATAAACAGCTCATACAACTTAATATCAAAAAACTTATCAACTCAAAACATGGGCAGAAGACATGAACGGACATGTTTCTGAAGAAGAGGTAATGGATGGCCGACAGGCAGGTGAAAAGATGCTCAGCACCATTCATCATCAGAGAAATGCAAATCAAAAGCACAGTGACATATCACTTCACATCCGTCAGAATGGCTGTCATCATAAAGACTACAAGTAATAGATGCTGGCAAGGATGTGGAGAAACGGAATACTTGAATGCTGTTGGTGGGAATGTAAATTGCTGCAGCCACTGTGGAAAACAGCATGGAGGCCCCTCAGAAAACTACAAGTGGAACTACCAAGCAATGCAGGAATTCCACTGCTAGGTATGTATCTGAAGAAAACGAAAACACCAATTTGAAAAGATACATGCACCCCAATGTTCATAGCAGCATTTAAAAAGCCAAGATACTGAAGCAACCTAAGGGTCTATCAACAGATGAATAGATAAGGAAGATGTGGTGTGTGTATATATATACATACACACACACATACACATATACACAGTGGGATACTACTTAGGCATAAAAATGAATTAGATTTTTTCATTTGCATTTGTTACAACATGGGTAAAGCTGGAGAGTATTATCCTTAGTGAAAAAAGTCAGACAGAAAAAGAGAAATGCTGTACGTTATTACTTATACATAAATCTAAAAATTTCCTGGACCAGGTATCGAACCCACATCTCTTGCATCTCCTGCGTTAGCAGGCGGATTGTTTACCACCGAGCCACTCAGTTCAGTTCAGTTCAGTCGCTCAGTCGTATCCAACTCTTTGCGACCCCATGAACCACAGCACGCCAGCCCTCCCTATCTATCACCAACTCCCGGAGTCCACCCAAACCCATGTCCGTTGAGTTGGTGATGCCATCCAACCATCTCATCCTCTGTCGACCCTTTCTCCTCCTGCCCTCAATCTTTCCCCGCATCAGGGTCCTTTCAAATGAGTCAGCTTTTCGCATCAGGTGGCCAAAGTGTTGGGGTTTCAGCTTCAACATCAGTCCTTCCAATGAACACCCAGAACTGATCTCCAGGGAAGCCCAAAGCTTAATCATTTTTAAGTTCTGTCCTGCTTCCTGGTTCCTGCAGCCTCCCCATTTGTCTCACTGCCGGCACATACATAACTGATAGACATGCTACAACAGAGCCCTCATGTTTTCCTGCAGGTCCAGTTCATGAGACTGTGTGAGAAGCCCGTTTGCTTTTCCCAGAGGATATTTATAGCGAGCAGGATGGAAGAGAAATCCTAAGTGCTTCAAGATTTTCTTGGTGGTCTAGGACTTCCCCAGTCTTTATTCCAAAACACCTTCAAAACTTCTCCTGCCTCTGGTGATAGTTACAAGCTTACATTTACCTTGGCTTCAAATTCAAATAACAGATCAAGGGTGAAGAGATGCGTAAACAAATTAGCGAGGTGTTCCTGTCTTTACATTCCTCTTCCAAGTTTGTTACATTTTTCTTTCTGATAAAAATAACCAATATCCTCACGTAGTAGCATATGCTTTCATAAATGTACAAGGTCTAAAATGCCAGTTCTGCCATTAATTTGGAAATCAAACATTTTCTCACACATATGTCTTTAAAAACTAATGCTTGGTTCAGGGGGCTGTATAATAGTTTTGTTGGCTAATATTATAAATTGTTTTCAATTTTTTTTAAATGAAATCAGTGATACTAGCAAATGCTTATGGGTTTTTTTTTGCAGCTGTAGATTTTTGTTCTTTTCTTTGATACCCATTTCCCTGACAAGTGTCACATAGATCAAATCTTATTAATATTTTAAATGCTGTCAGGGTATTCGCTAATGGAATTTCAGGGAATTCTTCTGAGACTAGAAAAATCCTCATATACTGATATGTTTAATAGGTATGTGCTTAAATTTTGTTCCCCATGAAACAGAGCACACTTGTAACATATTATTTTCAAAATATTTTTGGGTTCAAAAATGAGTCATTGACATCAAACATCGTGTTTAACATTCAAAAGTCAACTCCAGAACATATTCTTTGAGAAAGTCATCAATAAATAGTACTGAGTCTGGATGAGAAAGATCTAGTGCTTTTTCCTGTCAACCATGACTTTAGTGTGCCTTTACTTGCAGGAACAAATGGTTCTGATGAAAGCAGTTGAAGATATGAGATGTGAATGCCCTAACTCTAAGAGAAAAGGAGTTTGGGAGAAGCACTTGCACCATGTTTGTGGGATAAATGTGTTATCTGGTAAAATTAGTACAAGCTATTGAAGAATAGTCTACAGATGGTTTAAGGGAGAGTCGGTAGCAGGTTCTTTTACCTTACATAGGAGGAAGATGGTTCTCTTTTATATGAACATTTTTTTTGATGGATTTCTTATGATTCTACTCTGTACCTTTAAGCTGGACAGACAAACCTAGGAAACCTATTAGCCAGAGATTAATCAGAATGCGTTGCAGCTGTCCAGCCCTGTTGTAGCAATGATCTTGGACCTCTTTGCTCTGTCCTGCCCTTGACCTTGGACTTTCCTCCTGCCTCTTGCTTGTGTTGATCTGGCCTTGTGTCTTAAGTCCCCAGATTTCTCTTCCCCTTGAGAACAAGTTGAGTTTCCGGTGCTCTGAGATACCAGTGGACCTTTCAGCCCCAGGCCAGTTCCCTAGCTGGGCCTGCCCTGGCTCCTCTGCAAGGGAGGATCAGATGATTTCAGTGTATTGTGAAGGCCGAAGGCCAGCATGGGGAAACTCTCAAGAATGTGTAACCAGTGATTATGAAAGCCCAGGAGCTGTCCTTATCCTGGTTGTGAAGCAGCAGAGCCTGAGTGCAGAAGCCAAGAGAAGGTCATGCTTGGAGGTCCACGTGCTGAGGTCAGACCCAAGCGGGGAGCCCTGCGCCTCCCCTCTGTCCTTCGGAGCCTGGGTATTCATCCAGAGTGGGTATGATGACAGGACTACTTCGAAGGGATATTGGAAGCATTCAATAAGAAGATAGCACATGTAAAGCACTGTGTTGGCACAGTGGTTGGCATATAATTAAGACTTGTTTCTAATGTTGTGATAATGGTGTCATTGAAACCTATAACCGCTCAGAGAAAACTGCCTTCCAGCAGCGGACTTTGGAGAGGCAGCAAAAATGAGTGGTTCAGAGCATACACCCCGGAGCTTCATGTGTGTGTGTGCGTGCGTGCGTGCGTGCGTGTGCACACGTGCTCCATCGCTTCTTTGCATCGTGATTCTTTGCAACGCCGTGTACTGTAGCCTGCCAGGCTCCTCTGTCCATGGGTTTCTCCAGGCAAGAAGACTGGAGTGGGTTGCCATTTCCTCCTCCAGGGGAATCTTCCTGACCCATGGATCGAACCCTCATCCAAAGATGTGTCTTCTGCATTGGCAGGAGGATTCTTTACCACTAGAGCCACGTGGGAAGCCTGCTTGCATGGATTCAGACCCCAACTTTCATCACTTATTTCACCTTTTAATGAGGTTAGTTAGCATTGTGAATCTCAGTCTGATCTTCTGTAAAATGGGAGGAAGCAGGGAAGGGGATTGAGGAGGAGGAGGTAGAAGAAGAAGAAGGGGGAGGAAGATGAGGAGGAGAAGGTTTACCCCTTGGACTCTGGTGGGGTGTAAATGACTTAAACTGTATAAAGTCAATCAATGTGCCCCCCGTCCCCCCGGAGAGTGATACACTAAGCACACAACATCTTTTCTGTGAGACTCTTGACAAGAAGGACACGTAACCTCCATCTAATTGTGAGGATGCATCAGATAAACCTGAATTAGGGACATTCTGAAAAACCACCGGCCTGTACTCTTCAAGCAGGTCAGCCTCATGCAAGTTGAATGAAGATTCAGGAACGGTCCAGGGTAAAGGAGACGAGAGAGACATGACAACCTGACACAGCGCATGATGCTTAGATTGCTCTTACCAGTCAGAGGTGGACAGCGGCCCGAGTCTGACTCAGGGACAGAGATTAGGTAACTGTATTATAACTTTACTAAATTTTTTATTTCGAAAACTTTACTGTAGTTATGTAAGAAAAGTGTCCTTATTTTTAGGAAATGCTCCCTGAAGTATTTAGGAGCAAAGAAGAATTTAGAAAGTATGTAAAGTCCTTAGAACAATGCCTGGCAGGTAGCAGGACAGGAGTGGTCTCTATTCCTTTCTAACTGAATTTTTCAAGGCTGAATTCCATATAGTATCAAACAGTGTTCATATGACCTTTGTTAACAATGTTGCACTGCTTTTGCTTTTCTTGTTTCCCAGTCTTTGGTTTCAGATCTTCTGCAGACCTGAGAAATATATCAGAAAGTTACAAGGAGTTTCCTTCCAGAGAAGTAGTATCTCTTGGGTTCCTCTTGTGCCCTCCACCTCTCTCATACTCTTGTGAGGCTCCTTGTGCATTCAGATTGTGGAAGGTGAGCCCACCTGGGATCCCTGGAGCGAGACAGAGTGAATCAGACATGTCCACCCCAGTGGAGCAACATGCTGCTGGGCACTGAGAGGGCTGCTCAGCTGAAGAGTGAAGGTTTGCAGGGAAGAGTGTCCCCCTTAAGAATTACTTAGAGAAATGTTCTCTTAAGTACTTTATTGTGGTCCCCTCTCCCCTTGTGAGATGAGATGAAAGTGCATTAGTCACTCAACCACGTCCAACTCTTTGTGACTCCGGGGACTGTAGACAGCCAGGTTCCTCTGTCCGTGGAATTGCTTTGCAGGCAGATTCTTTGTGGGATGAGATAATCAGGTGGAAGATGGGGAATGGTGTTTAAATAAAGATGTGGACCTATAAGTCATGTGCTGGTTCCCAATTCATGGTGTGAATAGCTCCATAGCGACCAAGGTGGCCAGACATGGGAGTTGTCCTTCAAAACTTTTGTCATGAATGGATGGTTCAGTCTTGAACCCAGCCCTCAGTGACTATCACCTTGGGGTGAATAGACTAATGATGGGGATTCCTTTGGCTACATAGCTGCTCCTACACAAAGCATGGTTGACTGGGCTTCAGTGTAGTTGAACTGAGCATTGTGCACAGATGTACAACTAGCCTGAGATCCCACCTACTTGAACCACAGTGGGGTCTTTGGGGTTAAAAAAAAAAAAAGCACAAAAACCTACCCATAATCAAATGTGCTTCATGTGGTTTTAAACCTCCATGGAGAGGGTGTGTCAATGGGAAGGATGAGAAACATGGTCTGGCCCACCTCAATGTGGGTATACACAAGAGGAGTGAGAGTGACGTTGCTCCTTGAGGTTGTGTTGCAGCATCAGAAGGAGGTGCTTCTTGGGTATCAGGACTGGCTGTCAGAATGACCTGAGACAATGTCTTCCAGAGAGGGAGATGGGAACTGGTGATTCTCAACTGTGTAATGCCTAGCAATGGCTAACACAGTCTCTCTCATACATTACAAGATATTATTGAGCTCCTACGAGGTGCTGGACAGTGTTTCTAGATGCTGACAAGTCAGTAATAAACACATACATGTCTAATTCTTTTTTAGTCCTTTGAATAGAGAAGAAGAAAGTCTCAGGAGTTGAAAGGCTTTAACACTTCTCTCTGGTTAGGGCAAGAACAGGCATCAGGCTTAATAGTCATCTCACAGTAGCCCTATTAGCTGAAATTTAACCAGCTTGTTTGTTTTCATTTATTTCTTTATGGCTTCCTTCATTTATTCAGGGATTCCCTGGTGGCTCAGCTGGTAAAGAATCTGCCCACAATGCGGGAGACCTGGGTTCAGTCCCTGGGTTGGGAAGATCCCCTGGAGAAGGGAAAGGCTACCCACTCCAGTATTCTGGCCTGGAGAATTCCATGGAATGTATAGTTCTTGGAGTCGCAAAAGTTGGACACGACTGAACGACTTTCACTTTCTTATTGATTCAGCTTCCCTAATGGCTCAGTGGGTAAAGAATCTGCCTGCAGTGCAGGAGACACAGGAGATGTGAGTTCCATCCCTGGGGTGGGAAGATCCCCTGGAGAAGGAAATGGCAGCCCACTTCAGTATTATTGCCTAAAAAATCCCATGGACATAGGAGCCTGGAGGCTATATAGTCTGCTGCTAAGTCACTTCAGTCATGTCAGACTCTGTGCAACCCCATAGATGGCAGCCCACCAGGCTCCCCCATCCCTGGGATTCTCCAGGCAAGAACACTTGAGTGGGTTGCCATTTCCTTCTCCAATGCATGAAAGTGAAAAGTGAAAGTGAAGTTGCTCAGTCGGATCCAACTCTTAGCGATCCCATGGACTGCAGTCCACCAGGCTCCTCCGTCCATAGGATTTTCCAGGCAAGAGTACCAGAGTGGGGTGCCATTGCCTTCTCCGCTATATAAAGTGTTGCAAATAGTCGGACACAACTGAGCACAATACCTTCCTACCTTTGTGTTATTTATCCACTTATTTAACAATAGTTATTAGTTATTAAGACTTATCATGTGCCATGTTAGTTTCCATGATGCAGAATGTTACCCTGGGCAAAGATGGCCTGAGCCTCTGCACTCATGGAGCCTGTATCCTAGGGGAGAATAAAATGTGCAGTATTTCAGGGTGTGTGTGTTAGTGTTAGTTGCTCAGTTGTGTCCAACTCTTTGAGACCCCATTGACTATAGCCCTCCTGGCTCTTCTGTCCATGGAATTCTCCAGGCAAGAATATTGGAGTGGGGAGCCATTCCCTTCTCCAGGAGATCTTCCAGACCTAGGGATCAAACCCGCGTCTCCTGAGGCTCCTGCACTGCAGGCAGATTCTTTACCATTTGAACCAGGTGTGTTGAGTGTTGTAGAGTAAAACAAGGACTTCCCCGGTGATGCTGTGTTTAAGACTTCGCCTCCTAATGCAGAGGGTGCAGGTTCGATCCTTGATTGGGAAGCTAAGATTCCACATGCGTTGGGGTCAAAAAATCAAAACATAAATCAGAAACAATATTGTAACACATTCTATAAAGACGGTACGTGAAAACGAATCTTTCAAAAAAGTAAAACAAAAGCGGCTGAGGGCAACAAAGAGAGAGTTCTCTTTGTTCTTTTGTGTGTTGAGGTAGGTTTGGCAAAGAGTAGACATGTCTTCTATTTACACTTCCTTTTCATATAAAATGGAAGTTAAAAGCCAACTTCAAAGAGATTTGTAAGTAGATAGCAGTTCCGCACAATGGTAGTCAAATAGCTGACATTTGGTATGTTTACTTTAAGGTAATGTGCTCAAGCACTGGCTGAATGTTAAAAATCCCGAGGTGAGTTTTAAAAAAATTCCAGATGGTCAGTCCACACTCCAGACTGATCGTTTCAGATGATGAGCCCAGCAATGCCCATCTCCTAACCCACAGTGGGGTTATCTTCTGGAGGAACTGAACTTGAATTTCAGTTTCAGGCAGAGAGCTGGAGAAGGAGGTGCAGTACAGTCTGCTCCTTGAACAGTGGGATCCCCCCACCTTCCCCCAGCATCTTTCACCTGCCCTGCTCCCCCGATGCCAGAGGTCTGGATCATATTTCCCAAACTTAAGACAGGATGAATCTCCCTTTTGCTGTAATTGAATGGGCCCAAGAATAATTTGCAAATAATGATGTTTTGGGAGTACTTAATGAAGAAGTTGACTTTCCTCCCAATCATAACTAGTAAAGCACAGCCTTCAGCCCTTGAACATAGAGCTTCTAGGCAGCTTTCCAACAAAGGGATGTGGGAAGGAAGTCTAGATGGACACATGCTAAGTTAATCGAGTTTGAAGAAGCTGGTTACAGCAGTGGAACCGGAGGGCTGGTCCTGTCAGGAATAAAGTAGGTCACATGGGGGTGTGGCCGGTAGGTGATGCCACTCAACTGGCTGGCCCCTGGTGTGTGCTCACTCAGAAGAGCACTTACAGTGCCCTGCACTGTGTTACACAATCCTCAGAACTCCTCCACGAGGGAGGCGCTCTTATTCCTCCATATACAGGTGAGTAAACAGGCGCACAGACAGGTTAAGGAACTTGCCAGATCCACACAGCTGAGATTTGAATCCCGGCAGTTTGGCTTCAGAGTCCCTGCACTTCATCCCACCACTGCATCCCATATTCTCCTGCTGAGTAAGTATTTCTAGACAAAACAAACAAACAAACAAACACAAGAAAGGCAGGGACGCACTCCCTGGTTTCTGCAGGTTACAGTTGCCTTGAAGAACAGGCATACTAGTTTCCCTAATCAACTGCTTAAAGACCTCGAGCCCAGCTCATTTTCTGATGTCGTCTCCGCTATATCTCTGACATAGATGATCCAGGCAAAGTGGATTTTCCTGAGTTTATGCCTCTGTGTTTCCATGTGCTTTTTCCTTCCTTGGCCTGTTGTTCAGTTGCTCAGTCATGTCCGACTCTTTGTGATCACATGGACTGCTGCACACCAGGCTTCCCTGTCCTTCACTGTCTCCCTGAGTTTGCCTAAACTCATGTTCACTAGTAGATAAGTAAACAAATAGTTGACTTAACCAGATAGAGATAAAAGCAGAGAAGTGATAAACTGAAGACGATGTGATAGGGAGAGGAACTTGAAGGCTATGAAATGTTTTCTTGATCACTCTTGAATGATACGCATCACAGATATCTTGCATATTCCCAAGCTCAAAAGCATTTGGGGAAGATGAACAGAGGAATAAACAATGAGATATATTGTAGCTCCCTGAGGGCTACATTATTCTTACCGATTCTAGGTAAAGAATCTGCCTATCAGTGCAGGAGAGGCCAGAGACACAGGTTCAAAGGCTGGATCAGGAAGATCCCCTGGAGTAGGAAATGGCAACCTGCCCCGATATACTTGTCTGGAACATTCCCTGGACAGAGGAGTCTAGTGGGCTACAGTCCATGGTGTCACAAAGTGTCAGACATGCCTGAGAGACTGGGCACGCAGAGAACACACATGGACCCTTGTGAACTTGCCTTTAGAGAGCCATTCACAGCAGTTCCTACTCATAGATTTCACGGGGAGAGTGGACTCTTCTGACTGGGAGCAGCTGAACACAGATGACTCCTCAGTTTCTTAGGAAAGCAGAGAACTGAGGGGATGAGGTACCAGGTAGGCTTTTCATATAGGTCGAAAGTTTCAAGAGCATGGGATGCTCCATGGCCACTCCAGCCTGGCAGCTTCTCCTTAACTGGATGACGTATATGGCAGCTCCGGCTCCGAGGGTGAGTGCTCCAGAATGCTCAAAAGGTTCTCTCGCAGTTGAAGTAGTCACAGCCCACCCTGACTCTGGGGGGAGGTTCGCCCACCCCTCAAGAGTAGGGATGGCCAAGTCAACACTATTTGTGGAGGAGCAGGAAGAGTGGAAGATTTTGCTGTAACCAGCTGCCAGGGGTATTGTCCTGAAATTCTAACCCCTGCTTTTTCAGAACCACTTCCAAAAGATGACCCAGCTGGGAGAGGAGTTTTAAGATGCTGACATTTGGCAGAAACCCCAAAAATTCTGTAAAGCAATTTTCCTCAATTAAAAATAAATACATTTAAAAGAAAAAGAGGTTTTCTTCACTTTCCTTAGACCTGCCCCCATCTCGGTTGCTTTCCATCCTCTGCACAGCAATGATGCCACGAACTACCCGGCAAACCCTAGACCGATTTCAGTTTGGACTTCAGTGGCCTTGTCATTTGGTTCCTCTGTGCTTTGATGGTGTACATATGGTTTTGCACAGGTGGCGCCAATGCAGGAGAAGGAGACCTAAGAGATGCGGGTTCTATCCCTGGGTTGGAAAGATTCCCTGGAAAAGGGAATGGCAACTCACTCCAGTATTCTTGTCTAGAGAATCCCATAGAGGAGTTTGGTGGGCTACAGTCCAGTTCAGTTCAGTTGCTCAGTCATGTCCAACTAATTGCGACCCCATGGACTGCAGCATGCCAGACTTCCCTGTCCATCACCAACTCCTGGAGCTTGCTCAAACTCATGTCCATCGAGTCGGTGATGCCATCCAACCATCTTGACCTCTTCTGCCCCTGCCTTCAATCTTTCCCAGCATCAGGGCCTTTTCCAACGAGTCAGTTCTTCTCATCAGATGGCCAAAGTATTAGAACTTCAGCATCAGTTCTTCCAATGAATTTTCAGGACTGGTTTCCTCTAGGATGGACTGGTTGGATTTCCTTGCAGTCCAAGGGACTCTCAAGAGTCTTCTCCAACACCACAGTTCAAAAACATCAATTGTTTGGCACTCAGTTTTCTTTATGGTTCAACTTTCACATCTATATATGACTACTGGAAAAATCATAGCTTTGACTATATGGACCTTGGTCCATAAAGTAATGTCTCTGCATTTTAATATGCTATTAGGCTACAGTCCATAGGGTCGCAATGAGTCAGACTGAGGCAAAACTTAGCATGCAAACATGCATCATTTATTCATTAGAAGAACAAAAACAAAACCTGAAATTTATGGCTTTGCACAATCATTTTCTCTAATGCATGGTGCTTAACAGCTTTGCCTTCTTGATTTTACAGCAAGGTTAGAACACAAGAGAGGCCATTTGATCATTTTCAGGAAGGTCTTTTGGAAAATTTCCAGCAGGGTTAGAGGACTCATTTTCCACCTCTTTCCTCACTGCCTTCCGGAGGAAATTGTCTGTCTGCTTCAGGAAGGCCACCTGACCCTGGGAATCTGGGGAGCTTGGCCACAGCCTTTTGCTCTGCAGGACCCGTGATACAGGCCACGGGACCCACACCTATCCTTCCTCCTCTCTCTCACTTTTCCCTGGCCAACAATTATCCTACTGGTTCTGAGAGTTTTTGAGTAGTTGCTTTGGGAAGAAAACTTATTATATGAACATTGGAATCAACACTTTAAAATATTCCTTACCAGTACCAGCAGTTTGAGCGCTAGGCAAGCTGTTTAGGAGAAGAAGGAAAGAGCTTATAGGAGAAAAAGTGGATTATTTACTGTTAACTGTCTTATTTATCATTTGTGTATGACTGAGCCATTTTGTAACTTGATATAATTCAAGTCTGTATCAAAGGGAGGATAAGGAAATGGCAACCCACTCCAGTATTCTTGTCTGGAGAATCCCATGAACAGAGGAGCCTGGCAGGCTACAGTCTATGGGGTCACAAGAGTCAGACATGACTGAGCAACTTAAAAACACATCAAAGGTAGAGCTTATCAGAAAGAAATAGAACTTGTGGTCTTTAACAAAGATATTAGGCAAGTGTGTGTGTATGGTTTATTTTTAACTTTTTTCTATTTTTCTTTTTTTTAATATGCATTATTTATTTATTTCGGAGTATAATTCCTTTACAATGTGGCATTTCTGTCAACAAAAGAGTGAATCAGCTCTATGTATACATGTATCCCCTTCCTCTTGAACATGCCTCCTCACTCTCCCACCCTGTTTATATAGTTTGTAAACTGAATGGTTTCTACTCCCCTCGCTGTGGGGAACCCACTGTGAGTTATCATCTACGCTGTGATGTCACCCAGCCCGCCTCTATCTGGTTTTCATCGACTGGTGCACATTCCATTGCAGCTGTGTGCCAGTCCCGGCCAGTCCCTGTCCTTCAGAAAATCTGGGCAGTAGGTGGAAGATGTAACTAGGGACCTGTCATGCCCAAGATCTCATTTTTCCATTCCTGGAGTTGGAGACATTTTCTTACACTTCCAAGGCACCTAACTTTATTTGCATTAAAATCACTGCAGGTGTTTGTGAAAAAACAGCTTCCTGAGCTCCATCCCTGAAGAGGACCTATGTTGTAGGTCTTGGGTGGGGCAAGGGATTGTTTGCCATCACCTGCAAAATGCACTTTGCTAAGGATTTTGCCCATCTCAGCTTCGGTACCTTTTGCTACACTGACCCTCAGGTGAGGTGTTACTTTCTGCTGAACTATGTCCTGAGTGTTTTAATGATAGATAAATAGATAGATGATAGAAACACGCAAGGGGCAAAGATATAAATCCTCTGCCTTCATGCTGTTGTTGTTCATTTGCTCAGTCATGTCCTACTGTTTGCAATCCCTTGGACTATAGCATGCCAGGCTTCCCTATCCTTCACCATCTCCTGGAGTGTGCTCAAACTCACGTTCATTGAATTGGTGATGCTAACCATCTCATCCTCTGCTGCCCCTGTCTCCTTTTGCCTTCAGTCTTTTCAACACTGCGGTCTTTTCCAGTGAGTCAGCTCTTCATGACAGGTGACCAAAGCATTGGAACTTCACTTTCAGCATTGGTCCTTCCAATGGGTATTCAGGGTTCAGTTCTTTTAGGATTGACTGGTTTGATCTCCTTGCTATCTAAGGGACTCTCGAGAGTCTTTTCCAGCACCATAATTTGAAAGTATCAGTTCTTCAGGGCTCAGTCTTTTTTATGGTCCAACTCTCACATCCATACATGACTACTGGAAAAACCATAGCTTTAACTATAGGGACCTTTGTCAGAAAAGTGATATCTCTGTTTTTGAATACACTGTCTAGGTTTGTCATAGCTTTTCTTCCAAGGATCAAATGTCTTTTAATTTCATGGCTGCAGCCTCCATCTGCAATAATTTTGGAGCCCAAGAAAATAAAGTCTGTCATTGTTTCCATTTTTTCCCTGTTTATTTGCCAAGTAGTTGACAGTCCTGAATATTCACTAGAAGGAGAGATGTTGAAGCTGAAACTCCGATACTTTGGCCACCTGATGCGAAGAACTGACTCATTTGAAAAGACCCCGATGCTGGGAAAGATTGAAGGTAGGAGGAGAAGGGGATGAAGGAGGATGAGATGTTGGATGGCATCACTGACTCAGTGGACATGGGTTTGAGTAAATTCTGGGAGTTGGTGATGGACAGAGAGGTCTGGTGTGCTGCAGTCCATGGGGTCTCAAAGAGTTGGACATGACTGAACTGAGCATAAACCTGACTGTTTAGCCTGCAGGGCCTCTGACTAAGGGTGGAATTCAGCTAAAATAAGCAGTTTGTCAGAGGAGCCCTTCTCTTCTCTCTCCACCCTCTTGCTGAGAGGCTCTCGTGCCGCCTCTGGAATGATTGGGCAGCCAAGCAGCCATTTCAGGTCACATCTAGAGAAGTGGGAGGAGGTACAGCAATTTTTCCCCAGCCTGAGAGCAAGAAGTTTCTTCTGTCTTTCTGAGCTCACAGAGGGGAGTCAGGCTCATTCTCACCAAAATCTCTGTGGCCTCTGAAACTTTCAGGTGCCTGCCAATCACCTGGGATCATCGCAAATTGCAGAGCCCGATTCACGGAGTCTGGATGGGGGTGGTGTGTGAGTGCATGTTAAGCTGCTTCCGTCAGTCCAACTCTTTGCCATCCCATCGAACTGTAGCCCACCAGGCGCCTTTGTCCATGGAATTCTCCAGGCAAGAGCACTGGAGTGGGTTGCCCTGCCTTCGTCCAGGAGATATTTTGATCCCAACCCAGGGATCAAACCCAGGTCTCTTGGGTCGCTTGCATTGGCAGGCAGGTGGTTTACCCCAGCACAACCTGGGAAGCTGCAATGGGCTGGTGGTTCTGCCTTTCTCATGAGTTCCGGGACTATTCCGATGCTGCTGGTCCTCATACCCCGCTTTGAATGGTTAGGAGGTGAACACCGACAAGGGTCTCATGGAAGAGTGCACCGAGTCTGCCCTGGGAGGCCCTGACCTGAGAGGACTGGCCAACCAGAGTAGGCGGGTAATTAAATGAGTTTCAGAACTGAGATCTCCTCTGAATTGAGGGCAGGTAAGGAATGTCGGAGGACCCAGCCAGCAAGCAGAGAAACAGGATGAAGTGAGGAAAATAGCCTGGGGAAACAAGAGGGTTGACTTCCAAGGAGGGCTGCCTACCAGCTTCATTTGTAGGGCTCACTGTGAGGCGGGGGGAGGCAGGCTGAGGGCACTGCTTACCCCAGGACCCTTCTCCCAGGTGCAAAGATGCCAGATTTAGCAAATAAAACATGGGATTCCTAGTTAAATTAATTTCTCACATAAAGAGTGAATAACTGTAAGTATGCCTCAGGTATTGTGTGGGACAAACTTATATGAAACGATTACTCATTCTTTGCCCAAATTCAAATTTAATAGAGCTGCCTGTGGTTCTTTATCAATAAATTGATTCATTGCTGTTAGGATAAAGTGAGTGAAACATGTTTGACATTTGTACTTGCACATAATATGACTGAGCACTATTTTTCCTGGCTCTAAAGATTTTTTTCTGGTCTAGATGTCTTTGTTCAGGGTATAAAAGTCAGTGAGGCCCATAGTCACATTTATACTACAGAGAAAGTCATCAGGAAATGATGTGCTTATCAGTGATTTTCATAGCCTATTAGATGTTGGTCCTGATCAGTAAGAGCGATAAATTTAAACACGGTAACAGTACTGAAGATTGCTTTTAAAAAATACACAAATTGCTTTTGCTTGTTTATAAAATATCTTTTCAGAGATTTCTCTGGATTCCTTACTATAGCCATGCAAGTCAGAAGGAAGGCAGATTTGGGAGCTCTCATTTGAGAACAAGTTTCTGCTGAGAGACTGAGTCACTGGTATTCAAAGATGAACAACCCAAACAGAGCTTTTCTGACATTTCTGCACATGCCTACACTCTGGCAAAGATGCTCACTGGTGCTCTGAAGCCCATATTCCCATGTAGCTAAACACCCTTGTAGATCTAATGGGACTTCCCTAGTGGCTCAGACCATAACAAATCCACCTGCAGTGCCATATAGGGCAAGCCCCAGGCTGGGTACCAGAAGTGATGAGATAATGAGAGGTGCTGGAACCTCAAGGAGGTGACAACCCAGTTCGTAGAGATTAGCTTGGTACCAGGGGGTCTGACCTCAGGGGATTCTTTGCTCTCCTTAACTCCTCCCATACCTGCTCCCATCAGTTCTATTAACAGTTGGAGCTCAAAAACTTACCCTGAATCTGTCCACTGCTCTCGCTTCACCACCATCATCCAGGTCCAAGACATAGACATCTCTTGCCTGGATATGGGTGATGGCTGCCAGTGGTCTCCCCAGTTCAGTTCTGGGGCCATGTGGTAAGCTGAATAGTGTCCCCCAAGACATCAGGTCTTTCACATTTGCCTTTTTTGGGAAAGGGTTCTTCACAGGTGTGATTAAGTTAAGAACCTTGAGACTGAGAGATTATCATGCTCAGTTGGTAAAGAATCTGCCTGCAATGCAGGAGACCAGGGTTCGATTCCTGAGTCTGGAAGATTCTCTGGAGAAAGAAATGGCAACCCACTCCAGAACCCTCGCCTGGAGAATCCAATGGACAGAGGAGCCTGGCAGGCTACAGTCCATGGGATTGCAAGAGTCTGATATGACTTAGTGACTAAGCCACCAGTACCACCATACAAGTCAGCAAGATGTCCCTTCCTTTCTGGGGCTTCCCTTGTAGCTCAGTTGGTAAAGAATCTGCCTGCAGTGCAGGAGACCCAGGTTCGATCCCTGGGTTGGGAAGATCCCCTGGAGAAGGAAATGGAAACCCACTCCAGTATCCTTGCCTGGAAAATCTCGTGGACAGAGGGGCCTGGACGGCTGCAGTCCATGGGGTTGCAAAGAGTCGGGCATGACTGAGCGACTAACACTAACGAGTAACACTATCAGTGTAGGATTGTGTGTGTGTATGTGTGTTAGTGGCTCAGTCCTGTACAACTCTTCACGACCTCACGGATTGTAGCCTGCTAGGCTCTTTGGCCCATGGAATTCTCCAGGCAAGAATACTGGAATGGGTAGCCATTCCCTTCTCCAGGGGATCTTCTCAACCCAAGGACTGAACCCTGCTCTCCTGTGTTGCAGGCAGAGTCTTTACCATCTGAGCCACCATTAGGGTAGGAGCTAAACGCAGTCACAAGTGTCCTTATAAGAGGGAGGCAAAGGGAGCTTTGACACATGGAGAAGAGAAGGCAATGGGATGGCAAAAGCAGAGGTTGTAGTGATGCAGCCGCAAGCCAAGGAGTGCCAGCAGTCACCAGAAGCCGGAAGAGGCATCTCCTGCCAGGTGAGGACACAGGAAGAAAATGGCCATCTGTGAACCAGGAAGCCAGCTCTCCCCACACACTGAATCTGCCAGAACCTGGATCTTGCACATCCCAGCTTCCAGAGCTGTGAGAAATACACATTCTGTTGTTTATAAACTGTGTTATTTTGTTTTAGCAGCTCAAATGGACTAGACATTCTGTCTCAATATTCTTTCTAAAATAGCAACCAAGTCGTTTGCTATGACTCCACCCTTTCTCAATTCCCTACATAGCAGTTAATTAATATGTTTCTCGTGTATTTGTTGGTGCATTTATTACTTACGTTTTCCTCTTATCCTATAAAGTTTGTGAAAACTTTTCTGTGTTGATTATCTTTGAATGCCCAATGCCTCAGGTATCAGCTGGCACATACTGGTGTGGGTGCATGTGTGTGTGCGTACTCCGTCATATCCGACTCTTTGCAATCCCGTGGACTATAGGCCAGGCTCCTCTGTCCATGGAATTTTCCAGACAAGAAAACTGGAGTGGGTAGCGATTTTCTACTCCAGGGCATCCTCCTGACCCAGGAATCGAACCCATGTCTCTTGCATCTTCTTCATTTTCATGCAGGTGGATTCTGTACCACTGTGCCACCTGGGAAGGCACATACCGGCACTCATGAAATATTTGGGGAATGAAAATGAAGGGGAGAAATAAGGGCAATAGCAGGATCTTTAAAGAGTGTCATGGGAGCACAGAAGAGAGAGGGCTTTTCTAGCCTCATAGCCTTGACGCTTTATCAAGTAATTGCTTCCTGGGGCTGTCATGAGGACTAGATTGATGAATAGCCAGCCTGTGTGCTCTGTGACGTGGTTTAACAAAGTAAACCCCTGACAAAGCCTAAAGACACACCAGTCTTCCTGCCAACAATTATCTGTTGCTAGTTGCCAGCAGGATCCTTTTTTAAATTTTTGAATGGTCCAAAGTGCACCTGGCTCCCTGCTGTCAGACACAGCCGCACCCTTCACAACCTCACTTGTGTCTGTAGCCCCCAGCTCCCCTCACCCTTTGCCCCTCCCCCACAGCTCAGAGACAGCTAGCAGACCTATGCCTTTCAGTAGTGGAAGGGGGCAGAAACTGCTTATGCTTTCCAACCCAGAAATATTCTGTTGTCTAAAGAATCCCACTGAATCCCTAAATCTTGGGGTGCTTTGGAAGTCTCTGGAGAGAATCCTCCTATATTCTGCCTATGGAACCTCAACTTATCCCTTTTATCCACATTTTGTCCCTGGGGCATTTTGTCATGCTCAAATAGATCAAATGTAGACACCTGTCATCTTTGGCTAAATCCTGTAGGGAGCTCTGAAAAGATTCAATGCTGCATGGGATCCATGGATGAATGGTAGCCCTGGCATTACCTGGGAGCTGATTAGAATTGAAGACCCAAGACTTCCTACATTAGAATCTGCATTTGATTCAATCTCTAGCCAATTCATCCGAGCCTGAAAGTGTAAGAAGCAGTGGTATTAAATATACCTTGGAGCTGTCTTCATCAGGCACAAAGGAGTTCCTGTTGAGAGAAAAATTAAGTTTTTTTGCTAAACCCTTGAGAGCAGGTTTTTATCTCATGTAACATGGCAGGTTCTTATCTAATACAATGTGGCCTTTAGAGATGTTTTTCCTTTAGGGACTTTCTAAAAATTGTCTTTCAGGCTGTCATATGTGGCCCTGACCAGCTGTATAGACCTGATAGCAAACGAGCCTATGTGAACCAATCAAATTGTCCCCACCCTAGTTACACCCATTTGCGGTTTTTGTGCTTAAAAGTGCCCTGTAATGACAGTTTGGGGTTCGTTCCTCCCTGGAGGTGACTGAACCCCGGCGCGCCGGCTTAATAAATCCTCTTGCTGTTTGCATCGAATCCGAGTCTCGGTGATCTTTGAAAAAGCGACGGGTCTTAGGAAAAGACCGCAAGGTCTAACACTGTATCTGCCAGCGCCAATACAGGACTGCTCCTGGGAGGGTGAATTCTTCCCAGGGGGCATCTGGTTTACCAAGTGCAGTGGGCAGGTGGACTTGGGCAGCCTGAGAGTAATCTTCCAACAAAGAAACAAGCGGGGTGCTGGGAGGGCAGGCATATAACTGGTGAAAATAAAAAAGAAATCGAGGAGAGTGTGGGCAGAGCGTGGATTCTGCTTGCCACACCTCTCATAGGAACAGCTTGGATCCAACCTCATCTCTCCTGACTTTATCCATTACTGCCCACAGTAACCTCCTCTGAGAGGAAGTGAAAATGCTTGAAACAAAACATCCTCCCAGCTAGCAGCCAGGCTGCCAGCCTTGAAACAAGTGTGTCCAGGTTGGAGGAAGAGAGAGAGACAGTCCTAGCAAAGCTGATTTCTTTCTCAAAAAAGTAAGTAGTCTGTTGCTAAAAATGTCTACAATGCTGGTGTTGTGTGAATGTTCATAGGTGCTTAATTGTGTCTTAGAAACTGAAGATCTGGAGCAGGAAGTGGCAACCCACTCCAGTATTCTTGCCTGGAGAATTGCATGGACAGAGGAGTCTGGCGGGCTACAGTCCGTGCAAACAGTCAGACACGACTGAGTGACTAACACACAGAACCTGAAAAGGGTTTCCTTTTCTCCACACCCTCTCCAGGATTTATTTTTTGTAGACTTTTTGATGATGAACACACTGGTGTGAGATGATATCTCACTGTAGTTTTGATTTGCATTTCTCTAATAATTAGTGAGGTTGAACATCTTTTCATGTGCCTCTTGGCCATCTGTATGTCCTTTTTAAATTTAAATTTATATATTTTAATTGGAGGTTAATTACTTTATAGTATTGTATTGGTTTTGCCACACATCAACATGAATCTGCCACAGGTATACACGTGTTCCCCATTCTAAACCCCCCTCCCACCTCCCTCCCCTTACCATCCCTCTGGGTCGTCCCAGGNCTTGGCCATCTGTATGTCCTTTTTAAATTTAAATTTATATATTTTAATTGGAGGTTAATTACTTTATAGTATTGTATTGGTTTTGCCACACATCAACATGAATCTGCCACAGGTATACACGTGTTCCCCATTCTAAACCCCCCTCCCACCTCCCTCCCCTTACCATCCCTCTGGGTCGTCCCAGGGCACCAGCCCCAAGCATCCAGTATCATGCATCGAACCTGGACTGGCAATTTGTTTCATATATGATATTATACATGTCTCAATGCCATTCTCCCAAATCATCTCACCCTCGCCCTCTCTCACAGAGTCCAAAAGACTGTTCTATACATCTGTGTCTCTTTTGCTGTCTCGCATACAGGGTTATTGTTACCATCTTTGTCTATTAGGATCTTCCACTCATTTTTCGATTGGGTAGTTTTATTTTTTATATTGAGCTGCAAGTGTCGTTTGTATATTTTGAAAATTAAGCCCTTGTCTATTGCTTCATTTGGAAATATTTTCTCTCATTTTGAATGTGGTCTTTTCATCTTGTTCCTTTGCAGAGATGTGGATGGATCTAGAGACACATTATGACTTAAGTCAGAAAGAGAAAAACAGATATATTAATCTGTATATGTGAAATCTAAAAAAAAAAGGATACAGATGAGCTTATCTGCAAAGCCAAAATAGAGACACAGATGAAGAGAATAAATGTGTGGACATCAAGGGAGGATGGAGAGGTGGGATGAATTGGGAGACTGGGATTGACATATGTGCACACTAATACGTTTAAAATAGATAACTAGTGAGAGTTTACTGTATAGCACAGGGAACTCTACTCAGTGCTCTGTGGTGACCTAAATGGGAAGGAAATCCAAAAAAAAGAAGAAATGTATGTATATGTATGGCTGTATACACATGACTAAACAACTATACTCCAACTTTTGTTTAGTCACTAAGTCATATTTGACTCTTTGGACCACATGGACTGCAGATTGAAAGGCTATTCTGTCTTCCACTGTCTCCCGGAGTTTGCTCAAATTCACGTCCATTGAGTTGGTGATGCTATCTAACCCATCTCATCCTCTGTTAGCCCTTTCTCCTCCTGCCCTCAGTCTTTCCCAGTTTCAGGATCTTTTCCAGTGAGTTGATTCTTTGCATCAGGTAGCCAAAGTATTGGAACTTCAGCTAGAGCAACAATTCTTCCAATGAATACTCAGGGTTAATTTCCAATAAAATTAGCAAAAAAGAAAATGAAGAGTGTGTTTTTGAGGAAGTAAAGCTACCTGGCATTCTTTCTTTATGGTAATCTCACATTAAAAATAATAATAAGTTTCATTAGTTTTTTTTTTGAGAGAGGAGGTAGATTAATATAATATGGTTAGTTTTTTTAAAAAATGGATTTATTGAAGTATAATTTACATTCAGTAAGAAAGTCACCCTTTAAAACATACAGTTCTCTGAATTTTAACAAATGTTGACAGTTGTATAATCACCAGCACAATCAAACAATAGTACAGTTTTATCAGAACAAAAGTTTCCTTCTGCCCCTTTGTAGCCATCTTTTTCTTTACCCCTTTTTCTTCTCTAATTCTTGGCTACTGCTAATCTGATTTCTGTCTCTGCAGTCTTGGAGTATCTCCACATGATATTCTTTTGCAGAATGTCATAAAAATGGAATTAAGCATTTGGTAGCTTTTTGTGTCTTGTTTCTTTCACTTGACATAATGCTTCTGAGATTTACTCACATTGTGTGTGTAGGTATGTATATAGCTTAACTATTTCTTCTTATGCTGAGTTATACTCCTGGTATGGACGCACCAAGATTTGTTCATCCATTCACCAATCAATGGACATTTGTATTGTTTCCACTTTTAGCTGTTAGGCAAATTTGGCTATGAACATTTGTGTACAGTTTTTTGTGTGAACATGCGTTTTCATTTCTCTTGGGTAACCATCTAGAGTAAAATGGCTGGATCATATGGTAGCTGTATGAATTTTGCAACAAAAAAAAATGATTAATTTATCTATGGCTGTACTTGGTCTTCCTTGCTTTGGGAGGACTTCCCCCAGTGGCGAGCAGGGGCTACTCTTCACTGTGGTACTCAGGTTTCTCGTTGCAGAGCTCAGGCTCTAGGCACACAGGCCTCAGTAGCTGTGGCTCCTGAGCTCAGCAGTTGTGGCTTGTAGGCTCTAGAGCACGGGCTCAGTGGCCCTGGTGCATGGGCTTACTTGCCCCATGGCATGTGGAATCTTCCGGGACCAGTGATGGAACCCATGTCCCCCGCGTTGGCAGGCAGGTTCTTATCCACTGCACCACCAGGGAAGTCCGTAACTGTATAAACTTTTAAAGAAACTGCCAAGCTGTTTCACAAGCCGATTGTCCTATATCACACGGTCACCAGCAGAGGATGAGAGTTTCAGCGGATTCTCATATTTCATAGTGCTTGGTACTGTCAGTTCCCCCTCTGTAATTTTAGATATTCTAATAGGTGCGTAATAGGTCTCATTGTAGTTTAACTTTTGTTTTCTTAGTGACTACTGATGTTGAGCACCTTCTCACATCCTCATTGGCCTTTCCTCTTTTCCGTAAAGTATCCAAATGAATTTTAAAAATGGAATTGTTTTCCTATTAAATTCGGAATTGTGATAGATCTTTTATATTCTGGTTACCTTTCTTTTATCAGATGCAGGCTTTGAAAATATTTTCTCTCAGTCTCTGTCTTACCATTTTCTTAATGTCTTTCAAAGAGCCAAAGTTTTTTGGTTTTGTTTTTTCTAAAACGTTTAATTTTGTATTGGAGCTTAGCCAACTAACAACATTGCTTGTGATAGTTTTAGGTGGACAGCAAAGGGACTCAGCTGTTCTTAGAAGTCTCTTTTTTCTCTTTAATCTGTTTCTTTTTTTAAAATGGAGCTAAAATTCTGTTTTAAAGTATACAATTCAGTTGTTTTTAGTATATACACAAAATCTTACAACCACCATCACTATCTACAGGACATTTTAATCCAAAAAGAAACCTTAGGTCCACTGGCAGTCACTCCTCGTCCCCTCCTCCACCTAGATCCTGGCAACTGCTAATCTACTTTGTCTCTTTAGATTTGCTTATTTGGGATATTTTATGTAAATGGAATCACAATATGTGGCCTTTATTTTCTGGCTTCCTTTACATAGCATAATGTGTTCAAGATTCACACATGTTGTGGCATGTATCACTCCTTTTACAAGCTGGATAGCATTTCACTGTAGAGTCATAACCTACTTCATTTGTTCATCAGTTGATGGACACTTGGATTTTTTTCCCTTTTTGGCTATTATGCATAAAGCTGCTATGAACATTGGTGCACAGGTTTATGTGAGGGGACATGTATTTTCTGGGCATATACCTTGGAATGAAATTGCTGGATCATATGGTAATTCTGTCCTTTATTGTGCCCATCTTTGCATGAAATGTTCTCTTGGTATCTCTAATTTTCTTGAAGAGATCTCAAGTCTTTCCCATTCTATTGTTTTCTTCTATTTCTTTGCACTGATCATTGAGGACGGCTTTATCTCTCCTTGCTATTCTTTAAAACTTTGCATCCGGATGGGTATATATTTGCTTTTCTCCTTTGCCTTTTGCTTCTCTTCTTTTCACAGCTATTTGTAAAGCCTCCTCAGACAACCGTTTTGCCTTTTTGCATTTCTTTTTCTTAGAGATGATCTTGATCACCACTTCCTGTACAATGTCACAAATCTCCATCTAAAGTTCTTCAGGTTCTCTGTCTATCAAATCTAATCCCTTAAATCTATTTCTCACTTCCACTGTATAATTGCAAGGGATTTGATTTAGGTCATACCTGAATGGTCTAGTGGTTTTCCCTACTTTCTTCAATTTCAGCCTGAATTTGGCAATAAGGAGATTATGATCTGAGCCACAGTCAGCTCCTAGTCTTGTTTTTGCTGACCATACAGAGCTTCTCCATCTTCGGCCACAAAGAATATAATCAATCTGGTTTCAGTATTAACCATCTAGTGTTGTCCATGTGTAAGTCATCTCTTGTGTTGTTGGAAGAGGGTGCTTGCTATGACCAGTGCATTCTCTTGGCAAAACTCTGTGGCCTTTGCCCTGCTTCATTTTGCATTCCAAGCCCAAATTTGCCTGTTATTTCAGGTATCTCTTGACTTCCTACTTTTGTGTTCCAGTCCCCTATGATGAAAAGAACATCCTTTTTGTGTGTTGGTTCTAGAAGGTCTTGTAGAGCAGTGTAGAAGTGTTCAACTTCAGCTTCTTCAGCATTATTGGTTGCGGCATAGACTTGGATTACTGTGATACTGAATGATTTGCCCAGGAAACAGAGATCATTCTCTCATTTTTGAGATTGCACCCAAGTATTGCATTATGAATTCTTATGTTGACTATGATGGCTACTCTTTCTTCTAAGGGATTCTTGCCCACAGTAGTAGATACAATGCTGATCTGAATTAATTCTCTGTTTCTGGTCCATTTTAGTTCACTGATTCCTAAAATGTTGACGTTCACTCTTGCCGTTTCCTGTTTGACCACTTCCAATTTACCTTGATTCACGGGCCTAACATGCCAGGTTCCTGTGCAATATTGTTCTTTACAGCATCAGACTTTTCTTCCATCACTAGTCACATCCACAGCTAGGCATTGTTTCACTTTGACTCCGTCTCTGCATTCTTGCTGGAGTTATTTCTCCACTCTTCTCCAGTATCATATTGGGCGCCTACTGACTAAGGAGTTCATGTTTCAGTGTCATATCTTTTTGCCTTTTCATATTGTTCATGGGGTTCTTAAGGTAAGAATACTGAAGTGGTTTGCCATTCCCTTCCCCAGTGGACCACGTTTTGTCAGAACACTCCACCATGACATGTCCATCTTGGGTGGCCCTACGTGGCATGGCTCATAGTTTCACTGAGTTAGGCAAGGCTGTGATTCATGTGATCAGTTTGGTTAGTTTTCTTTGATTATGGTTTTCATTCTGAAGTGAATGAAACAGAAGCAGAAGATATTAAGAAGAGGTGGCAAGAATACACAGAAGAACTTTACAAAAAAGATCTTAATGACCCAGATAACCACAATGGTGTGATCACTCACCTAGAGCCAGACATCCTGGAATGTGATGTCAAGTGGCTCCTAGGAAGCATCCCGAGGAACAAAGCTAGTGGAGGTGATGGAATTCCTGTTGAGCTATTTCAAATCCTAAAAGATGATGCCGTAAAAGGGCTGCACTCAATATGCCAGCAAATTTAGAAAACTCAGTAGTAGTCACAGGACTGGAAAAGGTCAGTTTTCATTCCAATCTCAAAGGAAGGCAATGTCAAAGAATGTTCAACTACTACACAATTGCACTCATCTCACACACTAGCAAAGTAATGCTGAAAATTCTCCAAGCGAGGCTCCAACAGTATGTGAACCTTGAACTTCCAGATGTTCAAACTGGATTTAGAAAAGGCAGAGGAACCAGAGATCAAATTGCCAACATCTGTTGGATCATAGAAAAAGCAAGACAGTTCCAGGGAAACATCTATTTCTGCTTTACTGACTATGCCAAAGCCTTTGACTGTGTGGATCACAGCAAACTCTGGAAAATTCTTCAAGAGTTGAGAGTATTAGACCACCTTACCTTCCTCCTGAGAAATCTGTATGCAGGTCAAGAAGCAACAGTTAGATCTTATTTCCCCATCTACTTGTCATGAAGGGATGGGCCAGATGCCATGATCTTAGTTTTTTGAATCTTGANTTGAGAGTATTAGACCACCTTACCTTCCTCCTGAGAAATCTGTATGCAGGTCAAGAAGCAACAGTTAGATCTTATTTCCCCATCTACTTGTCATGAAGGGATGGGCCAGATGCCATGATCTTAGTTTTTTGAATCTTGAGTTTTAAGCCAGCTTTTCACTCTCCTCTTTTACTTTCATCAAGAGGCTCTTCATTTCCTCTTTGCTTTCTGCCATCAGGGTGGTGTACTGTGCCCTTAAAAAAAAAAAACTTGTCTTTTTATTGTTAAGTTGTGAGAGTTCAGAGAGCAGAAGTTTTAGATAGTGGAAAAAATTATGCAATTTTTATCTTATGGTTTGAGCGTCTCATGTTCTATATAAGCAATAATTGCCTAACCTAAGGTGGCAAGGATTTTTCTCCTTTTTTTTCTCCCTACAAATTGTAATGTTGTTGGTTTTATGTTCAGGTTTATGATCCATTCAAGTTGAATTTTGTTTATGATTCTGGGTACAAGTCAAAGTTCATGACTTCTATAAATGAGTAAATAAATATTACAGCACTGTTGAAGACACTTTCCATTTGCTTTTGATTTATGTTGACATCTGTGTCAATAATCAACTGCTGTGTATGTAAGAGTCTTCTTCTGGACTCCACTCTGCTCCACTAATGTCTAGGTCTCCTTGCTCACTCATTTCACATTATCTTAATTATTGTAGCTCCTATGCTGCTGCTGCTGCTAAGTCGCTTCAGTCGTGGCCAACTCTGTGCAACCCCATAGACAGCAGCCCACCAGGCTCCCCATCCCTGGGATTCTCCAGGCAAGAAAACTGGAGTGGATTGCCATTTCCCTCTCCAATGCATGAAAGTGAAAAGTGAAAGGGAAGTCGCTCAGTCGTGTCCACCTCCTAGCGACGCCGTGGACTGCAGCCCACCAGGCTCCTCCGTCCATGGGATTTGCTAGGCAAGAGTACCAGAGTGGGGTGCCATTGCCTTCTCCCATTGTAGCTCCTATAGTAAGTCTTAAAATTCAACTGTTGGGGCTTCCCTGGTGGTCCAGTGGTTAGGACTTTGCCTTCCAATGCAGGGGATGTAATGTCAATCCCTGGTTTGGGGAACTAGGATCCCACATGCCTTGAGACCAAAAAACCAAAACATGAAACAAGCAATAAAGACTAAAAATGATCCATATCAAAAAAATCTTAGAAAAAATGTCCTAACAACCTAACTGAAGTAAGTATAAATAACATGATGTTAAAAAAAATTCAATAGTGTTATTTCTTCAACTTTGTTTTGCTTTTCCAAAATTGTTTTGTGTACTCTAGGTCCTTGGATTTTCCACATAAATTTTAGAATCAACTTCCCATTTTTAAAAATAAGTTTTTTAAAAATTTAAAGTAAAAATAAAAAGAATTTTAGAATTTCTGTTTTTTAAAAAGCCTGCTAAGTTTTGTTCAGAATTGCATTGACCATATAGATAGGTTTGGGGAGAAATGAACAATATTGAGTTTTCTGATCTTTGAACATACCCATGAACAGATAATTCTTTTTTTATTTTTGTTTGGCCATGCCACGTGGCTTGCAGGAATGGACAGATGTCTTTGGAAGGCTCATTGCTAGTCCCAGTTCTGGTATGTTTATCTCTCAAGATTGATGATCAGTCAAAGGGTAATTCTCCTCTTCTTNGAACAATATTGAGTTTTCTGATCTTTGAACATACCCATGAACAGATAATTCTTTTTTTATTTTTGTTTGGCCATGCCACGTGGCTTGCAGGAATGGACAGATGTCTTTGGAAGGCTCATTGCTAGTCCCAGTTCTGGTATGTTTATCTCTCAAGATTGATGATCAGTCAAAGGGTAATTCTCCTCTTCTTGCAAAGATGGGTTCAGGAAAGGGTTTGTGACTCGATTCTGGCCCATGAGGCTGGAGGGAAAGTGGCTCTGAGAGTTCTGGAACAGTGTCTCTGTCCTAAGAAGACACAGGAAGAGAGGCCCTTTTCTTTCTCCGGATGTTGTGATGTCTAGATATGATGCCAGGAATCGCTGCAGTCATCTTATGAGGGGAACCAAAATGAGGCCAAACCACAAACATGTAGAGGATGATGAAGCAAAAAGACAGAAAGGCCCTGGATCCTGACAGTCATGCTGAGCCAGGCTCCAACCAACCTTGGAGCCAACAGGATGCTTCCTTGTTAGGTGAGAAAAAAATATTCAGGACAGTCAAGTCTATTTGCATTGGAATTTTCTGTTATATGCAGTGGAAATCATCTAATATCTTATCAAACTGCTAAACCACAGTCCTGGAAAATCTATAAGCTATAGATTTTTCATTTAAAGAATTTGTTGATTTATTTTTCCTAATCTTTATTTAAAACTTCTATACTGTTTTCCATTATGCACTCATTATATGAATTCAGCCTCATTATAAAAGTACAAACAATATAAACCAACAAAAAGTCTGATGTTGGTGGAAATGTAAATTTGTGCAACCTCTGTGGAAAACAGTATGGAAATTCCTTAAAAAAAAAAGCACCTAAAAATGGAACTACTATAGAATCCAGAAATTCCACCCCTGGGTATAAATCTAGAAAAAAATGAATACTTTGATTCTAAAAGATATATGCACCCCAATGTTCATAGCAGCACCATTTACAATAGCCAAGACATGGAAGAGACATAAATGTCCACAGACAGATGAATGGGTAAAGAAGATATGGTGTACATACACAGTGGAATATTACTCAGCTGTAAAAAGGGTGAAATTATGCTATTTGCAACATGGATAGATTTAGAGATTATCATAAGTGAAGTAAGTCAGACAGAGAAAGACAAATATCATATGAGGTTACTATGTGTAGAACCTAAAAAAAATTATACGATGATACAAATGAACTTATTTTCAAAATAGAAACAGACTGATAGACATGGGAAACAAATGTATGGTTACTGAAGGGGCAGGAGGAGGGAAAAATTAGAAGTTTGGGGTTGACAGAAACACACTAGTATATGTAAAATAGATAAACAATGGTCCTACTATGTAGCACAGGGAACTTCATTCAATATCTTGTAATAACCTATAATAGGAAAGAATCTAAAAAGAATATATATACAAAACTGAATCACTTTGCTGTTCACCAGAAACTAAGACAACATTGTAAATCAACTACAGTAAAAAAANTCCACAGTTCATCAGGCACTCTGTCAGATCTAGACCCTTAAATCAATTTCTCACTTCCACTGTATAATCATAAGGGATTTGATTTAGGTCATACCTGAATGGTCTAGTGGTTTTCCCTACTTTTTTCAATTTAAGTCTGAATTTGGCAATAAGCAGCTCATGATCTGAGAGAGTGCACATATACATATTTTCAAAACATAGCTTATTTAAATAGGTGCAGGTGAATGAATAAAATTTACAAGGAATTTTTTTTAAATATAGGAACTTCTGTCACAACGTATATTGAAAGGATTTTGAATATTTTTCCTTTTACAAGGAGAACATTATGTATTGAGATACCTGTGTGAAAGTGAAAGTGTTATCACACAGTCATGTCTGACTCTTTGTGACCGCATGGACTGTGAGTTGCCAGGCTCCATCCAAGGGATTTCTCAGGCAAAAATACTGGAGTGGGTTGCCATTTCCTCCTTCAGGGGATCTTCCCACCTCAGGGATTGAACCCAGATCTCCTACATTGAAGGCAGATTCCTTACCGTNTGAAAGTGTTATCACACAGTCATGTCTGACTCTTTGTGACCGCATGGACTGTGAGTTGCCAGGCTCCATCCAAGGGATTTCTCAGGCAAAAATACTGGAGTGGGTTGCCATTTCCTCCTTCAGGGGATCTTCCCACCTCAGGGATTGAACCCAGATCTCCTACATTGAAGGCAGATTCCTTACCGTCTGAGTCGCCAGAGAAGCCCTGCTGAGATACATATTATATATCTTAGAATCCAGTAGAAAGTTCTGGTAAAAAAGATAAAAGTGGAAAGCCAAAAAGAAAGATTGGTCCAGAGTAGTTATAAAATACACATTCATTATTAATGATATAGTTCCGGACTCAACCAATTCTGTTAGCAGTAGACTATTACATCTGTCATATTCTTGCACCCTTTCCTCAATTACACTTTTCTCCCACCCATTCTGTCCAAGGCTGTGACTTTACATGAAAAGGAGCTGTTAAAAGAAAGTGTTTAACCACCTTGGGTCATGTAAGTTATTGAGTCACAACAACCTGGATTAAAAATTCATAATTTCCCCCCCAAATTCCTACCGTCTCATTCTCTGAACTAATGTTAACAGTTTGATATGTCATTTTCTTTATCTTCTCTTATGCTGGTGTGAGTGACTGTGTATTGTTGTTGAGTTGCTCAGTTGTGTCCGAGTCTGTGCGACCCCATGTACTGCAGCGCTGCAGGCTTCCTTGACCTTCACCATCTCCCGGAGTTAACTCAGATTCATGTGCATTGAGTCTGTGTATGTATGTGTGTAAAATGGGGTCACGCATTACCATTTAATTTAGAATATGGGTTTGACTGTAATAAAGACCCCAAACAGTGGCTCACACCTAACAGAAGTTCATTTCTCATTTACAAAATAGTCCAGTTTTAAGTATTAGTAGTCTAGGAGATACGGACATTCCCCAGTGTCGGGGGCCCTGGAACCTCCTGGCTTGTAGTTCTGAACTTGCTAGGTATTGTACTCATCTGTATGCTTACTGTCACTTATTCACTCCAACCTAAGCAAGAAGTGAAAATCTAAGGAGAACACCTTTCCCTTCCTAAAGAGAACAACCTTGAAGTTGCACGCATCTCATCAGCTCTCATGCTGCCTTTAATCACAAACCACCTCTGCGAGGGAGGCAGGAAGAAGCAGTCAGGGATGGAGGGATGCAGACAGCTTCCCTGCTGCCTCCCAGTGGGACAGAATCTCGGGCACCCTGAGCATCAGTGTGATCATGCCAGATCATTTTTATGAGCAGAGGCTGAGGCTGGAGGACTGCAAGTTCTCTGATTAAAGAATGTCACTGAAAGGGCAGAAACAGTAAAGGGAAGGATTGATAAACTAAAATTCAAAACTTCAGAACCACCAAAAATACCATATGCAAGTGAAAAGGCACATGGCGTGCTGTGAAAACTATTTGCAACATATATAATAGGCCAATGCTTAGTAATCTCAATATATTAACAGCTCCTACACATGTGGAAGAAATAAACAAATGCTTTAGTTGAAATCGGCAAAGGATATCAGTGACAACTCAGAAAAGGAGAAATACTGTAAGCAAATAAATATATGGGAAAAATCCTCCAAGCACTGTACATGGTTTTTAAAAATGCAAATTAAAACAGCAATGGATTACCATTTATCACACACAGTCTTTGTGTTGAAACTTTATGTATGTTGAGTATTCTGGGCTAAGAGAAGTGAGGGAGCTTTTTTTGGCATTCTCATGCTCTGTTGGTTGAAATATAAATAAAATAACCTTTTACGAGAGCCATCTGGCAATATGAATCAAAAATCTTTCAAAAAGGACAGACTCAGAAATTCAACATTAGAAACGTGTCCTGGGGAAATAACTGTGTTTTCTAATATTTAGGAAACTCAACACAGAATTGTTCATATAACATGGAAAAACCTGGAAATGACATAAATCCCTCACAATAAGGGATTAGATATTTAATTTAATATTTGTCCCTACAACAGGTTCAGTTCAGTTTAGTTGCTCAGTCGTGTCTGACTCTTTGCTACCCTATGAATCGCAGCACGCCAGGCCTCCCTGTCCATCACCAACTCCCGCAGTTCACTCAGACTCATGTCCATAGAATCAGTGATGCCATCCAGCCACCTCATCCTTGGTCATTCCCTTCTCCTGCCCCCAATCCCTCCCAGCATCAGAATCTTTTCCAATGAGTCAACTCTTCGCATGAGGTGGCCAAAGTATTGGAGTTTCAGCTTTAGCATCATTCCTTCCAAAGAAATCCCAGGGTTGATCTCCTTCAGAATGGACTGGCTGGATATCCTTGCAGTCCCAGGGACTCTCAAGAGTCTTCTACAACACCACAGTTCAAAAGCATCAATTCTTTGGCACTCAGCTTTCTTCACAGTCCAACTCTCACATCCATACTTGACTACTGGAAAAACTATAGCCTTGACTAGACGGACCTTTGTTGGCAAAGTAATGTCTCTGTTATGACCTAGGTTGGTCATAATTTTCCTTCCAAAGAGTAAGCATCTTCTAGTTTCACGGCTGCAGTCACCATCTGCAGTAATTTTGNCGGCTCTTACTGGGTCTCTGGCAAATTGTTTTATAAGAGTTAGTTTCGAGTTGCAATACTAGCAGGAATGAAGAGCTGTATTATTTTATCTGTACTCTACTTGATATTATTACTATTTTTTTTTGAAATGGGTAAATAAAAAATGAGTACATTACTCATTACTATTAGCTTTGATACTTTTTTCATATTTTTATTCCCTCTTGAGAATTACATTTCTGTCACTGACTCAATTTTTTGTTTGAATCTTTTATAATAAAGGCATTAACACTTTACTGCACGAATCTGCTTTATTTTTGTTGGCCTGTTTCTTGGCCTTTATGTTTTGGTTATTTTCAGTACAGTCGCTCAGTCATGCCTGACTCTTTGCAACCCCATGAATTTCAGCACACCAGGCCTCCCTGTCCATCACCAACTCCCAGAGTTCACTCGGACTCATGCCCATCGAGTCAGTGATGCCATCCAGCCATCTTATCCTCGGTCGTCCCCGTCTCCTCCTGCCCCCAATCCCTCCCAGCATCAGAGTCTTTTCAAATGAGTCAATTCTTCGCATGAGGTGGCCAAAGTACTGGAGTTTCAGCCTCAGCATCAGTCCTTCCAAAGAACACCCAGGACTGGTCTCCTTTAGGATGGACTGGTTGGACATCCTTGCAGTCGAAGGGACTCGCAAGAGTCTTCTCCAAAACCACAGTTCAAAATCACCAATTCTTCGGCGCTCAGCTTTCTTCATAGTCCAACTCTCGCATCCATACATGACCACTGGAAAAACCACAGCTTTGACTAGACGGACCTTTGCTGGCNTCCTTTAGGATGGACTGGTTGGACGTCCTTGCAGTCGAAGGGACTCGCAAGAGTCTTCTCCAAAACCACAGTTCAAAATCACCAATTCTTCGGCGCTCAGCTTTCTTCATAGTCCAACTCTCGCATCCATACATGACCACTGGAAAAACCACAGCTTTGACTAGACGGACCTTTGCTGGCAAAGTAATCTCTCTGCTTTTTACTATGCTGTCTAGTTTGGTCATAACTTTCCTTCCAAAGAGTATGCGTCTTTTAATTTCATGGCTGCAGTCACCATCTGCAGTGATTCTGGAGCCCCTCAAAGTGAGTCTGACACTGTTTCCACTGTTTCCCCATCTATTTCCCATGAAGTGATGGACCCAGATGCCATGATCTTCGTTTTCTGAATGTTGAGCTTTAAGCCAACTTTTTTACTCTCCTCTTTTACCTTCATCAAGAGGCTTTTTAGTTCCTCTTCACTTTCTGCCATAAGGGTGGTGGTATCATCTGCACATCTGAGGTTATTGATATTTCTCCCGGCAATCTTGATTCCAGCTTGTGCTTCTTCCAGCCCAGCGTTTCTCATGATNTTTCTGTGAGTATGGTTTCAGTGTGTCTGCCCTCTGATGCAGATGTGTATAAGAGTCATCTGCATATCTGAGGTTATTGATATTTCTCCCGGCAATCTTGATTCCAGCTTGTGCTTCTTCCAGCCCAGCGTTTCTCATGATGTAGTCTGCATATAAGTTACATAAGCAGGGTCACAATATACAGCCTTGATGTACTCCTTTTCCTATTTGGAACCAGTCTGTTGTTCCATGTCCAGTTCTAACTGCTGCTTCCTGGCCTGCATATAGGTTTCTCAAGAGGCAGGTCAGGTGGTCTGGTATTCCCATCTCAGAATTTTCCACAGTTTATTGTGATCCACACAGTCAAAGGCTTTGGCATAGTCAATAAAGCAGAAATAGATGTTTTTCTGGAACTCTCTTGCTTTTTCCATGATCCAGCGGATGTTGGCAATTTGATCTCTGGTTCCTCTGCCTTTTCTAAAACCAGCTGGAACATCTGGAAATTCACGGTTCACGTATTGCTGAAGCCTGGCTTGGAGAATTTTGAGCATTACTTTACTAGCATGTGAGATGAGTGCAATTGTGCGGTAGTTTGAGCATTCTTTGGTTGCCTTTCTTTGGGATTCAAATGAAAACTGACCTTTTCCAGTCCTGTGGCCACTGCTAACAGGTTACTCTGAAGCAATTAATAATTTTGTAAAAGTATATTTATCTTGAAAACGAATGATGATTGTGACATAGTTTTAAATAGGAAGTTATAAACAGTATGTTCAATATGGCCTCACTTTTATAAAAATATCAGGATGGATACATTCAGTTACAAGTCACAGAAAATTCAATTTAAACTGATTTCAACAAGCAAATTTATTGGTTCATCTAACTAGTGACTCCAGAAGTAAGACAGATTTGGGTGTTATCTTAACTTAGCAGCTCAGAAAGCTCTTTAAAAACCTAATTTCTTTTTCTCTCTCTTTTTTAACCTCTGAAGCATCGACTTCACCTGAGAGCTGGTTTGTCTTGTGGAGGCAAGACGGCTGCCAATAGCTCCCAAGTCTCTGAGTCCAAACCCAGAGAAGGAGTGAGTGAGTGTCTCCCCTACCTCTGCCCCACCCTTTAGCAAGAGTCCTAGGCTCCCCTCTAATTGAATCATCTTGATCGTGTGGCTTTCCTTGTGGTCAGGGAAGAGCTTTGTGTTGATGATTAAGGTCTGGGTTAGATGCTGGTCCTTAAAACACTGTGGCAAGGGCATGAGGTGATCGTAATCAGGATCTACATGGGGATGAGAGTGGGCAAATCCCAACAAAAGTGTGTGAATGTTCCACAATGGTGTGGCATGGAATAGGTGTTGAGAAGCTTACACCAAGATCCACCTGAACACAGAAAAATGTCCGGCAGGATATACACCGAAGTGGCAGGAATATGAGGAATTAAAAATCTTGCTTTTTAGGTTTGTCTGCATTTTTCCTTTTTGACTGCATGATGCATGATTTGAATAAATTTTAAAAATGAAAACTCTAAATATGAGGAAAAGTTGACACATAACACTTGCAATGCAATTAATTGCCTGAGAGATTTAACGCAGACGTGTTGGCAAACAGGAACTATGAGCTTTCACAGTGGTACCAACTGTGCTTTGCAGAAGTTTCTAACTGTCTTTCTCTTGCTTCTGGTTATGAAATTGTGGTCATTTCTAAAGGCGTAATCTGAGATCTTTGAAGGTTAGTCTGGTTTGAAACCACTGGTTCCAGTGGTTAGAATTTTCCCCTAATGTTAGGATAGGAAATATTTTAGCTTTCTCTAGAGACGTTTTCACTTGTCACCTTCAAGCACTATGAAGGGGGTCCCAGTACCACATGGGGTGCAGAGCCCATGTGTCTCTTTGCAGAGGAGCCTCTGTGCACAGAGGGGGAGGAGCTGGCCCTGTTCCCCCACTTCCTTCTTGGACAGAGGGTGCTGAGTGTTCCTTCAGGAAGTGGCCACCCTAGAGAGTCCCCAGCATTCTCGGCACCCTGAATCACAGTGTGACCCTGGCTGTAGGCACCACAGAAGGGGCCCTAGGTCTGAAGACTCAGGGTGTAGGGAGACATCAAAGTGGAGTACATGTCTGGCTTCACTTCTGTTAGATGCTGGGTATCGGGAGTTCTTCCTACAATTCGTGAAGAAACTCCTGCTGCTCTTCCATGTACTTTATCCTAGAACAGAGAACTCGCTCCACTGGCGGAAAAGACTTCCACTGGTGAAAGAAGGTAAGGAAATCGCACGGCAGCCTGGGCGCCCCGTGACTCGCTTCTGTTTCTGCTTCAAATTGATTCCTAGCTCTGCATTTCCAGAAACTTGATTTTATCCGATCCTTTACTTCCAAAACTATTCTCACTGCAATGGGGAGAAACGAAGTGGCAATTCTGTGTCATGGTGAGAGCTGTACTTACCAAAAGGATCAAAATGCTCCCATTTGAGAGGTCAAGCCACTCTGGTCTCAGTCGGAAAATATATGTGGGAGAGGAAATGAGGCCAGAGGGAGGATATTGGGTGGTCTGAAGGGAACATTCTGTGTTTCTCCTGGTAATGTCATCCACTCCCTCCCACAAGAATGGATTAAGTAAGCGCCACTCAGGGAGGAACCTTGTTTGTCTTGTTCAGAATCATACGCACAGCATCTAGAACGATCAGAAGTGCTCAACATATCCACGATGAATGAATGGAAGGCCAGCTAGTTGAATGGATGAATCCTTGTTAATTCCTAGGGGCGTTGCCTATAAGAATTTCCTCTGATGCTTCTGGGAAGATCAGACTCCCTCCTCTGGGTTTCCATGACATTTTGAATTAAACCTCTTAACTCATAGTATTGAAACTATTTGCTTACATATCTGTTTTCCTTAAAAGACTGTGAGCTCCACAAACAGGGATTCTGTCTTATTGTTCTTTCTTCTTAAGTGGGATGTTGTTTTCTTTTCTTTTAAAATTAATTTTATTTATTTACTATTTTTAGTTGCAATGGGTCTTTATTGGTGCACATGGGCTTTCTCTAGTTGCACTGAGCGGGGCTACTTTTCCTTGTGGTACACGCTTCTCATTGCAGCAGCTTCTTTTTTTGCAGAACACAGGCCCTAGGCACGTGCGCTTCAGTAGTTCAGGCTCACAGGCCCCAGAGTACAGCCTCAGCAGTGGTGGCTCACAAACCTAATTGCCCTGCAATTCTGTCTTATTTTTCCAGATGGCTAACTATAAACATTTTATATAGTGCTCTGGCACATGGTAGATACTCATTGAATACAATGGTAATGCTGTGGCAGCCTTGTGAATATCTCAGCTTGTGGGAAGTACTTGTTGAGTGGATCAGGATATCACATTAATCAAGGCCCCTTTGCTTTTTTGGTGTTGGCTTTTGCTTTTTGCTGCTTCCCAGGGAACAAGTATCCTTCTTCTTATTATTATTTTTCAAAAATATTTATTTTTATTCATTTGGTTGCTCCGGGTCTTAGCTGTGGCCTGCAACTCTTAGTTGGGGTGTGTGGGATCTAGTTCCTCAACTGGGAATCGAACCTGGTCACCCTGCTTTGGGAGCACAGAGTCTTAGCTACCGGATCACCAGGGAAGCCCCAGAAATCCTTTTATTTTCAGCTGTCATTACAGTAGCCTCTCTGCTGAGGATACTGTAATACACTGAATGGTTTCCATGGTTTACTTTCTCTATTTTTAGCTGTTATTACAATATCCTCTCTGCTGAACCCACAAATATGTTGAACGGTTTCCATGGTTTACGTTGCCAGGATCAAATTAGTCACCTCCTGATGTTATGCAAAGAGACACCTTAATCTTATCAGCAAGCCATCTCTGTGTCTTAGAATTTCCACACTTTGTTGTGATCCACACAGTCAAAGGCTTTGGTGTAGTCAAAAAAGCAGAAGTAGATGTTTTTCTGGAACTCTCTTGCTTTTTTGATGATTCAGTAGATGTTGGCTATTTGATCTCTGGTTCCCATGCCTTTTCTAAATCCAGCTTGAACATATGTAAATTCACAGTTCACATACTGTTGAAGCCTGGCTTGGAGAATTTTGAGCATTACTTAGCATGTGAGATGAGTGCAAATGTGTGGTAGTTTGAACATTCTTTGGCATTGCCTTTCTTTGAGATTTGAATGAAAACTGACCTTTTCCAGTCCTGTGGCCACTGCTGAGTTTTTCAAATTTGCTGGCATATTGAATACAGCACTTTCACAGCATCATCTTTTAGGATTTGAAATAGCTCTACTGGAATTCCATCACCTCCACTAGCTTTGTTCGTAGTGATGCTTCCTAAGGTCCACTTGACTTAGCATTCCAGAATGTCTGGTTCTAGATGAGTGATCACACCATCGTTGTGTGATCTGGGTCATGAAAATATTTTTTGTAAAGTTCTTCTGTATACTCTTGCCACCTCTTCTTAATATCTTCTACTTCTGTTAAGTCCCTACCATTTCTGTCCTTTATTGAGCCCATCTTTGCATGAAATGTTCCCTTGGTATCTCAAGAAATGAAGAGATCTCTAGTCCTTCCCATTCTATTGGTTTCCTCTATTTCTTTGCATTGATCCCTGAGAAAGGCTTTCTTATCTCTCTTTGCTGTTCTTTGGAACTCTGCATTCAGATGGGTTTATCTTTACTTTTCTCCTTTGCTTTTAGCTTCTCTTCTTTTCTCATCTATTTGTAAGTCATTTTGGCTCATCTCTATTATCACCTATGATCCTCTCTTCCAGAGACTGCACTTCCTCCTGTAGGTATATTTGCCTTCCAACCAGGTCACAGTTCCCTGGGGACCAGGTGGGGATTTACATGGCATCACTGGTAACTGAAAAAAGCAAGTGGTCACATGTGGGCATCAGTCCTCATCCAGAAATAATATTCATTGTTCTGAGACCAGGAATCTAGAAAGTTAAGACCTAAATTGAGTGGCAGACACACATATGTGAGCAGGGCAGGCCGAGAGTCTGAAACAAGGTGAATACTCAAGTAGGGTAAAATTGGCAATAACCAGGTGATGGAGCCTGACGCTTTGGCAGAGTTCGCTTCAGCCGCACACGTGCATAAGGACCCGACGGATAGGTTCCTGGAGCCCATGGATATGGATGGTTTAAGTGGCCGAGGAGGTGGGGAAAGGGAAGGCTGGAAATTTAGAGTTATCTTGGAAGGTTCTTTGAGTGTTGGTGCAAGGCTGACTAGACCAGAGTGACACAGCTGTGCATTTACTGGGAAGAACCAGTTGTATGTACTCATCTTAGCCCCCGTATTCTTATTTAAGGCCTCCCCCTACCTGACCTACCAGGGCTGCCCTGATAGCTCAGCTGGTTAAGAATCCACCTGCAATGTGGGAGGCCTGGGTTTGATCCCTGGGTTGGGAAGATCCCCTGAAGGAGAGCATGGCATGGCAACACAATCCAATATCCTTGCCTGGAGAATTCCATGGACAGAGGAGGCTGGCGGGCTATATTCCATAGGGTTGCAAGGAGTTGGACATGACTGAAGCGACTTAGCATGCACGCACACATCGAAGGATTCTTTACAAGTTTCTGTTTTCCTCAAACAGGCTTATTAAAGATTTTGACGCCCTTACTTTTTCTAGGAGGTTTTCCTTGCTAGCCTCATGTCTGTACTGCCGGGGATTCATCTCAACATCTCCCAGCCTGATTTTTCATGCAAGAGAAGAAAGAATACCTTCTCTAGAACCTCCTTTTGGGAAAAAGAGAAAGGAACCCACCTGTCTTTATTTTAAAGGTTTGTGGTTTCATATAATTCTTCAAGGTAAAATATTTGAAACTTGTCCATGTTTTTACCATCTTTCTCATAAATGATACCAAGTTCTCAGGACAGGGAAACAATTAAGACATTCCATGAATTTTCACTTTCAGTTATTAGATTTGTTTAAAATCTTATAGTTAATACATTTTTCAGGTCTAGAGAGTTGATTTTGAGGGACAGGTATAATATGAATGGGGCAAAGATATCTGATAAAGATAAGAATACTGTGGCTTCCCTGCTGGTCCAGTAGTTAAGGCTCCAAGCTTCCACTGCAGGGGCACAGGTTCAGTCCCTGATGAGGGAAGTAAGATCTCGCATGACTTAAATAATTTTTTTAAAAAATAAGAACTATTTTAACCCAGTACTGTTTATTATATGTAGATTTCAAAGTCTAAGGAGTTCTTTTTCCATAAAACCAATCACACCATACAAAAAAAGCTTAGTAAGACTAGTTAAAATTCAGTTGTACTTTAATTTGGGGTAATGAAATCCAATCTGACAGAAAGTTTACGATCATCACCAAGGCCGAATCAGAGCGAGAAAACCAAAGCACTTCATGAAAGCTGCTGATTGCAACTTTGCCAAGAGTGTACTGATAAAACATCAAGTTCACTGCTAAAGCCAGGCGTGGTCGTCTGAGACAGAAAGAGTGCGTTGATTGCTTAGGATGGGGAAGTTATCGTAACTGTGCAAAGAAAGGAAACCATAGACTATGGAGTGGAGGACTGCCTGCTAGCAAACACAAAATTTACCATTGTGGCTGTTGTATGTTATGTTATAAGCTCTAATAATGTTAAAGTCATATACAGGTAAGTTAACTTGCCACTAGCTTAATAATGGCAACAACATAACAATAAAATCACAATATTGTAAAGTAATTAGCTTCCAATTAAAATAAATAAATTAGTTTAAAAAATTAAAAACATAGCTTTAGCATATTTCAAAAGTAAATGCCGCAAGGTGAACTCTTGTTATTAATAGAAGCTGGTAGACCAAGGACAAAAATCCTTTCAGATTCTGAGAAGTAGTATTGAGAATTATTTTCTCAGCAGTATTTAGATTGCTGCTTGCTTTTTGTGGTTTATAGACACCGTATTGACCTTTGGCACCGGGAGAAACAGGCAGGAAAGGAGAAAGGCCAATTATTTACTACCTGCCAGAAGATTCAGGATTGTGTAAACGCCCTAATCCCAGAGCCGTGGTCTGTGTTGGTTTCTGAATACCTGCAGCTCTTGATCTCTGCGCATAGGCAATTGGAACTCACCAACCTATTGAGTAACCGTTCATCTCTACCAGTTTTGCTCCTTGGCTAGTCCCATGTCACTGCAGAGAGCTCCATCCAGCTAGAGTTAAATGCTTGTTTTATTTTAACCAGTGAACCTTAATTTCATATACATCCATTACTTAAGTTTCTGTGATATATGAAAATGTTATTTTCATATGATACCATTATAGTTAGCACTGCATAATCTTTTTCCGAAATTCTGGAATGACCCCCATGCTTTATTTCTGTTTTCATAGAACACAGATGTACATAGTACAGTGAGGTCTGTCATTAATTTGTGTCCTCTTTGTTCATACAAGTATCATCATTACTGTAGTAAGTTGGGTCACACGCATCTATCAATGTCTAAGTTATAAAATGAAAGAGCTTCATCACCATTTTTATGAGCAAACTTCTTTCCAATACTTCTTGAATATTTATTCATATTCCAGGTCTGGAGATTTGTTTCAACCTGCCCTTGTGAATGGGCTGCCTGGTGTTTCAAAAATCTCAAGGTATTCAATAAAGACGTGAGTGCATAATTTTTTTTTATTATTAAATTACAGTAGATCTACAGTGATGTGTTAGTTCCAGGGGACCAGCAAAGTGACTCATGTATGTATATGTGTATGTGTTTGTGTGTATATACTTTTTCAAGTTTTTTTCCATTATAATCTATTATAAGACATTGAATATAGTTCCCTGTCCTGTACGGTAGGTCCTTGTGCCTTATCTATTTTATATATAGCAGTGTGTATCTGTTAATCCCAAACTCCTAATTTATCTCCTTCCTCTGCTCTCCCCTTGGATAACCACAAGTTTGTTTCCTGTGTCTGTGAATCTGTTTATGTTTTATAAATAAGTTCATTTGTATCATTTCTTTTTAGCTTCTACATAGAAGGAATATTGTATGATATTTGTTTTTCTCTGCCTTACTTCACTTAATATGATAATCTCTAGGTCCACCCATGCTGCCATAAATGGCAGTATTTCATTATTTTTTATGGATGAGTAATATTCCCTTCTAGATATATACCACATCTTCTTTATCCATTCATTTGTCACTGGACATTAGGTTGCATCCATGTCTAGGCTATTGTAAATACTGCTTCAGTGAACATTGGATACATGGATTAATATTACTTTGAATTATAGTAAGTATTTTCCAGATATATGCTCAGGAGTTGGATTTCTGGATCAAATGGCAACTCTAGATTTTTAAGGAACCTCCATAGTGTTCTCTCTGGAGCAGGAAATGGCAACCCACTCCAGTACTCTTGCCTAGAGACTTCTGTGGACAGAGGAGCCTGGTGGGCTGCTGTCCATGGGGTCTCACAGAGTCAGACATGACTGAAGCGACTTAGCATGCATGCATGCATTGGAGAAGGAAATGGCAACCCACTCCAGTATTCTTTCCTGGAGAATCCCAGGGACAGAGGATCCTGGTGGGCTGCCGTCTATGGGGTCGCACAGAGTCAGACACGACTGAAGTGACTTAGCAGCAGCAGCAGCAGCATAGTGTTCTCCAGGCTTCCCTCATAGCTCAGTTGGTAAAGAATCCACCTGCAATGCAGAAGACCTGGGTTTGATTCCTGGGTCGGGAAGAGCCCCCAGAGAAGGAAATGGCAATCCACTCCAGTATTCTTGCCTGGAGAATCCCATGGACAGAGGAGCCTGACAGGCTACAGTCCATGGGATCGCAAGAGTCAGACATGACTTCTCGACTAAACCAGCACCATACTGTTCTCCATAGTGCCTGCATCAGTTTGCAGCCCTTTTCTTCACATCCTTTCCAGCATTTGTTATGTGTAGACTTTTTTTAATCTTTTTTTTTTTAATTTTACTTTACAATACTGTATTGGTTTTGCCATACATCAACATCAATCTGCCATGGGTGCACACCTGTTCCCAATCCTGAACCCCCCTCCCACCTTCCTCCCCATACCATCTCTCTGGGTCATCCCAGTGCACCAGCCCCAAGCGTCCTGTATCCTGCATCAAACCTAGACTGGCGATTCGTTTCTTATATGTTATTATATGTGTTTCAATGCCATTCTCCCAAATCATCCCACCCTCTCCCTCTCCCATAGAGTCCAAAAAGCTGTTCTTTATATCTGTGTCTCTTTTGCTGTCTCGCATACAAGGTTATCATTATCATCTTTCTAAATTCCATATATATATGTTGGTAGACTTTTTGATGGTGGCTGTTCTGATCTGTGTGAGGCAAATCATTATGGTTTTGATTGGCATTTCTTTAATAATTAGTGATGCTGAGCCTCTTTTCACATACCTGTTGCCCATCTGTGCATCTTTGAAAAAAATGCCTGTTTAGTTCTTCTGCTCATTTTTGATTGGCTTGGTTTTTATTTTATACTGAACTGTATGATCTATTTGCTTATTTTGGAAATTAAGCCCTTACCTGTCACATGGTTTGCAAATATTTTCTCCCAGATCATAGGTTGTCTTTTTGTTTTGTTTATAGTTTTCTCTGCTGGCAAACGCATGCAAGTTTGATTGTGTCATTAGTTCATTATTTTTAAAAATTTTGGAGGGTAGGCTGTGCAGTGTGGTTTGTAGGATCTTAGTTCCCTTACCAGGGATCATCTCATGCCCTCTGCTGTGGAAGTTTGGAGTCCTAAGCATTGGACCCCCATGAAATTCCCTCATTTATTTTTGCTTTTATTTCTTTTGCTTTGGGAGAGCAGCCTAAGAAAGTATTGGTATGACTCTTCTAGACGTTTTATGGTGTCATTACTTATATTTAAGTCTGCAAGCCACTTTATGTATGGTGTGAAGGAGTTTTCTACGTTCATTGATTTACATGCAGCTGCTCAGCTTTCCCAAAGTCACTTGCCCAAGAAACTGTCTTTTCTCTTGCCTCCTTTGTCAAAGATTAATTGACAGTAGGTGTGTGGTGCATGTCATTTTTTAGGAAGTGTTTTTGAGCATTAGGGAAAGGTCATGTTTCTATTAAAACAAGGTCTCTAGATTAAGGAATCTTAGCAGTGCTTAGAAGAATGTCTGTAGATCAAAGTTCTAATCAGAAAAAAACTGGGGAAGGAAGCTGGAGGATTTCCTTTTTTATTAAGAAAAAAGCTGGGGAGGGGGCAGGTTAACAAAAGTTAACTGCGTGGGAAAACACTCACTAGAAAAATACGTGATTCTCCTGTCTTTAGAAGTCACAAGATATACCTTCATGGCTTTGTGATTTCACACAGTTCCCCATGTCACCTCTGGGAGCCATTACCAGATGGTGAACACTCACAACTAATACTGAGTGCTTACTCTTGATGTCAAGTGCCTGGTGTTCAGTAAATACGGGCTCCCTCCCTTCCTTCCTGCCCACTTGGAGAAGAAAAACAGAGGCGATCACAGAAGCTTCACAGACTGAAGTGATTTTTAAATTACCAAAGAAGTAAGGCTGCAATTAGAGCAAAGGGGAAGACATGTTTAAAGAGAAGGTTGTAGGTTTATTGTGGGAAAGGAGGTCTCATCACTTGGGAAGGTTCGGGGGGCCATTCTGGAAGCATCTACTTTTTTTCATTGGCTTTCTGTCAGCAGCCATTAGCTGCTGAGATCATTTCTGAAGTTTGTTTTCAGCTAATGAGGACTTCTCCTTTGCAATAAGTCTGCACTGGCCCCAGTCTTGGCAGACACTGCCCGACTGACAGTGGGCACCCAGGAAGGAAAGCCTGTCTCCCTCTCAGAGAGCGGAGACTTTTCCTCCTTCAGAAATTCCCAGGTGTGGGCCCTGGATTGGGCGGGGAGGGGAGTCTAGCTGGATCGGAGAGAAGCTGTCCTCAGCTTCCTGAAAGTAAGTTACGTTCTGGCTTCTCGATGCCACCATTGCCTGCATTTTGGCGGAGAACCACAGATAGGCAGAGGGATGGGAGAGCTCTCTGATGGAAACAAGGGAGGGTTTTTCAGGTACCCTGATAGGGAACTGTGGGCCTAGGGAAGCGGGAGGTGGCCTAGGGAAGCGGAGTGTCCTGTGTGGCCAGTTGTTATTGTCGTCGTTTATAGTTACGCAGTCATGTCCGACTCTTTGTGACCCCACGGACTGTAGCCCGCCAAGCTCCTCTGTCCATGAGATTTCTCAGGCAAGGATACTGAAGTGGGTTGCCATTTCCTAGTCCAAGGGATCTTCCCACTTCTCCTGCACTGGCAGGCAGATTCTTTACTACTGAGCTGCCAGGGAAGCCCCATGTGATCAGTTAGGGGTGCATATTTGACTTCTGCTTGGTCCTAAGTTGGAAGCAGGGACAAAAATTAGAGAAGTTGGCAGCTGTTAACCAAGTCTGGCTGTTTGGATTTCATAGAAATTGCTGGTTGGCTTCCTTTATTGTTGGAGACCACCATCCAACTTCCCCCAAGTCTGACGTGCCACAGGCAGACTGCCTTTCCAGGCCAGTTACCGTAGATAAGGGCTTGTTTGGGGGCAGGGTGCTGCAGGTGGTAGGTGAGAGCTGTGTTTTTATATATGGTCTGGCTACATCCATTTGCGGATTCAGACTCTTTCTGAGGACGGCATGTTGCCCTCAGGGGTTGGTCCTAAGCAGGACTTTTAGGATGAGACCCAGGTGCTTCACTGGGCCTGTATGGACCCACTCCAGCCCTCACACATCTGTTTCCTACAGGATTTGCGTAGGGAAGGGTGACAGCTGATTCTGATTTTTTTTTTTTTTTTTCAGGACAGTTGTGGACATAACATAAATCTTTGCTGAAGTCTCTTAGCTTCATTGTCTTATTTTAAAACTGAAGCCAAAGTAGTGTTTTGGGCTAGAAGGAAATTTTAAAGCTCCAGAAGGAAAAGACTTTAAGAACTGTCATTAAGTGGAGGCTGTATGTAGAGATGAGGGCTGATTCTATGGGTTTGGTAGCTGTGGGTTCTTGATATGCAAATATGCCTCTGAGANTCTTATTTTAAAACTGAAGCCAAAGTAGCGTTTTGGGCTAGAAGGAAATTTTAAAGCTCCAGAAGGAAAAGACTTTAAGAACTGTCATTAAGTGGAGGCTGTATGTAGAGATGAGGGCTGATTCTATGGGTTTGGTAGCTGTGGGTTCTTGATATGCAAATATGCCTCTGAGAAGGAAATATGAATCTGGAGACTGGGAGATTCTTTCTGGCTGCATGGTCCTGAATAAACTGCTGATCTTCTTGAAGTCTCATAAATAAATGAAAGCCAATATTATTGCCCTTGCTGATTTTGCAGAGTTGCAGCCTTCCTGGAGATTTCATGTGTTGAAAAGAGTATCTGAAGCCCTTTGCTATGGTTGTACTATCTTCACTGAGCACGTTTCTGCCTTGTAAGCTGCCTGCTCTGCAGAGTGACTGAGCGTTAGTGAGTGTTAGTTGCTCAGTCATGTCCAACTCTTTGCAGCTCCATGGACTGTAGACTGCCAAGTTCATGGGAATTTTCCAGGCAGGAATACTGAAGTGGGTTGCTATTTCCTTCTACAGGGGGTCTTCCTAACCCAGGGATCGAACCCAGGTCTCATTCANATTATTCCTGATTTACAAATGAAAAAGGCTGAGGCTTATAAAGGTCTTACAGGAGCTTAGGAGGTCAGGATCATCCCTTTAAATTTCCATACACATGACTTGACTCAGGGTGATCATTTCATCACTGTTGAGAGCTGGACCTGTTGCTTGGGAAATTGGGGCCTTGGTTCTCCACTTTGCTTTGGGTGTGGACAGCTGGCTTGTGTTAAAAAGCTCCTCTTTACTGATTGCTTTGACCACACTCTACATCCTTAGGCCGCTTTGGTTTCAGATTCTAGCAGTTGCTGAATCGTGTGTCTGGACTCCATTTTGGCCTCCAGNGGGGCCTTGGTTATCCACTTTGCTTTGGGTGTGGACAGCTGGCTTGTGGAAAAAAGCTCCTCTTTACTGATTGCTTTGACCACACTCTACATCCTTAGGCCACTTTGGTTTCAGATTCTAGCAGTTGCTGAATCGTGTTTCTGGACTCCATTTTGGCCTCCAGTTCTTCTTCTGTCCTCTCTGGGTATTCATTCTAAGTTTTCCTTCTTCCTCTAAGAATAGCTCTGAGGCTTCAAAGCACCACCTTCTCTTTTGCCTGTGCAATTCTCTCTCCAGGGCAGGCGCGAGTCTCTTACCTTTGTCTCCCAGCATCCAGTACAGAGCCTGATAGATGGCAGATCTCGACAAACGATAAACTAGACTCATCAGCCAGTAAGACATGCCTTTGTACAAACTCTCTCCCCACAAAAACCAAGTTGCTTCTTTGTTTTTGTTGAACTATTAAGCAATCTGAGAGCAGAAAGAGGAAGAAAAACTAAAAAATTGTCCAGGCTTAACTTAATTGTAAGACCTAAATCTAATACTCACAATTTAATTTAACCTCATAACTTTTAAAACTGTTTTCTAATATCAAAAAGTAACTTCTACTTGTACCACTGATCATTAGAATGGTTGTTTTATACTTTCAAATGTAAATCATGGCTTTTTAAAATTAAATATTTTGAATTGGGAAGGTAGAGTATAAAATTCAAAAGGCTCAAAATGCTCAAAATTTTAATGAAAATTAAGTCTTCTCTGGGCTTCCCAGGTGGTGATAGTTAAGAACCTACCTGCAAATGCAGGAGATGGACACTGGAGGAGGGTATGGCAACCCACTCCAGTATACTTGCCTGGAGAATCCAATGGACAGAGAGCCTGGAAAGCTACAGTCCATAGGGTCACACAGAGTCAGACACAACTAATGCAACTTAGGCAACAAGCACACGTCTTCCTTCTCCCCATTTTTCGATATCTTCCTTCTCTTCCAAGAGTAAACAGCTGAGCCGTTTCTGAGCTTTCCTCAGAAGATGATCAGCAAAGGGGAAATTATTGAGAATTTCTCATTTGTAAGATAATTTTGATTTTCATTTCCTGGACTGGCATTTGAAAGTTGTTTAAACTGATATTAAGAATGATAGTTTATGTCATGAATGACATCAGCAATAATGCTTCCCATAATGTGAAAATTCTTTGAGAAACTTAAGCTTGGGCAAGATACAGAGGAAAGGAGAGAGGCTGACATTACTTGCAACTATCTGCAAACTCTCCTTTCCCCTATAGTCATGGGGCCATTATATTGAATTTAAAGTCAGGGAGGATAGGATTTTAGGGGAAATGTTCAAAGAGCTCTAAAAAACAGATTACTGAAACAAAAATGTGAATTATCTCAAAATTCCCAAGTTCTTGGAAACATTTCATTTATTGCAACTGTTACCACATTATCACTGCATGAAACCATTTCTGGCTTAACTATAGATATGCTGTATAAACACACTGACTTATATGTAGACATGCTCTATAAACACTTATTCTAAAAATGAACTTGGGCAACATTTTTAAAAGTAAGAACAGAAAAGTAGTTTATAATGTCCATCATAAGAAAATGTAGAATGAATCCAGTCCATTGTTTAGAAGAAGTTCAAGAAGGTAAGATCAGCCACATTAACGTATTTTAAGCATTTTTTATTTCTAGAAAGGTCAAAGACTGTGGCTAGAATTGCCTTCCTGGTGGCCAAGTGAAGACATTATCTCTGCAGTGGAGAGAAAATGGCACATCTGTCCCTAGGGGGAGTGGGGAATGCATGCCAGAACATTCCAGTGAACCAAGAGGACTGTGGGAAGCATCTGGCCTTGGAACTGTTGGAAAGACTTGTTCTAAAATGCTTCATGCCTAAGGGGAGGGGCTTTCATCAGTAAGAGAATGGACATTATCACTGGCTGCAGAAGATGGAGATGGGGTGAGAAACAGTCAGCCAGAGACAGGGATTGCCCAAGGGCTCAGAGGGGATAACTTTGAGGATCCCACATAGTACTACAGAAGAGAAAGAATTGTCATTGGAAATCTATCCCACACAGAAGATGCAAAGGTCATACTGTATCTGCCTTAGACAAGGATAATCTTTGCTGTCTCACTCATGTCCTCCCAGCTTCCATCTCTTCTACATCAGGAAAAGTCATAGGCAATCTGGGGGTTTGGAGGAGGGTGGCTGTAGAAACCTTAATACCATCTGCAAACTTCATTCATCCTTGTAAGGTAGCAAAACATCCATGGGTTCCAGTGGTTAGGGTATCTTTGCCGGAGTAAAGGATGTTACTCTGCCTATCACATTTATAAAATAAGATTGTTCCTTGTAGCTGAAAATGACCAAAGGACATAAGAATTACTTAAGAATGACTAGCCAGAAATGCATATCAGAATAGCAACAAAATAATACCTCATTCTCATTTGGATGACTACTATAAAAATAGCACAAAATAAGGATTGGCAAAGATATGGACAAATTGGAACCCTTGTGCACCCTTTGTGAGATGTTCCCATTTCCCAAATGGGAACTGTACAGCCACTACAGAAAATGAGTTCCAAAATATTAAAAATAGGACTATTCCATGATCCAGCAATCCCACTATTGGGTATAAATCCAAAAGAATTGAAAGTAGAGTCTAAAAAATATATTTCCACATCCATGTTTCTGGTAATGCTCTTCACAATAAGCCAAGAAGCAGAAGCAACCCAAAAGTCCATAAATGGAAAAGGAAACAAAATGCAATATACCCAAACAACGGAATATCGTTCAGCTTCCAAGAGGAGGGGAATTCTGTCACGCGTTCCGGATGAATGAACCTTGAGGATATGAAGCTAAGTGGGCTTCCCCGGTGGCTCAGTCAGTAAAGAAACTGCCTGCAATGCAGAAGACCCACGTTTGATCCCTGGGTTGGGAAGATCCTCTGGAGGAGGGAATGGCGATGGCATCCCACTCCAGTATTCTTGCCTGGAAAATCCCGTGGAGAGAGGAGCCTGGCAGACCACAGTCCACGGGGTCATAAAGAGTCAGACACGACTTAGCTACTAAACCCTCACTGCAAAGAGACAAATCTTGTCTGCTTCCACTTACAGGAGACATACAAAGTAATCACATTCATAGGAACAGAAAGTAGAATGGTGATTCCCAGGGACTGAGAGGAGGGGGGAAATGGGAACTATTTAATGGGTAGAGTTTCAGATGAACTTTTTTTTTTTCAGATGAAAAAGTTCTGGAGATCTTTCACAACAACATGAATATACCGAACACTACTGAACTGTACACTTAAACATGGTTGTGATAGTAAATTTTATGTTATATTTTTAATAAACATATAATAAAAAAGAATGATAGGCAAAAGTGTGAAAGCCAAGATCTCACCCAAGTTTTCATCTAAGGTGGAGGGGTAAAGGTTGAATCTACAAATGGGGTATGAATGGGCCCCTCTTGTATAAGGCCCTCATTCCATGGCTTAAGCTCCTCCCAAGCTCTCCCCTACTATCATCATATCAGAAGTTAGTGTTTCAGCATATGAATTGCTGTTCAGTTGCTGAGTCGTGTCCAACTCTTTGCAGCCCCATGGACTGCAGCACACCAGGCTTCCCTGTCTTTCACTGTCTCCTGCAGTTTGCTCAGATTTGCGTCCATTGAGTCAATGATTCTACCTAACCATCTCATCCTCTGTCGCCACCTTCTCCTTTTGCCTTTAATCTTTCCCATCGGCAGGGTCTTTTCTGCCGATGTTAAGTTGGCTCTTCACAACAGGTGGCCAAAGTATAGGAGCTTCAGCTTCAGCATCACTCTTTCCAATGAATATTCACGATTGATTTCCTCTAGGATTGACTGGTTTGATATCATATGATACTGAACAATTGCACTCATCTCACAAGCTAGCAAAGTAATGCTCAAAATTCTCCAAGCCAGGCTTTATTAGCACGTGAACCATGAATTTCCA
>SJYA01000300.1:795348-810450 GCA_006410615.1 Neotragus moschatus | reverse complement strand
AAAAAAAAAAGTTTTCAACAATATAAACTACATCCAGGAAAACAAAGCACAAGAGGCAGCCAACCTCAAGAACTCCAGTCTTACAGCTTCCCTCACTCCCCAGTCCCCTGAGCTGGAGCTGGGGTTCCCCGTTCTCTTTGGGGTCCCCCTATCTGACCTCAGAGGGGGTCATGGAGCCTGGCTACCATGATAGAAGCTGATCACTTGTGCTCTGCCAGGGCAGAAGCATGGAGCATGATGGGACTTCAGCCTTACAAGCCACTAATGGGGAGGGGGGAGTGGTGATAGGGGACACCCTGGACACACAGGTCAAGGGCAAGGAAATCTGGCTGTCTCCCGATGGCAATGACTTGGCTTTATTGAGATGCTAGTGTGTGCCAGGTATTTTGCATATGTGGTTGGATCGAAAGACACTTCTTTCCTCCTGAGAAAATGAGGCTGATTAATTTTGGGCTGGGCAGCTTCTGCTATGTGTCATTGAAGGAAAACTTGACATACCCCATGCTGAAGGCCGTGTTCTTTCAGCAGAATAAAGCTTAAGCCAGGCTTAGCAGTTCTTAAGAAGTGATCCCCTGGAGGAGGAAATGGCAACTTACTCCAGTATTCTGGCCCGGGAAATCTCATGCACAGAAGAGCCGGTGGGCTACAGTCCATGGGATTGCAGTCAGACACAACTGAGCGACGAAAAGTGCATACACGCAGAGCAGAAAGTTGAGTAGACATACTCTGCCAGCTGATAGAACTAGGAATCTTACCTGGGGATCAAGAATGGGGATCAAAAAGAAATGAACTCTTCTGGTAAAAGGTGAGCCTTGATTATAGCTGTAGGTGTTTTAGGATAGAAAATGAAACCTAAGGTAGACCCATCCCCCCAGTACGTCACCTCACCCTCACCTTTCCTGGAACAGTGTTCCTTCTCCCCAACCCCACTTCACCCCCAAAAAAAGCCCAACCAGTGGGAACTTGATTCTTTGCAGCACTAAGAGGTGGTTATACCAGGGGCAACCCCAGCCCCCTCCCTCATCTCCTATCTCTGCTCCTCACCTGGTCCCTAGACGGCAGGTATTTTCAGCATCTCCCTGGGGCCCCTGTTTCTTGTCTCTAGGCCCCTCCGGTCTTTTTTCCTTGCTTCCCTGTGCAGACACTGCAGCAAAGCATCTCTATCCCAGACCTGTCAATATTCTGAATTCTGTGTTTTTCACAATTGCCTGTAGCCTCAGTACAATGAGGGTACCTGGCAGCCACTTCAGGGTAATTTCACATTCAAGGATGACACCAACATCGAAAGAAAACTTCATAACGAATGTAAATATTTCAATTCTCTTGCGACTGACCCACAGCAAAGCATCTTAAAGACCCATCTCTCTGAAGTCCTGTTGACAGCTGCCCAGGAGTGACCTTTCTTGCCCATCTCTCATGTGTTTCTGCCCCTCCCCTTCTCCAGTCTGGCCCACTGGGCTGCATTTTCCCCTAGCCATCCCTTCCCTCTTACTCTCAGCTGCCTTCTCTTCCTGGTTCAGTCTTTTTCTTCTGCAAATGGCTTCATTCTTATCACAGTTTCTGAAAATCAATTATACTTACATTAAAGTTAAGTTCAGTCTCTAAATCATGTCCCACTCTTTGTGACCCCTTGGACTGCAGCATGCCGGGCTTCCTGTCCTTCACCATCTCCCGAAACTTGCTCAAATTTATGTCCATTGAGTCGGTGATGCAATCCAGCCATCTCATCCTCTGTTGCCCTCTTCTCCTTTAGCCTTCAGTCCTTCCCAGCATCACATTAAAATTAAAATGACCACAAAATCAACCAAAGCACACACAGAGGGCTGACACAGCTCTGGATATTAATTTGCGGGCTCCCCAGCTACTGCCTGCACCACCGATACATCCGTCAGATTTGTTCCTTTGTTGAAAGATAAAGACCAGTCTTACTTAGGGTGATGGATGCCAAACATAACGGGCAAAAGAGGATCCCTCAGAAAATTTGTGGTGTTAGAAACACCACTTCCTAGGCCTTGATCATAGAAATCCTCCTCCAGGGCCAGGGACCTTGCAGTCTGCATCTTCACAAGCTCCCTGGTGATTCTGAAGTGGTGGTCCATGGACCCTTTCCATGGGAAATAGTCAGACGTGCAGCTGTCTCAAGGGGACCCTCTTTAAAGAGCGTCTGGCCAAATTCACTTTACTGGGACTGAAGACTCCTTTACTGGTGCAGTTTCTTCAGCAGATCCCCGTCCTTCAGCCTCTTGGAAGAGCAGATCTCATGAGGCATTCTTGAAAGTGGAAGAGTCTAGAATCCAGGCCTGAGGATGCGGCCAGCCATCTTTGGAATGGGCCTATCTCCAGACTCCAACTCTTTCAAATGAGAAAACAACCCCCCCACGGCCCTCTCTCCACCCACGTTGTTCATCACAGCTCTNAAGAGCAGATCTCATGAGGCATTCTTGAAAGTGGAAGAGTCTAGAATCCAGGCCTGAGGATGCGGCCAGCCATCTTTGGAATGGGCCTATCTCCAGACTCCAACTCTTTCAAATGAGAAAACAACCCCCCCACGGCCCTCTCTCCACCCACGTTGTTCATCACAGCTCTGCTGTTACATTGTGCTAGCTGTGAGGTTGGAAGTTTGTGGTGAAGAACAGAAGGGACCTCCTATCACAGTCAGGAAATTCTCACTTACATGTCAGAGGCACAAGCATGTGCCTAACCGTGACTGTCCCGCTGGTTATTCTTTATTTTTTAAAACCACATATGATTCTGTTTATATGAACTGTCCAGAGTCGGCTACAAGCTATAAAGACAGAAGATAGATTGAGTGGTGGCCAGGAGCTGGGCTCACAGAGGGAAATGGGAAGTGATTTAGGGGTCAAGTGTTCTTTTTTTTTTAACTGGAAGATAATTGTTTTACTATGTTGTGTTAGTTTCTGCCATACAACAACTGAACCAGTAGACACATATCCCCTCCCTCTTGGACTTCCCTCCCACCCCTCTGGGTCACCACGGAGCCCTGAGCGGAGTTCCCTGTGCTCCGCAGCAGCTTCCCTCCAGCCATCTGTTTTACCCCGGTAGTGTATATCTGGGCTTCCCTGGCGGCTCACTGGTAAAGAATCCTACTAGCCAATGCAGGGGACTTGGGTTCTATTCTTGGGTTGGGAAGATCCCCTGGAGAAGGCAATGGCAGCCCACTCCTGCACTCTTGCCTGGGACATCCCATGGACAGAGGAGCCTGGTGGGCTCCAGTCCATGGGGTCACAGAGTCGGGCACGACCAGCTCCAGTGCATACATGTCAACGCTACTCTCTCAGTTTGTCCCGCCCTTGCCTTCCCGGGCTGTGCCCACAAGTCTCTTCTCTGAATCTGCATTTGTAATTAATTCTCTTAATCTCTGGACATCCTTGGTTGGCTCTCCTGTTCCTCGATGCTCAACTACAGAGCCTTTGGGAGCTCCTTTGACCCTTAAAAGCCCTCACTACTTCTCCTAGTTCCCAGTTCCTACAGGGTTCTTCCCTCGTAGCTCAGTCGGTAAAAAATCCACCTGCAATGCAGGAGACCCGGCTTCGATTTCTAGGTCAGGAATATCCCCTGGAGAAGGAAATGGCAACCCACTCTGGTATTCTTGCCTGGAAAATTCCACAGACAGAGGAGCCTGGTGGGCTATAGTCCATGGGGTCACAAGAGTCAGACACAACTTAGGGTCAAAACAACAAAGTACCAACATGTGCCTGTGAATTTGAAGCCCCTTTCACTGGCTGCCGGAACCCACCTGCTTGTGGGCAGAGAGACCAGGCTCCCATGCTCCCCAGGGCACTTTCGTGGGCCCATGAATCAATTCGGAACCTAGTCACAGGGTCAGCTGATTCATCCCCTCCTTCTGCATCTTGACCGCCAGGTACAGTTGCAGCCTTGGATCTGAATGTTGCAACCGCGGAGCCTGGATGCTCTGCCTGGGGCCAAGGAGCCTGGAGAACCATTGTTGTGCCTGAAACTAAAAACCTTGATGTTGCCCTTGTGAAGGAAGGATGTTTCTGCCTCCATTCATCCCCTACAGAGTTTATTCTGTCAAACTGTCACTCCACATTAAACAGACACTGCCTAGGGCGGCCTGGCAGATGAGTTCTGGTATCAGCTGAGACTCTGGACTTGCACCCGCCCCTTTTTGCTGCTCCTTAGGTCCAGTGTCCAGGTCTGGGTCACTGTCCTCATTGCTGAGTTCCTGCTTGAGGCCTTGTGCTGTCTTTTGGAAAACTGGCCTCCCTGTGACATCCGGATGATGGCAGAGGGAGTTCCTGCAGGGTCTGCCCAACCTCTCTGTACATAATCAGATGCCAGTGGCTGCTCATGGGGAGAAGTACCTCTAGTGCCAACCGTGTCCTAGCTCTGGCTTTATCCAGTTGGCATGCCTGTTGGCACTCAGCCTGAGGAGTCCAGGCTGGCAAGGCTTCACTGAATGGTACTCACTTTTCTAGATGGTTTTTGAGATGCAGTGGCCCCTTGAGACCAGAGCAGAAGTGTGTAAGACCATGGCTTCTTGGATTTCATGATCTCAAGTGTCACCCCACAGTGCTAAAGTCATAGTACGTGTGTCCCCCCCTAGGATGATAACAGAAGGGAGAGCTGAGATTCCTGTAGCCCTCACACTCAATGGCAGGCAGAAAGATTCTAAGGAATGGAGCGGGAGCATCTTTAGGGGGAAAGAAACAGTCAGGGTCCTCACGGCTTGGGGGAGTGAAGAGGGTCCATGGCACCCAGCAGGACTGACCAGGCCAGCCGGAAGCAGGCCCCACAGCTACATGTGAGATGTGAGCTTGCTCAGCCAGGTCTGGCCTCAGCAGAAGTTTGGAAACCATCTAAGAAAGGCACTTAGCCCAGTCTGCTCTCTCAAGAGCAGGTATTCTTGATCAGGAAACCACGCCTACCCTGCTCCTAAGAATGACTTTTCCAAGGCTGAATTTCTGGAATCAGCTGGAAGGGACACTATATTTTTATATATAATTCCTCCAGTCACTCTGTAAAGTTTTCTTTATTCAGTTTTTGAGGCTGTAGCTCTTCCCAGCTTCAGAGGACCATTTAAGAGTCATTATCACCTCCTGCAGCCATGAAATTAAAAGATGCTTGCTCTTTGGAAGAAAAGCTATGAAAAATCTAGACAGTATATTAAAATACAGAGACATCACTTTGTTGACAAAGGTTCATATAGTCAAAGCTATGTTTTTTCCAATAGTCACATACAGATGTGAAAGGTGGACCATAAAGAAGGCTGATCACCAAAGAATTGGTGCTTTCCAACTGTGGTTCTGGAGAAGACTCTTGAGAATCCCTTGAACAGCAAGGAGATCAAACCAGTCAATCTTAAAGGAAATAAATCCTGAATATTCATTAGAAGGATTGATGCTGAAGCTCCAATACTTTGGCCACCTGATACAAAGACTCATTGGAAAAGACTCTGAGGCTGGGAAAGATTGAGAAGAGGAGAAGAGCGTGACAGAGGATGAGACTGTTGGATGGCATCATTGAATCAATGGACATGTGTTTAAGCAAATTCTGGGAGATAGTGGAGGCTTCCCTGATGGCTTAGATGGTAAAGCATCTGCATGCAATGTGGGAGACCTAGGTTCGATCTCTGGATCTGGAAGATCCCCTGGAGAAGGAAATGGCAACCCACTCCAGTACTCTTGCCTGGAAAATCCCATGGACTGAGGAACCTGATAGGCTACAGTTCATGGGGTCACAAAGAGTTGGACATGACTGAGCAACTTCACTTTTCACTTTTCACTCAGTGAAGGACAGGGAAGCCTGGTGTTCTGCAGTCCATGGGGTCAGAAAGAGTCAGACATGATTGAGGGACTGAAAACAGCAACAACAGTCATCTCCTGTGTCACAGCTTGGGAGGAGGTGGTCCTGAGGTGACCTGGATTCTCAGCAGCTCTGGCCAGTAGGGAATGGGACCATGTTGGACCAGGAAGAGAGAAATAGCTTGGGTACAGGACTAGAAGAGGTCTCCAGGGACACTGTCACTCGGTCTGCAGGGATGTCACTGACACTGATTTCATTAAGAGTTTTCATTTATTTGCCTATGCACAACAAATTGAACCTGTGGCCCCTGCAGTAGAAGGTCTTAACCACTGGACCACCACAGAAGCCCCACACTAAGAGTTTTTATTGTTTAAGGAGATGGGGGCCCAAACTTGGTGGGCCTGGGCAGTGGGAGAACAAAAGGAGAATGGATCTGAGTCTCCACTCAGAAGGACGGGGGGAAGATATGGACCACTAAGCCTAGCAGAATAAATCAAACCCCACCCTTTCAAGTGGGAAAGAGAACAGCAACAAAAGGAAGTTAAAGGGATAGATGGTCCCAGGGATAGGGGTCTTGGTTGTCCTGGCAACTGGACTGATAGTGGCTGAAGCTTTCAACCTGAAAGAAATGACCCTTGAGTGGTTTTTTTTTTTTTTTTTCCCCCAATAATAGAGCAATCCAGAGCCATGATAGAACAGTGAGAGAGACCTGATTCAGCTTATGAGTGCCAGAATGAAAGAGAAGGTCACAAATGGATTCAAGGTAATTTAGAGCACTGTAATCCTGCCTGCTGGCAAACCAGCAGGGAGAAGGGTCTTTTACCATAAGCACGGAAACAGTGCTGCAAAGAGAAACCTTTAGTACTCCCCGCAGGAGCTGGAAATCCAAAGCCATCATTATCTCTGGAATCCATCGTGCTCTCCAGGAAGGGCACCAGAAGTCCTTATGGCCATCTTTGTCATCTTCCTAACTATAAAAGGAGCTTGTTTCATTGCATGGTGTTCTTTAGGTGCCCAAACTGCTTACACCCCTTTCTGGATGGTAGGTGAAGTCAGTCCATTTCACAGTTCACACTATTGTGGAAACTGTGGGAAATCAGAACCAAAGGGATCTCTATGCATTTCCTGTTTATTAGTCTGTGACACTAGGTACCTAAATGGGAAGTTGCAAGATCCTGTTGAAGAGTTTTCAACTTGCTGTGGGAGCAGGGATGGGGGCTCTGATGATGGTGTTACTCGAATTTTATTTGTCAGCTTGTGCTGCCTAACAAAATCTCACAGACTGAGTAGCTGAAACTGCAGCCGTTTATTGCTCACAGTTCTGGAGAATTTGGGTAGAGCAGATCACAGCAATCTAGTAATTTGCACTGACTTCCTATTTTTGTCTTGAGGGAAGAAAACCACGGTGATAAGAAAAGTTTTTATCCTTTGAGGCTTTGTTAATAGCAAAATGGAAGTGCTAAAAGATCATTAAGTTTAAAATATTGAACATAGAATTGCAATTAAGTTAGTATATTTAAGTCTCATACTAAGCGCCTAAGAAGAATGTTTTTATGAAATTCTTTTTAAATGATAAATAGGGAGGACCAAGAAAGGATAAAAGATGTTCTTGACAGTAAGCCCAGAACTAATGGATCAGAAAGATGTAATGGAGCTGAAAATAGAACCACATGTGTATAGTGAAAAGGCTCAGTGTGCCAGGCAAGACCAATAAGAATATTACACTGAATCCCATCTTGTCAAAAATAGCTAAACATATAATTACAGAGATAAAGGGGGAATTTCATATGTGTTCACACACTAGAAATATAATGCTGACTGAAATCAGATAGTACAGTTGCAGAACAAAATGCTCAGACAGTGGAACAAAGTCTAAATCAATTTTGAAGGTGAGAAATTGTGATAAAAATAGATATTATAGCACAATATGTTGTTAGTTAATGAAAACAACAGAAGACATTCTGAGATAGGCTAAGACTCAGAAAACATAACAGCCATGTGCCCTTCTTTTAAAGTTACTTTAAAAACATACTTCAGTCAACAGAAAGATGCATCAAAAAAAGAAGTATGAAAATGCCATGGCAACATAAGACCAGATAGGAAACTTAAACAGCAAGAACAGAAAACATTACTATTGTTCTCAAAAATCACTGCAGATGGTGACTGCAGCTATGAAATTAAAAGACACTTGCTGCTTAGAAGAAAAAATATGACAAACCTAGACAGTGTATTAAAATACAGAGACATCATTTTGCTGACAAAGGTTCATAGAGTCAATGCTATGGTTTTTCCAGTAATCATGTATGGATGTGAGAGTTGGACGGTAAAGAAGGCTGAGTGCTGAAGAATTGAAGCTTTCAAATTGTGATGCTGGAGAAGACTTTTAAAAGTCCCTTGGACAGAAAGGAGATCAAATTAGTTAATTCTAAAGGAAATCAACCCTGAATATTCGTTGAAAGGACTGATGCTAAAGCTGAAGTTCCAATACTTTGGCCACCTGATGTGAAGAGATGACTCATTGGAAAAAAACCCTGATGCTGGGAAAGATTGAGGGCAGGAGGAGAATGGGGTGACAGAGGATGAGATGGTTGGATAGAATCCCCGACTACATGAACATAAGCTTGAGCAAACTCTGGGAGACAATGAAGGACAGGGAAACCTGGTATGCTGCAGTCTATGGGGTTGAAAAGTCATGACTCAGTGACTGAACAACAACAGGGTAACTCTAAATCTGATTGTGGCAATATACAAAAACTTGCAGACCTATCTCATTTATAAATACAAATGCAAAATCCTAAAAAATACCCTGTGCAATGGTATATTAAAGACGCAACAGAAACAAACATTCCACACAAATTTAGAATTCAACTTAGGCTTTTTTCATAGTGTTATGAGTGTAGAAATTCTGAAAATGTTGTTGTTGTAGTTTAGATTTGAGAAAATGAGTAAACGTACTGTGGGAGAAGACAGGCACAAATATTGCCTGTAGGAAGACATGAAAGAAGCCTGTGGTGTTGAATGGGAATTAGAGGGATATAATATTTATAAATCAAGGGATTATCAAGGAATGTTCTCTGTGCTGCTGACATATACCTGATTGGATTTCTGAGTTACCATGGACCAGTGACTGCTATATACTATCCATTTCCCCCTGTTTGAATGCAAGTGTCTACAGCCTGCGTCATCATTCTATTTGGAAAGTGGGGGAGACTAACTTGTCCTTTAGTTTACAGGTCTTTGGTTCCACAGAAGATGTATCTGCTGCATCCAATGAACCACACCTAAGGAACTTACCTGATTTGAACCGGATTTAGATGATGAGGTCCTGGACTTTGTTCCAGTCCTGCAATGGGTGACACTTATTGGAATGGGAGTGTCGTGAGTGTCCTTTGCATGTGGGAAGGATGTTAATTGCTGTGGTCAGAGGGTAGACTATGGAAGGGTGTTTCCAAAGACAGTGGCAACATTTCTTGCCAAATAACATTCCCTTTGAAACATGACTTTGCCATCATCCTATCAAGAGGTACAGCCCATTTCCCCTCCTTTTGAATTTGGTCTGGTGATTTGCTTGGACTGACAGTCTGTGGCAAAAGTAACACTGTACAAGCATGAAAGGGCTTGGCCAATACCATGTGGAACAAAGATAAGGCACCCACATGGAGCTCTTCCTAAATTTCTGGCTCACAGGCAAGTGGACAATAAGATGACTACTCCTTGAAGCCACTAAACTTTGGGGTCATTTGCTATACAGCAATAGGTAGCTAATAGGTGATCAAAGAGTCCTGGTGGTCATTTCAAAACAACTCAAGAGCCAACGTGAAGAGACTCTCACTCACTGATAAGCGATTTAAGCAGCAATAAAGATATTAACTGCAATGGTTTGGAGCACATTAAATATTTAAATCCATGAGCTCAAGATACTTTATAGGAAAAAAAAAACCTTTGTGTCTATCTTTAAAGGCTATTAGGGAAACAACTCACTAACTTGAACATTTTAAATAAAGAATCCAGAATTAATCCTTTATTTCCTATACAAACTGTACTTCAAGGCAGCCAAATATTATTGAAGGGAGTCCTTTGCCGAAGAATTCTAACTAATAAATGTAGAAGGAATAGAGTGTTCATGTGCTCAGTCATGTCCAGCTCTTTGCAACCCTGTGGAGTATAGACTGCCATTGTCCATAGGATTTTTCAGCAAGAATACTGGAGTGAGTTGCCATTTCCTCCTCCAGGGGATCTTCCTGACTCAGGGATCAAACCCACATAGGAGTAACAGAATCTAAATACCATCATTTTGCAAACCCTATTGAAATAGGTTTAGGCAATAAGCATCAGTGGCTGCTAAAATCATCAGGGGAAAGGATGATGTGTAACAGATGGGTCAAGTTGATAACACCTGAACCTGCTGTAAGATCTTAATACTACACATTAATACACAGACCCCCCCTGGGAAGTCTCTATACTAAACAATCAACTCGAAATGAACCTCCCCCAAACCTGAATCCAAGCAAGCCTTTAGATCTAAACTCGAGGTCTAGAAAAAGAAAAAAAAAAAAAAAAAGCCAGAGAGAAAAACACATGCCACTAAGAGCATGAGGGCTTCCCTGGTAGCACAAATGGTAAAGAATCTGCCTACAATGCAGGAGACCCAGGTTGGATCCCCGGACAGGAAGATCCCCTGGAGAAGGGAAAAGCTATCCACTCCAGTATTCTTGCCAGGAGAATTCCATGGATGGAGGAGACTGACGGTCTACAGTCCATGGAATTGCAAAGAGTAGGATACCACTGAGCAACCCTCACTTTCACTTTCACAGGAGGATGTAGAAAAACCCAGAATATGGGAATTCCGGTCTAGTGGTTAGGACTATGGTCTCACTTCAGAGGGCACAGGTTCAATGTCTGGTCAGGGAACTAAGATCCCACAAGCCAGGCAGCATAGCCAATATTGAAAACAAAGAACTAAGGCTCCAAAACTTTGGCCACCTGATGCAAAGAACTGACTCATTAGAAAAGACTCTGAAGCTGGAAAGCTTGAAGGCAGGAGGAGAAGGGGACAACAGAGGATGAGATGCTTGGATGGCATCACTGACTCGATGGACATGAGTTTGAGCAAGTTGTGATGAGTTGGTGATGGACAGGGAAGCCTGGCATGCTACAGTCCACAGGGTCGCAAAGAGTCAGACAAGACCGAGCAGCTGAACTGAACTGAAGGTCCCACAGGCTGCATGGTGTGGCCAAAAGGAAGTAAAAGAAAATTCCAGAACATGAAAAATTGTGTAGGGTGAAGACCCCAGGTTATCCAATAAGTAGGCAGCAAAGAAGAAAGGAAGAGGAGAATTTACAGATGACAAGAACCTTAAGAGACAGATTAGCTGAATTCAGTGTGTGAAAGCAGTTAGGATCCCAGTGTAAACAAATCAATTGGAAAAGGATTTATGAGACGATGAAGAGAATGTGACCAGTGGTGAGGTATTTAATGGTATTAAGAAACTATTAAATTTGGGGGGAGGAGTGAAATACAAAAAGAATAAAAGGAGGTGGAGGACGCGATGATTCTATGTAAAGTCTGGATTTGAGGGACGAGGGCAGCCAAGAGCATCCCAGAGTCGTTGGCAATCTAGGGATGGCCAGGGTACCATTATATGGATCCTGAAGCTGGGATGCTTTAGTCCATCTAGAACAGGATCAAGGACAAGCCTGGAAGCTGTTCTCACTGGCTTCATGACAAATAAGCAGTTCTTTGAGGTCCTTTTCAAATTCTGCCTCTAAATCCAGTCCTACTTGACCAAAGTCGGAAGCCTGAAAGAGAGAGAGAGAGAGAAAGCAAGCACACAGGGGCCTAAGGACAGAGAATTAGGATCATAGATCACTCATGCTTTCTTAGGAGGTCTGCTCTCCCTGCCCGAAAGCTGCACTTCCTCAGGTGGTGAGCAGAACAGGAGGGAGAGGCTGCCGCTCAGATGTTCAAATGCATGAGGCTCTGCCTGGTTGTCAACCTGGACCTGACAGGTGCTCTGGACCCCAGCAAAGCCTGACCTTGGGGCAAACCAGATAAGGCTTTTCTTGAAAGCCCACTCTCAGAGGGAAAGATGACCCCTTCCATTCTCCAACGCTAAGACTGTGCCAGGCATTGAAGGGCTCCCTGGGCTGATTCTTACCCCCTCCAGCTCCACGGGTGGACACCAGTTTCCAGTCTGTGGTTCATGAACATGCCAACTGGTGGCAAGCAGAGAGGGAAGGAGGATGGGTGGAATTGATAATTCACTTTATATATGTCTCAAGAAATATCTGGACAAGTGAGAGTAAAAAATCAGAGTAAACGCAATAAAGTTAAGAATGCCTTGGATTGCAATACAGTTCAACTAGTTGCTCTTCCTATCAATGAAAGATGAAACCAACACCAGCTGAGAGCAAATCTGGGTGTTTGAGTCCACTGGGAAATTCAGGAGTAAAAAAACCTGAGCATGAGCATCCTGAAAGTTTAATTCATTTCATCTTAATTAATTCATTTCTGAGGCATGAAGGACCATGTAGGCATACTGCTTCCCCGCCAACCCTGCCCCACCCCATTTGAACAAGGAAGCAGGGTGAAATTGACCATTCTCAGTGGGTGTGGCTTGTCCTTCTGGGACTGAAGATGAAATTTTTTTTCAGGTGTCATTTACAAGGACCCTGCTTGCTGTTCTTTTTGACATCCACCTCTCCACCTCTGGGGCTTCCCTGGTGGTTCAGTAGTAAAGAATCCACCTGTAATGTGGGAGACCTGGGTTCAGTCCCTGAGTTGGGAAGATACCCTGGAGAAGGGAATGGCTACCCACTCCAGTATCCTGGCCTGGAGAATTCCATGGACTGTATAGTCCATGAGGTCACAAAGTCAGACACAACTGAGCAACTTTCAGTTTCTTTCTCCACCTCTGAGACTGGGAGACAGTTTCCTTCTATAATCCTTGCTTTTTGAGCTCTCCCCAGGAAAAGACTAGGCACGATTCTTGCAAAGCTCTGCTGTCCCAGAAATGAGGGGGAAGTAGAAAGGATGTGAAAGGGAGGCAGGAAATTCCCTTTACCTTGTAAAATGTTTTATGGTTGTGAAATATCAGGCGCATGTCCCGTAAAAACCGAGCCATTGAGTACACTTTCTCAGTCAGCCTTTCTTTAACCAGGTCCAACCACATGGCTTCCCTGAAGGGCTCGCCATAATCTCGAATCTAGGGGCAAAGACATCGAAGAGAGGATGTGAGCACAGGCATTGTCACTGGAATGGATCCAACACCAGCCTTTATTTGCAGGGTAATACCCAAGTGGCTTAGTGAGTAAAGAATCAGCCTGCCAGTGCAGGAGATGCAGGCAGATGCGAGTTCCATCCCTGGGTTGGGAAGATACCCTGGAGGAGGGCAGGACAACCCACTCCAGTATTCTTACCTGGAGAATCCCTTAGACAGAGGAGCCTGGTGGGCTACAGTGCATAGGGCTGCAAAGAGTCGGACACGACCGAAGTGACTGTACACACATGTACGCACTGATAATGATATCTGAGGTCTATGTGCCAAGCATTGTTCTAAGCATTGCTGATACATTAATACATGATCTCCACAACAACAGTGAGAGACTTTTGCTATAATTACCCCAGTGTTACTGATGAGAAACCACGGAATGGACAGGTTATGTAACCTATCCAAGATTTCACAGCTAAAAACTGGTTGAGCTACACTGAACCCATAATTCAGGTCTCCTGAGTCTGTACCCTCAACCCTATGCTCTCTGTAAGGAAGATATTCCCATTGAAGAGAAAGAGAAACTAAGATACTGTGTCCCAGAGCTGGTATGCAATGGGGTGGACTTTGAAGAGGCAGCCCCACTCAAGAGCCTGCAGTGAAACTTTCCACTCTCTTCAAACAGAGATGCCCACAGGACACACACTCCACATTTCTAAAATGGGTTTAACAGCAGAGAGATGCCCAGAGGATGAGAAATGTGGAACAGAACTTACATTACATGGAGTCTCCGCAAAGAAAGAGCTTTGTGGATGGCAGTAGGCTTTCAAGAGGAGAAACTCACATTTCTGTAAAATACGAAAAGGGATTTAAAGGCAAATGCACTTTGGAGAAAGTGAGGCCAAGCCTTTGCCCAGAAACCACACAAAGGAGCAGCCAGACACAACCAGCCTTCTGACTGCATCTGCCAAGGTGCCGTGGTGGGGAGGTGGATGTTGAATTTTGTCTGTCCTCCANTGTGGATGGCAGTAGGCTTTCAAGAGGAGAAACTCACATTTCTGTAAAATACGAAAAGGGATTTAAAGGCAAATGCACTTTGGAGAAAGTGAGGCCAAGCCTTTGCCCAGAAACCACACAAAGGAGCAGCCAGACACAACCAGCCTTCTGACTGCATCTGCCAAGGTGCCGTGGTGGGGAGGTGGATGTTGAATTTTGTCTGTCCTCCACGTTTGGGCGCTGAAGCTTCATCCTTGGAAGTGAGACACTGAAGGCATTCTTTGGGTGCCCTTCGCTGGACCCTCTGCCTATTTGAGGGGAAGGGGGAAGGCTTGGGTCCCCTTCCCACTCACCAGCTGCTCCTCTGGTTGCATGGACTTCTCTGGAACCTCAGATTCCTGGAGACCCTGCTGGTTTCCTGAAGACTCCTTCATCCTGCAGAAGGTGCAACTCCATGGGCTCCTGCGGGGCCGGGTATAAATGAGCGAGGACAAGGTCCTCGGAAACAGCCAGCGTTTTCCTTTTCCTGATGAGTGCAGCCAGGGAAGGAAGGGGCCACCTCCCCGAGTCTCCAAGATTCCCAAGGCGGAAGGGGTTGCGGGTGGGGGGATAGGTGGGTGGGAGTGGAGTGCAGGAAGGGGTCCCACTGACAGAGCCTCAGAGCAGTCTGAGTGTGGAGGGCAGTGTCAGTGTGAGAGGGGGTTCTCCTTTCCTCCTCTGCCCTGCCGGGAGCACAAGGAGCCCTGCGCACCTGGCTGGAGAATCAGAAACTGGGTCTTAACCCCCTAGGTGACTGAGGCTCCATCAGCCTGTTGAGACTGCGGGGGAAATCGGAGAAGCAGGCCACGTTTCCTGCCTTTTCTGAGAAATCACAGAGCACAAATGGTGTTTTTCCGCCCTTTGGACAGGAGTCTGGGTTACGAAACCGGGAAAGGACAACTCCCAGGGGCAGAGGCAGTGTGGGGGTCAGCGTGACTCAGCCGCAGACTCAGAGGCACTGATACCACAGGGAACACAGGCTGCGGGCCGATGGGGCTACGTGAGGTCACCCGGGCAGAGCCCAGGGTGCCCAGGATGCTCCGGGGCCCGCGGCTCTTCCAACCCGAGA
>SJYA01000300.1:612226-795142 GCA_006410615.1 Neotragus moschatus | reverse complement strand
CACACTCCACATTTCTAAAATGGGTTTAACAGCAGAGCGATGCCCAGAGGATGAGAAATGTGGAACAGAACTTACATTACATGGAGTCTCCGCAAAGAAAGAGCTTTGTGGATGGCAGTAGGCTTTCAAGAGGAGAAACTCACATTTCTGTAAAATACGAAAAGGGATTTAAAGGCAAATGCACTTTGGAGAAAGTGAGGCCAAGCCTTTGCCCAGAAACCACACAAAGGAGCAGCCAGACACAACCAGCCTTCTGACTGCATCTGCCAAGGTGCCGTGGTGGGGAGGTGGATGTTGAATTTTGTCTGTCCTCTACGTTTGGGCGCTGAAGCTTCATCCTTGGAAGTGAGACACTGAAGGCATTCTTTGGGTGCCCTTCGCTGGACCCTCTGCCTATTTGAGGGGAAGGGGGAAGGCTTGGGTCCCCTTCCCACTCACCAGCTGCTCCTCTGGTTGCATGGACTTCTCTGGAACCTCAGATTCCTGGAGACCCTGCTGGTTTCCTGAAGACTCCTTCATCCTGCAGAAGGTGCAACTCCATGGGCTCCTGCGGGGCCGGGTATAAATGAGCGAGGACAAGGTCCTCGGAAACAGCCAGCATTTTCCTTTTCCTGATGAGTGCAGCCAGGGAAGGAAGGGGCCACCTCCCTGAGTCTCCAAGACTCCCAAGGCGGAAGGGGTTGCGGGTGGGGGGATAGGTGGGTGGGAGTGGAGTGCAGGAAGGGGTCCCACTGACAGAGCCTCAGAGCAGTCTGAGTGTGGAGGGCAGTGTCAGTGTGAGAGGGGGTTCTCCTTTCCTCCTCTGCCCTGCCGGGAGCACAAGGAGCCCTGCGCACCTGGCTGGAGAATCAGAAACTGGGTCTTAACCCCCTAGGTGACTGAGGCTCCATCAGCCTGTTGAGACTGCGGGGGAAATCGGAGAAGCAGGCCACGTTTCCTGCCTTTTCTGAGAAATCACAGAGCACAAATGGTGTTTTTCCGCCCTTTGGACAGGAGTCTGGGTTACGAAACCGGGAAAGGACAACTCCCAGGGGCAGAGGCAGTGTGGGGGTCAGCGTGACTCAGCCGCAGACTCAGAGGCACTGATACCACAGGGAACACAGGCTGCGGGCCGATGGGGCTACGTGAGGTCACCCGGGCAGAGCCCAGGGTGCCCAGGATGCTCCGGGGCCCGCGGCTCTTCCAACCCGAGAGGAGCGATCAGAGGCAGAGCCCGGGCGGGGCTGTGTCTCACTAACCTCTCAGCCTCCGAGGGTGGGATGTGACAGTCCTCGTGAAAGAATCGCGGGCAAGTGTCACAGCGGAGCAGCGAGGCCCCTTTACAGCACACCTCACATTCCTTGGAGTTTTCCTGCTAGAAGGGCATTGGTACCTGAGACAAGTTGACCCCCTTCCCGGGCCTGGCCCAGAGATGCTCTCAAGCTGCTGCGCCCAGGCCCAGGTAAGCTCGTGGGCAACTCCGAGAACAGTCCCTGAGGTTATGCTGACACACAGAGGGACGTACACAAAGGCACAGAGCTGTTGTGTTAATGGGTTGTTTGGTTGGGGGCGGGGGTGTGTGCTGAGGATCCATAGGGGTCTTTCTCATGGCTGTAAAATGTAACCTAGTAAATTTTACAAGTGACTTAGGTGAGAGGCATGATCCTTACAGTTGGATAAAGATTCAGGTGGTGCTGGGAAAGACTGAAGGCGAAAGGAGAAGGAGGAGAAGGGGTGCCAAAGTGCCCCACTGTGGTCCTTTCCTCCCAGGACAGATGGGGGGTGGTCAGGTAGACCACCAGGAGCTGGACCAAAGGCTCAAAGCAACTGAGAATCAGTTACAACCAAGGAGGGGACCCTGCCACCACCCACCACTGTCCATAACACAAATATGAGCACCCTGAGGAGATGGTTAGATAGCATTATGGACTCAATGGACTCGAATTTCAGAAAACTCTGTGAGATAGTGGAGGACAGAGGAGCCTTGCAAAGTGTGGTCCACGGGGTTGCAAAGAGTTGGACATGACTCAGCGGACACAACTTAGCAACTGAGCAAGAACAAAGATTCACAGGTGGGAGTCCTGATTCTGCTTCCAACCCCACAAGACAGACAAGGTGGGGCTCCACAAAAGTTAACTGCTCAGTCGTGTCTGACTTTGTGACCTCACTGACTCTAGCCCACCAGGCTCCTCTGACTGCAGGATTCTCCAGGCAAGAATACTGAAGTGGATAGCCGTTCTCTTCTCCAGGGGATCCTCCCAACCCAGGGATTGAACCTGGGTCTCCTGCACTGCAGGTGGATTCTTTGCCATCTGAGCCACCAGAGAAGCCCTCCACACGCACAAGGGAGCCTTTTCTCTGCACAAAGGGTAGGAGTCTAGAAGAGGGGTCCTTCTTCCTGTGCCCCACCGTGGTACTCTCCCTGCAAGAAAGATGGTGGCTGGCCAGGAAANGTCTCCTGCACTGCAGGTGGATTCTTTGCCATCTGAGCCACCAGAGAAGCCCTCCACACGCACAAGGGAGCCTTTTCTCTGCACAAAGGGTAGGAGTCTAGAAGAGGGGTCCTTCTTCCTGTGCCCCACCGTGGTACTCTCCCTGCAAGAAAGATGGTGGCTGGCCAGGAAATAGACCACCAGGAGCTGGAGCAAAGGCTCAAAGCAACTGAGAATCAGTTACAACCAAGGAAAGGACCCTGCCACCACCCACCACTGTCCCTAACACAAATATGAAGACCCTGCCCAAGGGCATCAGGGATGGGAACGTTTAGTCCTTTGGCAAAACTAGCCATCCAGCCAAAGGGAAATGTCTTCCTGATCTGGGATGGCGTTCATCTCTCTTAGCTGGGGAGGCTTCCTGAGTGCCCTCTCCACTTCCTAAGCCCCAAGGCCTCCTAAGGAGTGCTGCATAACCCTGAAGGTCAAAGAATCTTTCTGGCCTTCCCCTCCTGAACTTGCCAGTCTGCCTCTCTCTGTCTTCAGGGTTGACACCCAACAGCCGTTCTTGCCTCGGTGACACCTGGCCTGCGCAGGTCCAGAGTATAGATGCCTGTGCAGATCTGCCTGCTCCTGATGGAGCACCTGGTTGGGCCCAGAGCCCTGATACCCCTGCCCCCTGCCTCCGTGTTCCGGAGTGAAAGTTTCCAGCACACATGATACGACAGGGAAATTACAGAGAAAGGACACACATACCCACGGTCACACTCTAATAAAGAATCTGACTCTGGTTTTTGTATGTGATGACTGGGGGTTTCTCTAACCCACCCCTCCCTCTTACCCTCTTGGCACATCTGGGCAAGGTGCTAAGAAAACCTCATGGGCTCCCTCTCTTGGCCACAGTGAGAAGTTCAAGTTGGACAGACCTTGCCCCACCAAGGGAACCCTCACCTTGGCCACACGAAGTGAAGTGAAGTGAAAGTCACTCAGTCGTGTCCGACTCTTTGCGACCCTATGGACTATACAATCCATGGAATTCTCCAAGCCAGAATACTGGAGTGGGTAGCCTTTCCCTTCTCCAGGGGGGTCTTCCCAACCCAGAAATTGAACCGAGGTCTCCTGCATTACAGGCAGGTTCTTTACCAACTGAGCTATCAGGGAAGCCCGTGGTCACATCCCTAACCATAATAAGCCTTGGGCTATACCCTTTCTTGGGATGGCGCTAGTGGTAAAGAACCCTCCTGCCCCTGCAGGAGACATAAGAGACTCAGGTTCGATCCCTGGGTTGGGACGATCCCCTGGAGAAGGAAATGGCAACCCACTCCAGTATTCTTGCCTGGAGAATCCCATGGACAGAGGGGAACTGGCAGGCTGCAGTCCATATGGTCTCACAGAGCTGGACACGGCTGAAGTGACATAGCACACATACCCTTTCTTCGCTCCAGCCACTTTCAGACCAGCTTGGGTGCCTGCCTCACCTCTCCCCAGAAAGTCTCTGTATGTGAGCAATAAATCTTTTATTCTCTCTAGGCATATGTGTTGCCTCATTGGTTTCAACATCTGAACCCAGTTTTTGGCACAGGGCTGAGATCGCTCACCTGCGGGCAACCACAAGATAGCTGGGCTGGCAAGCAGGAGACTGGGTGGCCATTCCAACCTAGGGGTCTCTCTTTGGATTGCTAACTGGCTCAGGTCACGCTGACTTATGCTTGGAGTTATGTTGTTCTCTTTTGGGCACTGAGGTTGCCGTCATCCACCAGGAGGTACCATCCATTCTTTCCAAGTTTAAGAACAGGCCAAATTGGACATTTGAATGGACGAAATGTAGAGATAATCACTCTTGCGCTAAACAGATCTTATATGGGCTTTCCTGGTGGCTCAGTGGTAAAGAATCCACTTGCCAATGCAGGAGACTTGGGTTTGATCCCTGGCTCAAGAAGGTCCCCTGGAGAAGGAAATGGCAACCCACTCCAGTAATTCTTGCCTGGGAAACCCCATGGACAGGGGAACCTGGCAGGCTACAGTCCGTGGAGTCGCAAAAGAGCTGGACACAACTTAGGGACGAAATAACAACACAACATGATAAATTTCTGTTCTTGAAGGCCCTGCTTTAATTTCTGCTGCTGCTAAGTTGCTTCAGTCTTGTTCTACTGAGTCCTATTAACTATTTTAACAGAGTGGAAGGTCCGCGGGCTCCATTATGTAAAACTGATTGTGTCAAAGATTTGATTTTATTTCACTTCATCATTTGTTGGCTCAAAGCATCCATGCCCACTACAGGATAGTTTGGAGCAGTGGGTGTTATGCCCCTGGGGCATTAAGGTGACGTATACCTGTTTGTCCTCTGTTTTATGCTTGGCAAGTCCCCTGAAAGGATAGTAGGTGCCTTGTTTAAATTTAATGGGATGCAATTACTCACAAAGGACCCGCACGATATAGCCAATATTAAAGCTGTTACTGATGCCATCCACTTAGCAACTGGCAAATGCTTTACAGTCACAGATTTGGCTCTTATGTTCTGTTCAGTGCCTATCTCAACAGCCTCTCTGCTGGAGTTGGCCTTCACCTTTGCAGGCACACAACACACCTTTACCTGGCTATCCGGTGGTACCTTGACAGCTTTGCTATCACACACAGTCTCTGCAGACAAGATCGTAGCTGCAGCCGACTTCCCCCAGGAACACAGGAATGACACCACATAGACGCAACCCTTCTCATTTGACATATTCAGAATATATAACTACAGAAAGGAACTCAGGAGAAGGGAAGGGCTGTCACCCCACATGTAGAATAAGGCCCGACCTGCTCAGCAAATTCCTAGGCATTGTTTGGTCAGTTGAAGGCTGCTTTGTCCCTGACACTGTCAAAAAACAATGACGGACCCTTTTAAAACTCAATCCTACAACTGCCCAACATTTTAAAGCCTTTTGAGTTCTGAAAATAACACCATCCTCATGTACAGGTTTTACTTATACTTATTTAAACTGTTGGTTGCAAATCAGCCCACTTGAATGGGGTTGTTGTCGCTGTTCAGTCACCCAGTCATGTCTCTGCAACCCCATGGACCGCAGCATGCCAGGTTCCTCTGTCCTACACTGTCTCTGGAAATTTGCTCAAACTCATGTCCATTGTCGGTGATGCTATCTAACCATCTTGCTATCTGACCTGAATGCGGACTCCTCCACAAAAAGTTCTAGGATTTGTTCAAAAAGTTAAAGGAAAAAAAAAAAAAGCAAAAAGCAGAAGCTATCAGTTTCACCCTATATGCCATTCCTATAGCAACTGTAGTCTGCATACTGGGCCCCTCCAGTGGTGGAGATTCTCACAGGCCCAGAGCCCCTGATTCTCTGCACCAGCTGCTCAGGTTGCCTTGGGGTCCTGGGAGCAGCACCCTGCAGGCCAGCCACAAAGCAAACATTTGCAGTATTAGGTTGGCCAAAAAGTCCATTCGGGGTTTCCCATACAATGTTATGGAAAAATCCAAATGCACTTTTTGGCCAACCCAATATCAGCATCAGATCTCTTGCTGGTACACAGAAACAGAGCAAGGTGTTAGCAAAGACTTGGTATACTGCAAAGCGACAGTGGCGTGTTGGAGGAAGGGCCTGCATTGGTCCACCTGTGATCAGAACTAAACTTGGTTTTCTTTACCTCACTGTGACTCCTGATGGGGTGGGGGTTGGGGGGACTGAAAGGTCAAGTGTGCCCCTGGCTGTCATTTGCTGACATGTAGCATTATGAGTAAGAAGGAACTGTAATATTGGGGCCATTAATTAATGATCTGGATTTTAAAAATCTTTATTTCTTTCTGGTTACAAGAGTAATAAATGATCATTATAAAAATTTCACCTGTATATAAATATATAACATGGAAGGCAAATGTCCCTTGTCATCCCATCCCAGAATAACCGACTCTTCCAGATATTTTTTGGCATAGCCCTACACATTCACATAAACAAAACTGTGCTCCTTCTGGACATGTTATTATCAGTTTAAGCTTCCTGAAGCTTTCCTCACCTTAACACCCTTAGGTAACTATAGGATGAATATATACTTGCAAAATATGCATTTTTAAAAACCACCATTCTGTCGATTATCAGCATATTTTAGAGTTCTGATGGACATCTATATTCTTATTTTTTTTGCTATTACAAGGAACCTCCCTAAACACATCCAGGTATTTCAAATCAGCAAGGAAAAGATGATTTATATAATAAACTACTTTGGGGGACTTTGGGGGGACCTCATTGCCTTATCAACTTTGAGAGAATCCAGTCAAGGGTCAGGTAAACCTCCTGGACAAGATGGAAGAGGCATCATTGCATCTATTGGAGGTCCATATCTAATGGGAAGCCCATGAATGAGATTCGAGACCGGAAAACCTATCTATGTAAGTAAAGGCACCTGAGGAGGAGTAGTGGGTACAGCCAATGAGTGAATGCCATCATGAGGCTCTGCAGAGACAGAGCTCAGTTCAAACACATCATTCCATTCTGCTATTACCAACAAGGAGCATGTTGAAGTTAGGAATACTTGGAGTTCAATCGAGGGTGATCTTCTTACTCTTACTTCTTGCTATTTGTCTATTCTTGTCTATTTCAATACCATATTTACTTTTCAAACTAGAGCACCCTTTTTCTGACACACTTGGTTGCTGATCATCCCAATATACAAATCTTTTTTGTAGAACACATGCTAGTGACCTAATCTTCATTCTAAAGAGTTATCTGCTTCCCTATCTTAACTGTGAACATAAAGGCAGCATGTACACGCATCAGTGTGCTAAAGCAGTCGTCAGGAAACCACAGTGCTGAAATGGGAAGGTGACTCAGGCCTGGGAAGGTCGAGGATGCCCAGGCCAGCCTTGGAACATGGAAAGTCTGCAACATGGTGGCTGGGAATGTGGTAGGAATTCACCTGCTATTTACCTCTTTCTTGAGATGTTTTCTTGAAGGACAGATCAAAATTCCTTTCTGCAAGAGAGGACAGGTCAATGAATGGGACTGTTCTGAAGGCTTTTCTTTTGTAAATATTCAAGTCCCCACTTGTGAATGAGTATTTGTACATGGACAGCCTACTGGGTCTCCAACCCAAGAGAGCAGGAAGAATAATTAGCTTCCTCCTCCCACTGGCCTTTCTTCTGGACATTATTTATTCTCTGTCACTCAGACCCAAGACCTGTTCTTCTCTCTCTGTGCTAGCCTACCCCCTGCACTTCCTTCCCGTTTCTTCTCTAGATAACGTCCTTACGGTTTCATGTCAGGGATCACATTCTGAGTGCTATGGAGCGGTTTCGTGTTGGGACCTGGGATCACAGAGACTAGTACCCTTGTTTGTTGCCCACGGATGGAACAGTGTGCTGGGGAGGTGGAGAGGAGGGACTGGCCATGGGCAGGATGGTCTGGAAATGCTTCACCAAGGGACCCACGTGGAGTGTGGTTTTGAGAAGGTGTTTATTGGGTGGTGTGCACAGGGAAGCTTTCAGGGGGTCTCTCTCTTCATCTAGTTTCCTTGCAGCCCACCTTCTCCCATACCAGCAGGATAAGCTTCTTAAATCCCTCCATCTGGTATTTAAAGTTTCCCCTCGTCAGCACCAGTCTGGGTTCCTAACTTCCTCATCCACAGTGTTTTTCTGTGATCGGTGAGCTCTTTCTCAGTCCCGCTGTGGAATCCTGGTGGGCATTTCCTCACACTTCTGTTATTGTAACTCCGCTCATCCTTCAGGGAATTAAACTCACCACCTATGTGTCTCTTGTTATTACAATACCTGCAGCAGCTTTTCTAGGCTCTTTCCTCCACAAAACACACTCCGCTTCCAGTTCTTAGAATGTTTCCGCTTTCCTTCAATTTCAAATTCTCTTGGTGTGAACCAAACTCCCTTCTCATTCCGAATACACTTCTCTGAGGATCCTGGAAGGTAAAGACAGTTCAGCCTATATCACTTCCATCCGCGGTGAATTCACCCTAAACCTCCAGCCCCCTACTCATGGTGCTCTGCCGTTCTGGGTTCAGAGACTCCCAGTGAGGTGGGAGAAGGAGCAGGGAAACCCGATTCCTCCTCTCTGATTGAAGGAAGCCCTGAAACCCACCTGAGTGGTGAGGGATTGGGACAGGATTTGGCCTTCATGTGGCAAGGACGTGTGTCACAGGTCCATGGATGACTTCCATGTGGAAGGGCAGTGGCTTTGTCATCAGATATAAAATGACTTTGAAAAGGTGGAAAGATCCCTTCATCACAAGCCCAGCTTTTTCTAAAGCAGCCTTGCTTGCAGGGTCCACACCCTGAACAATGACACACGGATATTCTCTTCCCTTCTAGTGATTCCTTCATTGCGGGGTTCCAAAGGGCAGAAGGTCAAGGAACTCACCTTGCTTCATTTTCTCCTTATATAAAATCCCCTTTGCCTCCCCACAGGTCACGGGAAGTTCAGGAGAGTGAAAATCGAAAGTTTCATCTTCAGGTTTTTCTGAAAGTAAAAAAGAACAGGTTGGCATTCCCTGGTGGTTCAGGGGATAAGATTCTGTCTGCCAGTGCCAGGGACGTGGTTTCGATCCCTGGTCAGGGAAGACGCCACATGTCTCAGGCAACTAAAGCAAGTGTGTCACGATCACCGAAGCCCGTGCATTAGTGTGCCTCAAGCCTGCGCTCTGCGACACAGAGTAGACCGCCCCCAGCCACAGCTAGAGAAAGCCCACTCGCAGCCACGAAGACCCAGCCCAACCAGAAACCAAATAAATACATCATTAAACAGGAAAAGGACAGATTAGTGTTCTTCAGTCTTCATTCTGTCTCCCCCTTGAATTTTCCATGAATTCTAATAATAAGAGCAGTGACCATAATAACATAAAAGAACGCTGGGGAGCATTCTCTGGCTAATTCACAGGAAGTCTTCCATTTTGAGTGGCAGACTACATGGGTGTGCCGAGAGGTCCTTAATAAACAAAACGACCCCCGCCAACACTATATCACATAAAATACTTTAATAAACATATTGTGCTTCAATTGTGTAAATGTGTTTACATTTATAGACGAATCCACAATCACCCAATGCTCCTTTATTCCATAAGCAGCCTGCTTGTCCCTCTGTGCTGATGGGAGTTGCCAGCCCAGAATATTCCTTTGCATTCATGTAGTTGGAGAACATTTCTCTGTCTATGACTTTTTTTTTTTCCCGATTCAAACAAAGATGGCGGTAAGTAAAGCAGTTAACACTGAGAGGATAATGTTAGGTCTTGTCCCTTTTCATTTGATTGCTCTCCCATTTCTTCCTCTAAGAGGAAAAGAAAACCCCCGAGAGTTCTAGACTGGTCTGCACATTGCTTATGCAGAGTTAGACAACTCAGAACCTTAGAACAGGGATCTGGGGATCTGATTCAGGAGAAGGAATTATAAAAGTATAAGGGGTAACATAAACATTGGGCTTCCCAGGGGCGCTGGTGATAAAGAACCCGTCTACCAATGCAGGAGACATAAGAGACTCAGGTTCGATCCCTGCATTGGGAAGATCCCCTGGAGGAGGAGAAGGCAACCCACTCCACTAGTCTTGCTTGGAGAATTCCACAGATAGGGGAGCCTCTTGGACTACAGTCCGAGGGGTTGCAAAGAGTTGGACATGACTGAAGAGCCTTAGCATGAACACAACATAAACATCAGTAATTCTTGCTTCCCCCATCCCCCGCCAACCTCACTCAGGGCGAGTTCATTAAAGACAGACGCAGGAGCTGTTTCTTGGGGTGGGGGTGGGGCAGAGAGAAAGGGCTCCCCAAAGCTAATGTGCGTTCATACTGGATGTGGTTGCATCCGCAATGAGGCAAGGAGAATATATAGCCCAAATCTCACCCTGGTCTCGAACACTTATAGAAAGATCTAAAGGAAAACACATGAAAAAGCAAGCGCATCATTGGGGGAAAAAAAACGAAACAGAGTCACATCAACTGCAGAGAAACCATGAGTTAGCTCCGAAAGATATGAGCTAGGCAGAGTCAGATAAGAAATGAGAAGTGAGGCAAAAGGTGCCTTCTATAGAACCCAGAGGAAGCTCAGCCTTGCGGAGCAGGGGTTGTAGCAAGGTAGGTAAGAATAAGGGGTGGGAAGACCTTGGTGGGAAGAACAGCTGGCCAGTGCTCTTGCACAGACTAGCTGGCTCCACCACTGGTCCCCAGCATCCGCCCACTAAATATGACCCAGTGAATGAGAGCATGGCACTGGGAGCCAGACTGGGTGGGCTTGGAATCCTGGCTCTGCAATTCACTAGCAAGGTTACAACAGTGTGTGCTGATGTCATCAAAGCTGAGTGGGGCATTTGCACCACGGGTTCCTAACTTGCTGACAAGGCGGAGTCACGGGTAACTTTGAATCACTGTGAAAATCCCGAGGGGAATTCGGATGGCAACAGGGACCTTCCATAATTGTGTCACCGAACGATCAAGGACAGGTCCGGTGGACACAGACATCCCAGACATGCCCACAGGCAGACGTGGCTGCAGTCTGTGGCTTTGGGAACTCTGGGCAGCCAGCCCAGTGTGCAGAGTGGTGGGCACGGGCAGCTCCCCCTCCTTTGCCTAATTAGGAGGGACCTTGAGTCCTTAATGCTTCCAAAGCCACCCCCCACCCCCACCCCTCAGGGAGGGAGAAAGTTTTCTGATCTGCTTCCCACGATCTTTCATTTGGCTCCATCCCACCTCTCATCTCAGTAAATAGACGTTTAAGGATGGAAGCCTGGAGGGGTGGAGGGCGGTTTGAATGCAGCTCTCCCAGATCTATTAGGTGAGTGCTAGTAAATGTGAGCAAAGACGAGGAACCTGCTAGGAAAAGTAAGCAATTAAAGAGNGCTTCCCACGATCTTTCATTTGGCTCCATCCCACCTCTCATCTCAGTAAATAGACGTTTAAGGATGGAAGCCTGGAGGGGTGGAGGGCGGTTTGAATGCAGCTCTCCCAGATCTATTAGGTGAGTGCTAGTAAATGTGAGCAAAGACGAGGAACCTGCTAGGAAAAGTAAGCAATTAAAGAGCAAAGGGAAGGACTTCCCTGGAGGTCCACTGGTTAAGAATTCGTGATTCCAGTGCAAGTGGTACGAGTTCGATCCCTGGTCAGGGAAGTAAGATCCTGCATACTGAGCAGCGCAGCCAGAAAACAAACAAACAAGAAACAACCCCAAATCAACCAAACAACTAGCAACAGCAATACCAATAACACACACACACAAAAAAACCAAAACAAAAAAAAACAAAGGGAGTTCATAGAGATGAAAAGCCTGGTGGAGAAAATGAAAAGAAAAGCCTAACAGAGACAAAGAGGAGCGGAATGGAAAAACCCCCGTAAGTGATGGGGAAGACCACCTCCAGGGATTCTTACAGAACCTAGGAAAGAGGCACTAGGTGAACACCACACCTGGGGACTTCCCTGGTGGATCGGTGGTTGAGAATCCACCTGCCAATGCAGGGGACACAGGTTCAGTCCTTGGTCTGGGAAGCTTCCACACGCCACGGAGCAACTACGCCTGTTTGTTGCAACCACTCGAGCAGCAACTACTGAGCCCATGCACCCTCGAGACTATGCTCCACCACAAGAGAAGCCACCGCAGTGAGAAGCCCTTGAACCACAAATAGAAAGTAGCCTGCTTGCAGCAATGAAGACCAAGTGCAGTCAATAATAATAAATAAAAATTGAAACAGAGAAACCCACCGTGGCCCGGGGAAAAGTCTGGACCTCTGTGGTCTGTAGAGGAAAGGCCCGTGTGGCGATAGAGTGGCTGGAGAAGCACTAGTTAGGGGACTAGTGAAAGTAGCACATAGGTTTTCTTGTTTATTTGCCCAACAGCCGTAAGAAAGGGAAGGCAGTGGCCAAGGTCCTCATTTCAGAGCTGGGGACTTTGGCACAGACTGGAGAGAGAATGCCTGGTGGTCACTGCACTGTGAGATGAGGCTGGCATTGGAATCCAGACATGCTAACCCCTGTGTGTGTGCTCTTTCCATGCCATCAGGAACACTGCAACAAGATTCCACATTGCTGAACAGCAGAGTGTGTGGGGGTACTCAGTCATTCAGTCGTGTCCGACTCTTTGTGACCCTATGGACTGTAGCCCACCAGGGTCTTCTGTCCCACGCAGAGTGTGTGTGTGTGCCTCCTAAGTCACTTCAGTCACGTCCGACTCTTCGCTACCCCAAGACAAGGTGTTAAATCAGAAGTCAAAGCCGGGTGGGTGGACATGCTAAGGAGGTGGGAGAAGCTGATGCTGACGGACAGCTGTCAGTGTTTGCCTAGACTCTTGCCTCCTACTTGTGTTTCCTACAAAGACCTGGAGGCGGAGTATTTATTTTTCAGTGTAAAACAAAGGACTTGAGATTAAAACACCTAGGTTGGTTTCAGCTCATGCAAGTCCTTTATGTTCTAGTGGAATCTGCAAAATGGGCTGGAAAATACCTATTTGAGGATTAAATGGCAAAGAGTAGAACAAACCGGTTGCCAATTGTAAAGTGACGGACACACTTACATATCGTTGGCAGGGCTTCTGTGTATGGTCGTGTGGAATACACACTGAGCAGTCCCCCTTTAAGGTAGCAGGTGGGGAGCTCCTAGTGACATCAGAGCTACAGTCCATTCACACACTTCCAGCCTCTTTCCAGCAGGGGGCAGTAGAGGGCCTGGTTACAAGAATCCGCTCTGCCAGATGTTAAGTCAAGTGTGTCAAGGAAGGGGCTCTCTTTTCTAGCTTATATGGATCAATAGAGGCCCTGATATAGGTATTCATACTTGATGAGGAAGAATGGATAATGTATTGATTATCACAATAAGCACACACTGCAAGGTGCAGAGGAGAGCTGGAGCCACAAGCAAGGCCTTCTGACCTCATTTGATTTTCCCGTAGTGAATAGGATGTACACAGACAGTTAATCACACTTGTGATAAAACAAACAAACCCACAGCCTTAGAGAAGAACTTACGGTTACCAGGGGGGAACAGTGCAGAGAGGGATAGTTAGGGAGTTTATGGACATGTACACACTGCTGTATTTAAAATGGATAACCAACAAGTACCTTTTGTATAGGACAGGGAACTCTACTCAATATTATCTAACAACTAAATGGGAAGAGAATTTGAAAAAGAATACATGTATAGGTATAACTGAGTCAATCTGCTGGACATTGGAAATTAACAGAACATTGCAAATTAACTATATTCCTTTTCTTTTTTTATAAAGAGATCTGAGGATTTCCCTGATGGTCCAGTGGTTAAGACTCTGTGCTCCCANTGCAGTCTGTGGCTTTGGGAACTCTGGGCAGCCAGCCCAGTGTGCAGAGTGGTGGGCACGGGCAGCTCCCTCTCCTTTGCCTGATTAGGAGGGACCTTGCGTCCTTAATGTTTCCAAAGCCACCCCCCACCCCCACCCCTCAGGGAGGGAGAAAGTTTTCTGATCTGCTTCCCATGATCTTTCATTTGGCTCCATCCCACCTCTCATCTCAGTAAATAGACGTTGAAGGATGGAAGCCTGGAGGGGTGGAGGGCGGTTTGAATGCAGCTCTCCCAGATCTATTAGGTGAGTGCTAGTAAATGTGAGCAAAGACGAGGAACCTGCTAGGAAAAGTAAGCAATTAAAGAGNATCTGCTTCCCATGATCTTTCATTTGGCTCCATCCCACCTCTCATCTCAGTAAATAGACGTTGAAGGATGGAAGCCTGGAGGGGTGGAGGGCGGTTTGAATGCAGCTCTCCCAGATCTATTAGGTGAGTGCTAGTAAATGTGAGCAAAGACGAGGAACCTGCTAGGAAAAGTAAGCAATTAAAGAGAAAAGGGAGGGACTTCCCTGGAGGTCCACTGGTTAAGAATTCGTGATTCCAGTGCAAGTGGTACGAGTTCGATCCCTGGTCAGGGAAGTAAGATCCTGCATGCTGAGCAGCGCAGCCAGAAAACAAACAAACAAGAAACAACCCCAAATCAACCAAACAACAAGCAACAGCAACACCAATAACACACACACACACAAAACCAAAACAAAAAAAAACAAAGGGAGTTCATAGAGATGAAAAGCCTGGTGGAGAAAATGAAAAGAAAAGCCTAACAGAGACAGAGGAGCGGAATGGAAAAACCCCCGTAAGTGAAGGGAAGACCACCTCCAGGGATTCTTACAGAATCTGGGAAAGAGGCACTAGGTGAACACCACGCCTGGGGACTTCCCTGGTGAGTCGGTGGTTGAGAATCCACCTGCCAATGCAGGGGACACAGGTTCAGTCCTTGGTCCGGGAAGCTTCCACACGCCACGGTGCAACTATGCCCATTTGTTGCAACCACTCGAGCAGCAACTACTGAGTCCATGCACCCTCGAGACTATGCTCCACCACAAGAGAAGCCACCACAATGAGAAGCCCTTGAACCACAACTAGAAAGTAGCCTGCTTGCAGCAATGAAGACCAAGTGCAGTCAATAATAATAAATAAAAATTGAAACAGNCTGAGAGGAGATTCTCTCCCAGGGTGCCACATTCCATCCTAATGGCTGGGAATCCAAGACAATCCCCACCAATCACCACATCTTGAACTAAAGAAACAAGGAGAAAGGAGAGGGGCAGGGGAAGAGGTGATGAGCATGAAAGGAATAAAGCAGAGGGTCCAGAAAAACACAGAGTTACATATAGTTTTGTTTCTTGTGCTGCAAATAACATGCTTTTTCATGCATGGAGTCAATGGCATGCTAAGCATCTCAGCGGGTGGTTTTGAACACTCGATGACCACAAATCTAACCCCAGTTTGGGACTGGGAAGCTGAATCCTGCTTACACATTCAGGTTTTTGCTTTCTCTGTTCTTCTTGACTCTGAACTTGCACTANGTTACATATAGTTTTGTTTCTTGTGCTGCAAATAACATGCTTTTTCATGCATGGAGTCAATGGCATGCTAAGCATCTCAGCGGGTGGTTTTGAACACTCGATGACCACAAATCTAACCCCAGTTTGGGACTGGGAAGCTGAATCCTGCTTACACATTCAGGTTTTTGCTTTCTCTGTTCTTCTTGACTCTGAACTTGCACTAGACATTGTGTGTGCTAAGTCACTTCAGTTGTGTCCGACTCTGTGTTATCCTGTAGACTGTAGCCCCCCAGGCTCCTCTGTCCATGGGGGTTCTCCAGACAAGAATACTGGAGCGGGTTGCCACGCCCTCCTCCAGGGGATCTTTCCAACCCAGAGAGTGAACCCGTGTCCCTTGTGTCTCTGGCTTTGGCAGGTGGATTCTTTATCACTAGCGTCACCCGGGAAGTCCCATATCCCAAAATTGCCTGATGCCTCCTGTCCACCTCCACCTCATTCCTTCCCAGTGATAAGATAAAAGAAGCCTGTTAGAACCAACATCTTTCTCCCTTTGCGAGGTATAGTCCTTGATGAGATGGTCTAGGCACTGGGGTGGAGTCGGCCATGTGGCTGGAGAGAAGAACCCTAATGAACACCAAGGGAATGACAACTTTATACTTCTTGCTCACCTTTTGAGAGACATTTTTTCTGTCTTTTTTTTGAACTTGACCAGTTATGTATTTTTCTCTTCTTTCCTGAAACAGAAAAGAAAATCATCTTTTATGGCTATCTATAGTGATCTACAAGTTTGAAATTTTTTTTAATTTAAATTATTTATTTTAATTGGAGGCTAATTACTTTACAATATTGTATCGCTTTTACCATACATTAACATGAATCTGCCACAGGTGTACACGTGTTCCCCATCCTGAACCCCCCTCCCACCTCCTCCCCGTACCATCCCTCTGGGTCATCCCAGTGCACCAGCCCCAAGCATCCTGTATCCTGCATCAAACCTGGACTGGCGATTCGTTTCTTATATGATATTATACATGTTTCAATGCCATGCTGGACAGAGTGTGGAGAAAAGGGAACCCTCTTACACTGTTGGTGGAAATGCAAACTAGTATAGCCACTATGGAGAACACTGTTCTCCAGCAATCCCACTGCTGGGCATACACACCAAGGAAACCAGAATTGAAAGAGACACGGGTACCCCAATGTTCATCGCAGCACTGTTTTTAATAGCCAGGACATGGAAGCAACCTAGATGTCCATCAGCAGATGAATGGATGAGAAAGCTGTGGCACATATACACAGTGGAGTATTACTCAGCCATCAAAAAGAATACATTTGAATCAGTTCTAATGAGATGGATGGAACTGGAGCCAATTATACAGAGTGAAGTGAGCCAGAAAGAAAAACAACAATACAGTATGCTAATGCATATATATGGAATTTAGAAAGTTTGAAATTTTTAAGTAAAATCTTTTCTATCTTCCCATCACTTTGGGGAGGAAAGAGAACCATGAGCCAATGTAAAGAAACTACTTGGAAATGAAAAAGGATTGAATAAAGAATAACAGAGATGTGGCAAATTATTAACATTAAAATATGCCATTTTTTCTAATAACTAGTTTTTCAAGACTAGAAGAAAATATATAGAGAGGTTGTTATAAGTCATAGATATAAATGATCTTCTTAGCCAAACTCAAGGCCAAAAATCATGAAGGTAAAAGATGAACAGATTTAACCATTAAAAAACTTAAATGCCCATACTTCAAAAAGTATCCATGTAATATTAAAATAAAACTGGGAAATTCCAATATATGTAACATTAGAGGATGAATGTCTTTAATAGATAAAAAATGAATAGTATACTAAGAAATGGATAAAAAACATAAATTGAAAGTACACAAATTAAATTAAAGCATAAATTAAAAGAGGAAATACAAATGAAAAAAAATTTTAAAAGAGCATCTTTAGACCCTCCAAAAGTCCAAAAAATTCATTGCTTGGTTTGAATTATACCCAAACTTGTAAAAACTTCGATCATATCTGGGTAGATGAGGATGTAGTTAATGGGTGCTTGTGTTGTTAAAGGGAACAACAACAGCAGAACAGTATTTTCTGGAGAATAGTTTGGTAACAAATATGAAATTTAAGATATAGACTCTAACCAAGTAATTTACACTTAGAAATTAATTAGGAGGAAATTATTGGGCAATTGTGTAAAGATACCAACACATGCAATATGATTTCTACTTTTATATAAAAATGGGAAGTATCCTAACTTACCGCCAATAGGTTATTATTGAAATAAATTGTCAATCATACAGTAATGAGCTGTATATCCCCTCCCCTCCAAAAAAGGAAAATAGATAATGGATAACATTGATACAATGAGAAAAATGTTTAGAAGTGTTTATAGAATAGACTATGCAGAATAAGCATGTGTGTGTGTGTATATATATATATATACACACATATATATAAAATGTATATACATATAAATATATGTAAAGAATGTATACATATACATGTACATAAGTGCAGACCTTTTTGAAAAATAAGGTGGCAGAAGCAGATTAAATAGTTATTTCATTTCCTGATTAATAACTTTGCATACTGTTGGCAGATTTTATGAGGAACTTTACATGGGGCTGGACAGGATGGGTTACTCTTTAGTACAAGCTGAACCGGATCTCTGTGGCTTAACCTATACAGTGTATTTCTCTGCAGGACAGGGTCTCCAGGACAGTTGTCTGCTATGGATGGTGTGGAAATCCACGCTGCTCGGCAATGAAATGGTAGCAGAATTACTAAATTTAACCTGCAGATAGAGTCCTACAGTGGAGGAGGTATGCCTCTCCTTGACCTTGCCTCTTTCCTTTCTTGTGGGCTGGAGCCCAGGGAAGGGGATGCCGCATGCTAAGGATGATAGGGCGACAGCCAGAATGAGCCGTGTATGGTGCCAGCCCCGACCACCTACTTCTGTATAGGCGAGAGAAATAAGCCTTTTTACCTCACCCACTATTTGGAGGGGGAGGGTAAGTGGTGGTTTCTGTCACATACAGCAAGTTAGTCTTAATGGCCACAGAATATTGCTTTTATAGTACCTTTTTTTTTAATGTTGCAAAATGTTAAATTACTGCTGTAAAGAACACACATCTTTTTCTGGCTTGGATGTCCTAAGGATATAACAATCATTAAAAATAATATCAAATCTACCCTACCAGAGACCAAATAAGTTCTTTACATTTACGCTTTTTCCCAGGAGATTTTCCCAAAGACAGGTTATTGTCATCATCCATGGAATCTTGAAAGTAATAAGAAAGAGACTTTTGAATAAGCAATCTTTGTATTCATTTCAATATTCATTCAATATTGAGTTGGTAAAGCTTTAACAGTATTATTTCTATCCCTTAATATAATGGGCTTCCCTGCTGGCTCAGAGGTTAAAGCGTCTGCCTGCAATGCAGGAGACCAGGGTTCGATCCTTGGGTTGGGAAGATCCCCTGGAGAAGGAAGTGGCAACCCACTCCAGGATTCTTGCCTGGAGAATCCCATGGAGGGAGGAGCCTAGTAGGCTACAGTCCATGCGATTGCAAAGAGTTGGACACGACTGAGCTACTTCACTTTCACTTTATTATAATGGAGAATGGTGGCTCCTCAAGAGGGCTCTAGGCACCAAGATTCTCTAGTCCTGCACATGCACACAACAAAGTCAGGGGCTCATGCTCAGGCATAGTATTACATGTGTGTTTATGACTAGCTGGTCACTTCCCAGAAAGGTCATGCGGGAAATATGGTGATTGGGGTCTTAGGGAAAAACTGGATGGCTTGGCAGTGTAATAAAGTACCATGAATATACTCAGAGCATGAATTCTTAGCGACGGTGAAAGAAAGTGAGAGTTGCTCAGTCATGTCCAACTCTTTGTGACCCCATGGACTGTAGCCCGTCAGGCTCCTCTGTCCATGGAATTGGCCAGGCAAGAATACTGGAGTGGGTAACCATTCTCTTCTCCAGGGGATCTTCCCTAGCCAGGGATCAAAACTGGGTTTCCTGCATTGCAGGTGGATTCTTTACTGTCTGCACCACCAGCGGAGCATTAACAGTGATGGGTTGCCCCCTAGTTGGTTCTTGGGGTGAAAAACAACTTAACTCTTTTCATGTATAAAGCATAAATAAATATATCCAGTACAGAAATTGATATATAATATACCTGTGTTATTAAAATATCCTGGGGGTATGGTTCATGATTAGAAAAAAATATCTAGATGGGCTCTCTGGAGCAGCCATAATGAACAAGAGGCTGAGAAACACTGACTCAGAGTAAAGCAGCTCTAAGTTTGGGTTCCTGATTATGCACCGTGAGATGTGCGATCCCTCACCTTTGCCATGGGTGACTCTTGGTGGTGTGCTGGGTGGCTCCTGGGGTCTCTTCTCTTCATCCATTTCTGAAGTATTATCACTGATCTCTGGGGGAAAAACAAAAACAAAAACACAGCATTCATGTCATTTTCCCCTCTGGAAAGTCAATGGGGATCTCCCAGAGAACCAGGAAGGACCTTGAACACTCTGGAGTTGAAGGCTGGAGGCTCCAATCTTGCTTGAGCCTCCAAGACACCCTCCTGAGAATAATTCTACCACTGATCTGTCTGCCAGTCAGGGGAGGGCCATAGCAAACCTGGGAAGTAATGGTTCCACTACTGACAGAATGTCCTTTGGGAGCAGTAATTTGAGCCTCTGGACCAGAGATTCAAAGTGAGGTTGTGAACCCCTTGGAGAGTCCTGGAAACTCTTTCAGGAGAACTTCCAGGTCAAAACTGTTTTCATAATAAGATGTTCTTTGCCTTTTTTTGCTATGTTGGCTTTTGCACAGATAAAGCAGGTAAAAATGCTGGTGCTTCAGTACAAATAAAGTCCCCAAATCTTAGAATTACCTATTACATTCTCCACTACCACTTACTCAACATGAAATAAACAAACAGCGGTTTCATTTAAGAATGTTCTTGATGAAACAGTTAAAATCATTAATTGTATTAAATCTCTACCCTTGAGAACACTTCTTTTTAACAGTCTATGGGAGGACTTCCCTGATGGTCCAGTGGTTTAGACTCTGCCTTGCAGCGCAGGGGACACAGGTTTGACCCCTGATTAAGGAACTGGAGATCCCACATGTGGAGCAACTAAGCCTGTGCTCCACAGTAGGGAGTCTGTGCACTGCAGTGAGAGATCCTGCATGATGTAACTAAGACCCAACGCAGCCAAAAGGAAAAAGTCTATGCGAAAAATTGGGGAGCACATGAAAAGTCCTTCGTTGCATCTTGAAGTACCACGGTTGTCTCAAGAACGATACTCAGGTGACTGAGTTGGAAGATCACTGTAAAATCCAGTCAACCAATACTTCCCAGTTGTATATGATCTTATAAAATCTGGCACGAGTAGGAGATTCGTTTGAAACACAAGACGTGTGAAACATCTTGCTGCAAGAGAGTATGAAAAGCTCATTGATGTGGTTTCAGACTCTGGTTATAGCAAACCTTTAAGAAACTATCACTTGTTGAGTTTTGGTGTAGTATCAAAGGTGAATAACCACAGATAGCTCAAAAGACTGTTAAAGAACACCCCCCTTTCGGCTACAGATTTGTGTGGGGCTGGATTTTCTTCCTATGATTCAACCAAAAGTAAAGGGGATTGAGAGGTACAAGCACCCAGTTATAAAATAAATAAGCCAAAGGGATATAACGTATGGTATGAGAAATAAAGTTAATAATATTGTAATAACTTTGAATGGGGATAGTTAATAAGTTACTAGACTTATGGTGGAGATCACTTCATAGTGTATGCAAATGAAACCCCTATGTAGTGTACCTGAAACTAACATAATATTGTACACCAAACATACTTCAATGAAAGAAAAAAAAATTTAAAAGAAGCTTTAAAAACAGAAAGCAATTGTTAACAGGGTATAGATTGATGTTATTAAAAATGTTCTCTCAGCTCTCAATATAATAATACAGTAAAGATATATATAAAAACATTGAAGAAGCACATTGAAAAGATAGTTAAAATTTTTTAGAAGAATCCAGCTTTGATTAAGGTAGACATTAAAGGGAGTTGCAAAAATGTAAAACCGTACCACTCACCTAATATTTTTATTTGAAAAGTGTGCTATTTTTCATAAAAGTATATTATTTATGGTAATAAGTTATTGGTCTATTGTGGGTTGCAGGAGAGAGCCTTCCACAGTGAGCTTTCGGATGACAAATTCCATCACCAGCCTTACCCTCTGATTTAGGCATCTGGGCACATTCTGTCCTTCTCTTTTGTGCCCTTGTCACGACCTTTGTATCCCTGGTTGAGTTGTCCTCTGTGTGAGTCACCTGATCCAGTCCTTGGAGTGTCTTTTGGATTCCATGCCCAGGTAAGGCTGCCCCTGGCCAAACAGTGATTTGGGTACAGTTTTAATTGGGGTCCCAGTGGCCCTCCTCCCCCAAACAGTGACTGCCCTCTCACACTCCCAGTCTCCCCCCTGTGAGACCGTGGTACCCCTGCTCTGCACCTCACTTTGCTCCTGCCATCTCTTTGTAATTATATATGTATATTTTTTCTTGTATGTATCTTCCTTTCCCCTGAAAACTTACCATCTATTCTCACTCTCTGTACAACCTGTTGAAATCAATCAGATTAATCTAGGGGAATCCCAGAGCACTGGGGCTGATTTCCTGTTTCCTGGCTTCAGAACCCTGCTGCCAGAAAGTGCCACATCCAGGTAAACACGGTCAGATGGTCTGTTTCAGCAGAGGAGGGGTCTCATAAAGCACTTTTCCAGGTTCCCTAGGGCCTGTGTGTGATACAAGAGACAGGAGAGACCCAGGATGCCTCTAGTAGGGAAAGGGCAAAAGGTATCAAAGAATTGAGAGGCAGGGGCCCTGCATTGGAGGGTGAGGCTGAGATCCAGAGGATGAAGGGAAGGGGGAGTGGGAGTGTTAGCACTGGGGCTCTTTTCTCCCTTTATCTTGCCAATGTATTTTGTATTTATATCTTTGGACTAGATTTTTTTACTGAGTGCCAAATTGACTTCTCTGGTGGCTCGGATGGTAAAGAATCCATCCACCTGCAAGGCAGGAGACCAGGGTTTGATCCCTGGGTCAGGAAGATCCCCTGGAGAAGGGAATGGCAACCCACTCCAGTATTCTTGCCTGGAGAATCCCATGGACAGAGGAGCCTGGCAGGTTACAGTCTACGGGGTTGCAAAGAGTCAAATATGACTGAGTGACTTGCATTTTCAAATTGGTGTACTGTGGGGAAATTGTCACCTTGATTTCTCAGTGCTTCTGTGAAAAGCTCTAGCTTCCTGAGACACAAAAGTATATGTGATATAAAAATAGGAGATGTTTTCTTTCACTTCCCCTAGAATTATTTAGCTTTTCACATACCATAGAAATTAAATCTCTAGCTAGTTAATTACTGTCTAATCCAAAGAGGTGATAAAACTTCTCATTCTGGTCATGATCAAATGGTTGTGGCCAGGGCTAGGCTCCTCGGTTAGGTCCCACAGTACCGGGACATTGGAGCACTCTATCCCTAGGTGTTTACATGTCAAAAGGGATGAAGCCTAGAACTTGGAGAATCTTTAGTAAAAGCTGGAGGCACCTGGGGTTTCTCTGGCTTTTAGAAAGAGGCATTTGCATTCTCCCAAATTAGGATGAAGGCTCAAGATCTTTTCAATCTTATCTCAAAGCAGTTTTTTAAAAAATTGCTTTTCTCTTTTCAGGAGCAGAAGAGGATGACTGTCCTTGTCCTGTATACAAACAGAAAATCCATCCTTCTTTCTCCTGTGTCTATAGGATGTAATGTGCATTCACACAGAAGATTCCATCAGCTCTCTCCTCATTCCTGTGGGTCTGCATATGAGAAATGCTACAGTGTCGAACTGGTTGTGAATATCAATAAAGAATTCTTCTCCCTGACCCAGGTGCTTTGTGGTTTTACAATATGCGTATATCTAAAGAACATCACTCTACAGGAGGGGGTAATCTCAGAGCCTCCTGGTTCTTGACAAACCACACACATGCATAGACAGTTAGCACCAATCCTGAACAAGTGAAAAACTGAATTCTAAAAATTTCCCCCAATATATTTGCATCCTTTCTCAGCAACACCATCACCTACCATTCACCCAGCCGTTTAAGCCAGAAACTGAAGAACAAGCCCTGATTTCTCTCTCTCATCCTCAGCTTCCAATTAACCAAATCTCATCAACTCTGCCTCCAAACTGATCTTGAATAGACCTTCTCTCCAGCCACTGCCAGATCTGAATCCAGGCTGCTGTCAGCCCCTTAAAGGGGTGCCCTATATCCATTCTTTTCTATTTCCAATTCATTCTTTACATAACACCATAATTTTTTGTTGGTGAAAGTTGAATCATGTCACGTACACACTGCTCTATTGAAATGGATAACCAACAAGGGCCTGCTGTACGGCCCGGGGAGCTCCCCTCAATGCTATGTGGCAGCCTGAATGGAAGAGGAGTTTGGAGGAGAAGGGATGCTGAGTTCCTTTGCTGTCCACCTGAAACTATCACAACATTGTTAATTGACTATATATTCCAACATAAAATAAAAAGTTAAAAAAATTGGATGATGTCACTTCACAGACTAGGTCTCTTCAGTGGCTCCCTATTGCACTTAGAATAAAATCCCATCTCCCACACCTTGGTCAACAAGGATGAGCTGTCTCTGGCCTCCAGCCCCTTCTTGTGTTCTCATCTTACTTCCTTGGTGGCTTTTTTTCTGCTGTCTCTTCTTCGAGGTGGCNTGCTGTCAGCCCCTTAAAGGGGTGCCCTATATCCATTCTTTTCTATTTCCAATTCATTCTTTACATAACACCATAATTTTTTGTTGGTGAAAGTTGAATCATGTCACGTACACACTGCTCTATTGAAATGGATAACCAACAAGGGCCTGCTGTACGGCCCGGGGAGCTCCCCTCAATGCTATGTGGCAGCCTGAATGGAAGAGGAGTTTGGAGGAGAAGGGATGCTGAGTTCCTTTGCTGTCCACCTGAAACTATCACAACATTGTTAATTGACTATATATTCCAACATAAAATAAAAAGTTAAAAAAATTGGATGATGTCACTTCACAGACTAGGTCTCTTCAGTGGCTCCCTATTGCACTTAGAATAAAATCCCATCTCCCACACCTTGGTCAACAAGGATGAGCTGTCTCTGGCCTCCAGCCCCTTCTTGTGTTCTCATCTTACTTCCTTGGTGGCTTTTTTTCTGCTGTCTCTTCTTCGAGGTGGCCCAGATACATCTTTTTCTTTTCTTTCCTGAAAAGACACAGATCATCTTTTATAGCTACAAACATTGATCTACCAACCTCATAAGTCAACAATGCTTAGCTTCAAATCACAGTGGCCAGGTCATGGGTGATTTTTGGTGATGCTGAAATTCTAAAGCAGCAGAGGAGAGAGAAATGTAAAGAAATGGAGACAATAAGTCTGGGTAACTCATTTCTAGAAGTTTCATTGTGAAACAGAAGTGAAAGCGATGGATGTGGCTGAAGTGAGAGGAGGATCCAGAGAAAATTCCTTTCGTGAGCTGTGATAGGATTGGGCACTGGTTGAATGAATATCCTTGTGAGAAAGTGAAAGTCGCTTAGTCATGTCCAACTCTTGTGATCCCATGGACTGTAGCCCACTAGGTTCTTCTGTCCTTGGAATTCTCCAGGCAAGAGTACTGGAGTTGGTTGCTGTGCCCTTCTCCAGGGGTTCTTCCTGACCCAGGGAACCTGGGTCTCCTGCATTGCAGGCAGATTCTTGATCATCTGAGCCACTAGGGGGAGATGCTGAGTTCACAAGAAAAAGGAGGGACCATGGAGATGGTCAGGAGAGGTGGAAGAGTTGCTTTGGAAAGAAGGAAGGTACTTACTGGAAAGGAGCAGGCAGATGCAGGGTTTACCAGGTGGGAGCAGGAAGAGAAGGAATGCCCATCTGGTGCTTTTGTATGAAACAGGAGGAAAGGTCATCTGACGTGCAAAAGGGAAGCAGTGAGGTATAAGAGGTTTGAAAATAAAAACCTGTTTTTTTTAGATTTGGGAGGATCTTAGGAGGATCACAGGAAGTGGAGTGGTCACGCAGTGGAGGGGGTCATTTATGCTGGAGTCAGGAAGACACAGTGAGAACACACTGCCCAGCCATGTGCCTGTCTCCAACTGTGCCTGACTTCTGGTATAGTGTGCTGGAAGCAGCTAACAGTCTCCCCCAAGTGCTAGGAAAAGACAAGAAGCAAAGCAGGTAAAGATAGCAGTAGGTTACAGAAACAGTGGATCTGGCACCCTAAACTGGTAAGAAGGGTTATGAAGAAAGGCAGATAGGGCTTCCGTGGTGGCTCAGTGGTAAAGAATCCGCCTGCCAGTGCAGGAGACCGGGGTTCCATCCTTGGTCAGGGAGGATCCCATATGACTTGAAGCAACTCAGCCTATGCTGCACAACTGAGCCTGTGCTCTAGAGCCTGGGATTGACAAGTACCAAAGCCCTCATGCCCTAGATTCCATGCTCCCCAACAAAAGAAACCACTGCAATGAGAAACCCATGCACTGCAATGAAGAGTAGACCCTGCTCGCCGTGACTATGGAAAAGCTGGAGCATGGCGTGGAAAACCCAGCACAGATAAAAATAAATACATAAATAAACAAATAAATAAAAGAAAGGCAGAAGATTGACTGGAGAAGGGAAAGGTCAGTGCACTGCTCACCCAACTGATATTGAAAGAAAGCTGCAGAGGAAGAAGTTGTAAGGAAGAAATCAGGGAAGGATACTTTTGAGTTCATTTTTATAGACTGGGGTGAGAAGGAGAGATCAGAAGTTGAGCGATAGCTATAGAAGGAGCCAATTTCCGGCACTGACTGTCAAAACAAGGAAATCTCAAATTATTGGGAAGATGAGCCCGATTTACATGATGAAAAGGCCCATGGGTCACCTTTGGGTTCGGGAGGCCAAAAACGGGTTGGCAGAAAAGTCACTGGATTTAAGGAGCTGAAGGATTTGAGAGGTCAGAGTCTTGGATGGATCAGTTACTCACATGGACCTTGCAGGTGTCTAGGGGGACAGCAGGACTGGAAGTGACAGAGAGATTCTAAGTCACTCTTGAGGTCCTCCAGGAAGTGGTGGGGAAGTCAACGCATGACGGTGATGAAAAGGGAGAGCTACCTTCACTTGATGGCTAAGCCTCAAAGGAGAGGATGGGGAGCAAGGGGCTGGGTGGGGCAGTGGGTAGCCAGGGGTGGCATTCAACCTGCCTTCCTACATGAGGAGAGGGTAGCAGAGAATATGCAGCCTTGTCTTAAGAGAAAGCAGTGTCCTCTTGGGGAACCAAATTTTCATGAAAGAGGGAAATATAACTAACCCTATAAGAAGTTGTGTATGTAGGAGACCTTGATGATTTCAGAACAATTCCAATGGGTGTGTATTCCAGTGGCCCCAAATGCCTTCTCATTTCCCTATAATTTTCATGAAGGCCTAAGAGGAAGATGCAGTGAACTGGAAACAAACTGTGTTGGGCATGATATCTACAGTCACCTAGTGGGTGCTCATGACAAGATGCAGCCCCAAACCCACCCTCCTGAGATCTGCAGGAGAAAGGCAATCCTTACCTTTCTTGCTGGGAAGTGTCCTGGATGCGTCCTGGAGCTCCTTTGGGTCACTTGGTTCAGGGACATCATCTCTTCTCACTGACAAAAAAAAATAGAATTCATTTTAGAACTGAGAGCAGGCTGATGAGAAAGTGCCAAGGGATTCTGGTGGGAAAAGCAGAGAGTGGAGAGCACCCCTAGCACAGGTCTGGGGACTCACCAGGTTCCCCGGCTTGGCCTGGGTTTGATCAACTTGTGGTTACTGTTCCCTGTGTGATTATCACAGTGAACCTGGAACAACTGTCCCACAGAGGAGGAGGAAGTCTGAGTTCTTCAGAGAGACTCCCCTTTCCCAGTGGAAGAAGAAGAACAAAGAATCTCAGCAGCCAGCCTTTGCCGTATGAAAGGTACATGCTATTGCTTAGATATCTGTGGTGGGATGTTTTTAAACTGCTGTGACTGTGATTATTCATCTTGAGAAATAAAGAAGAACTAAGTGCCTTATACACTTCCGTCTACCTGATGTCGAAGAAAACAGGAGTCAGCTTGTGCTTGCCAGCATTTGTTAGCCGCAAGAGTACGAAAAATTCTGCTAGTTTTTGGTGACCTAAGAAAGACAGAAGGACCTGAAGCCATATCAATTAAGGGCCCATCTCACAAATGGCAGTCACCGTCTTGCTTACACAGCGCTATGAGGTCTGTGTCAAGTTCCAGCCTGCAGAGGAATAGCTAACTAAGGCAGCTAGCCAGCAGCCCTCAGGCTTTAAAACTGATCTGCTGCATTTCAAATTATTTAAATACCTTAAAAATCCCAATGATGTGGAAAAGGATACAGTTTGAAAATGAAAGTTCTCACAGTCAAGGTGGGGGCTGGAAAGGAGGACCATCCATGTCTGGGGCCCTGATTCAGTGTTAGGGTCACAGAATATTTTTGTTTGCCGTGCATTCTTTTTTGTCTGGTTTTCCTTTACTGTTCAAGCTATAGCTCAGGAATAACCAGAATAGCTGATACGGGGAAGTTTATTTTTCCAGAAGCAATTCAGAGAGTTGAGCAGTTTGGATGGACACGTTAAACAACATCATGGAATGCAATTTGCAAAACACAACCTGTGTAAATATAAGGGGTAAATGATCCAATTTCAAAGAGTAAATTGCAAGGGAGAAAAAAAGGCACAAGAGTTGAAACTTGCCATAGTGGCAGAAGGATGGTGTCCTTTTATATATTTATTGGCCACCCCTTGATGCCTGTGGGATCTTAATTCCCAACCAGGGGCTGAACTCGTGCTGCCTGCATTGGAAGGTAGAGTCTTAACCACTGGACCACTGAGGAATTCCATTAAAAAAATTATTTTAAATTGGAGAATAATTGCTTTTGCAATTATTTTGATGCAGCAGTTTGGAGTTTTATCTACTCAAGTGGCCTCTGGGAGTTGCTGAGCCAAATAGTCCTTCTCCACTGGGATTCACACATCACCTGGCAGAGGAATGTTCTCTGTCTGCAGACTCCTTAGTGGTGTTTGGAGTCCAGGTCTTGATACTGTGCAGGACTTGAGGGGCTCCTGGGCACAAAAGCTTTTCTCTGTCCCCCATTTCTTGAATACAGGAAATAGGCTTCATCTGACCTCCAAGGCCTTCCCTAAGTTCCAACCAGGAGGTTCAAACAGATGCTAATTAGGGTAGGAAGTAGGGTGTGGAGATAAGGGAGAAAGGAACAATAGTACAGCCTTCCTGCAAGGTCCGGGGTTCCCCCTCAAGGGATATACATGACAATATCGTGAGCTGTTTTGCAGATACTGAAACCCTCACCAGGAGGGAGAAATTAACAGTTTGCTGCCAGTAAGCACAGAGACCCCAGAATGGTAGAAACAAGAGGTTGATGATGCTGTCTCCCAATTACCTCACCGCCAACCAATCAGAAGAACATCTATGGGCTGATAGCATCCTCTCTGAACCACTAATATAAAACTTCTCACTTTGTCCAAACTGGGACACACTGTTTTGAGGACACTAACCTGCTGTGGTCCCTTTTGCCTGGCAAAGCAATATGCTGCTACTGCTACTGCTAAGTCACTTCAGTCGTGTCTGACTCTGTGTGATCCCATAGACGGCAGCCCACCAGGCTCCCCCGTCCCTGGGATTCTCCAGGCAAGAACACTGGAGTGGGTTGCCATTTTCTTCTCCAATGCATGAAAGAGAAAAGTGAAAGGGAAGTCGCGGAGTTGTGTCCGACTCTTTGGGATCCCAGAGACTGCAGCAGACCAGGCTCCTCCGTCCATGGGATTTTCCAAGCAAGAGTACTGGAGTGGGGTGCCATTGCCTTCTCCGGGCAAAGCAATATAGCTATTCTTTTCTACTGCATCCAAAACTCTGTCTCTGAGCTATATCAATAATTCGGTGTCAGGGTACAGAGGCTAGATTCAGCTTCAGTTGGGCAAGTACTAGTGGGGTTCCTGTCCCTCACCCTCAGTGTCCCTTCTCTGTCCACCTTTCCCAGACCCATCTCCCTCACCCCAGCATCCATTCCCACCCCTGGGACTCTGTCTCCTTTCAGGAGCTCTGGTTTCCCGTCTGTTCAAGCTCCTGAGGGCAGGGAGTGGGCAGCAGTGGGAAAGCTGGACCATGATGGTGATGGAGAGTGGAGAGAAGAGCCCTGGGCATGGATATTCCAAATGGCTTTTCCTCATGGTAGACACAAAAGTTAAGGTGAGCCTCTGTGTGTGTGTGTGTGTGTGTGTGTGTGTGTGTTAGTTGCTCAGTTATATCCTACTCTTTGCGACCTGATGGACCTGCCAGGTTCCTCTGTCCATGGGATTCTCCAGACAAAAATATTGGAGTGGTCTGCCATTTCCTTCTCCAGGGGATCTTCTTGCCCCAGAGAACCTGGATCTCCTGCATTGCAGGCAGATTCTTTACTGTCTAAACCACTAGTGAAGCCCCAAGGTGAGGCTGAGTAGCCCAAATCTAGCTTACCTGGCACAGGGTCTGTGGAAGTGCAAGGCATCTCTTGAGTGTCTTCTTTATCTTTTATTTGAGGGATCAGGTTGTCACTGGACACTGAGCAGAGAAAGAAAAGAAATTTCAGATCCCAGGACCCACCAGCAGGAACCAGAGGTGGGAGGAACAAGAACAGTTTATTCTAGCAGGTAAAAATGATGGGCCAGGTGAGTACCAAGACTCCTGGGGGGGGGGGGGTTTGGGGGGGGGGGGCACATTCCTTTCCTTTTTTTTNTTTCAGATCCCAGGACCCACCAGCAGGAACCAGAGGTGGGAGGAACAAGAACAGTTTATTCTAGCAGGTAAAAATGATGGGCCAGGTGAGTACCAAGACTCCTGGGGGGGGGGGGGTAGGCGGGGAGGGAGAACATTCCTTTCCTTTCTTTCTCCCCCTCCCTCACCTACTAGCCATGCTGCATGGCTTGAGAGATCTCAGTTCCCCAGCCAGGGATCAAATCCAGGCCCATGACAATGAAAGCACTGAGTCTTAATCACTGTACCGCCAGGCAATTGCCCAGTCACTTCCTTTCAATTAGTCTCTTATTGATGTAAAAATAGCACTTATTTTGTTTTAAATCCAGAAGGTGGACTCTCGTTATTGGCTTCGTGATTATGTTAACCTTGCGTGCCTGCTCAGTAGTGTCCGACTCTTTTTCGACCCCATGGACTATAGACACTAGGCTCCTCTGTCCATGGAATTCTCCAGGCAAGAATACTGGAGTGAGTTGCCATTTTCCTTCTCCAGGGGTTCTTCCCGACCCAGGGATTGAACCCATGTCTCCTGCATTGGCAGGCAGATTCTTTACCACTGTGACACCTGGGAAGCCCCTATGTTAACCTTATTTGGATGGTAATTTTAGATGAGTGGAGAAAACGTTTGGACCAAATAGGACCCTTTATTCCCAGTATGGGAGAGCTCAGAATCCATGATACCATTTTTAACAGTGGCCAATAATGTTCCACAGTTACATTTTACATAATCAGAGTGCTTTATCCTGATGGTTGGGGGAGATAAATGACATAACTGTAGAAGTGAAATCAGGCCCAACAACCTTTAAACGTTTGATCATCTTTCCTAATAACTTCAATAACATTCCTCGTAGAATCCAAGCTATATGAAAATGAATCTGGTTTAAGCAGATGTCCCTGTAATCAGAGGGTGAGCAATCTGTAAGGCATTGAGGCTGCCTGTTGCCCACCTTACTTGTCAGTTCAGAGCAGTGTGTTTTGAGTGCTGCGTGGGCAGGGCTCTTGGACATCACAGTGTCAAATGGCTGGGACAGCATCCCTGACAAGAGGTCAAGTGCATTGACCTCTGCTTCTTTTTCCTTGTCACACAGGTCCTTTTACCTGGGGCTCCTGCTACAGCCCTCTTGACTTACAGGCAAGCATTCTCCCTTCACAGCCACCTTGAACCCAGGTGAGTCAGCTCCAAGCAATTCTGGTCTGAACATGGACAGGAGAGTGTGGACATCCTTTATGAATATTCATCACTTATTTGGGGTGTTGTCATTGGTCATTTATGTGAGTGAGTGTTAGTCGCTCAGTCATGTCCAACTCTGCAACCCCATGGACTGTAGTCCGCCAGGCTCCTCTGTCCATGGAATTCTCCAGGCAAGAATACTGGAGTGGGCTGCCATTTCCTTCTCCAGGGAATCTTCCCAACCCAGAGATCGAACCTGGGTCTCCTGCATTGCAGGCAGATTCTTTACTGTCTGAGCCGCCAGGGAAGCCAGAAGAAAACCATTGTAGGTTACAGGGACAGGATGTCAGGGAGAGGAGTGAACAGTTAAAATGCCAGGAGCCAGCAGAATACAAGAGCCTGAGAGCAGAGGCTTGGGCTGTTCTAGGGGTTGGAAGCAGGTGTTCTGGGCTCCAGGCCTTACCCAGGCTCCTGGCAGTGCCCACAGTCCTTCTTGGAAAGAGCTGTGTGTGGTAGTGGGAGCTCGGGAAGAAGCAGGTCAACAAAGAGACGGGACCCTGGGGTTCCGGGGCCACAGACACCCTAGGCTGGGGAGGCACTGGTGTTGGATGGAGTCTGTGTCTCACCTGGACTGAGCCTTCCTTCCTGGATGGTTCCCTGGAGAGCCACGGTGAGGCCGGTGGGTCTAGGCAGCTCACGCATGACCTCAGAGCTGTATTGGGAGGGTGCTCCGGGCTTGCTGACGCTGGGTCCACAGGGTGGGAGGCTCCGTAGGGGATGTTGGCAGGGGAGACGCGGCAACAGCAGGGTCCTCGGGGAGCTCCTTCCTGCTGGGTTGGCTGCGGCTTCGAGAGGGATAGTTGTGATTTTGCTCCAGCCTCCATGGGAAGTGACAACTGGGATTGGGGAAGGACCACACATAAGTATGTCAGAATTGTTTGGGGAAGAGGTTTCTTTTCTTTTTTTAACTTCATATTTTGCATTGAGGTATGGCTAATTAACAATGTTGTGATCATTTCAGGTGAACAGTGAAGGGACTCAACCACACAGATACCTGTATCCATTTTCCCCGAAACCCCACTCCCCTCCAGGGGGACGTAACATTGAGCAGAGTCCCCTGTGCTATACAGGAGGTCCTTGTTGGTTATCCATTTTAAACTCAGCAGTGCGCACATGTCCGTCCCAAACTGGGAAGAGATTTCTTTATACTTCACATTCAGTAGGACGAAGTCACGGAGGTATTCACTCTCTCACAGATGCGTAGCACGAATCCACCATGCATTTGTGGACCCGGTAGATTTTCTTTCTTTGATGTGGCCATTTAGTGCAACACAGCTGTTAACCTCTGATGTGACGCCAGAGTGGTTTTCACACATGAAGTTGAGATTTGGTTTTCTACCCAGGGATTTAATTTTCTTTGGTTTCTCTCTAGTTTTGGCTTCAGAATTTAGACAATTATGCCCAATGCTGTAATTTTACATGTTGTCCTTGTTTTAAGAAATAAACATCTCACACCTCTCTGGAGCAAATAAGAGAAAATATAAATTCCTTCATGCTTCCCTGGTGGCTCAGGGTAAAATAATCCACCTGCCAATGTAGGAGATGTATGTGGGTTTGATTCCTGGGTCAGGAGGATCCCCTGGAGTAGAAAATGGCAACCCATTCTAGTGTTCTTGCCTGGAAAATCCCCTGGACAGAGGAGCTTGGTGGACCATAGTCCATGGGATCATGAAAGAGTTGGACACAACTTACTGATTAAACTTAGGACTTCCCTGGTGGCTCAGACGGTAAAGCCTCTGCCTACAATGCCGGAGACCCAGGTTCGAGCCCTGGGTTGGGAAGATTCCCTGGAGAAGGAAATGGCGATCCACTCCAGTACTATTGCCTGGAAAATCCCGTGGACAGAGGAGCCTGGCAGGCTGCAGTCTATGGGGTCACAAAGAGTTGGACACGACTGAGCCACTTCACTTCACTTCACTAGCAATTAAACAACAATGATTCCTCTGCACAGCGTATGTTTTTATTTGTGTCCAACTCTTCGCAACCCCATGAACTGTAGCCCGCCAGGTTCCTCTGTCCATGGGTTTCTCCAGGCAAGAATACTGGAGTGGGTGCCATGCCCTCCTCCAGGGCATCTTCTCGACCCAGGGATTAACCCGGGGTCTCCTGCATTGCAGGTGGATTCTTTACCAGCACAGTGTATTAGGACTCCCTATACTCTAGTTTCTGCTCATTTCTGCAGACTCAGTTTCCATGCCTCCTTGCACCCTGAGANCAGGTTCCTCTGTCCATGGGTTTCTCCAGGCAAGAATACTGGAGTGGGTGCCATGCCCTCCTCCAGGGCATCTTCTCGACCCAGGGATTAACCCGGGGTCTCCTGCATTGCAGGTGGATTCTTTACCAGCACAGTGTATTAGGACTCCCTATACTCTAGTTTCTGCTCATTTCTGCAGACTCAGTTTCCATGCCTCCTTGCACCCTGAGATCTGGCCACAATGAACTTCTCTCCCATCCCACAACCCCAGGGCCTGGGCTTTCTGCCTGCTGCTCCCTTGCATGTCCAGGGCTGGGTTTCTTTTATGATTCTTCTCCATTTTGTCCCAATCAGTGAACAAAGAAGGGAAGGGAAGGCCAGATTTTGGAGAGGATCCTGGAACAAAATCGCAGAGTTGGATCCAGAAAGATGCTAGAGCTCAGTCAGGCTGGGGGTGGGGGATGGGTTAGGAATATATTCAGTGTGTCCATCCCTTAGACTCTTAGGCTTACTCAGCCTGGCCTTTTTTTTTTTTTTTTTTAATTTTTATTTTATTTTTTTCATCTCAGGTGTACATGAGTTCAGCCTGGCCTTTGAGAACTTATTTCTCCCAGAACTGCCCTGATGCTGCCGTGATCTCAGGCCCACGTGCAGCTGTGCCAGCCTTGGGGAGGTCTCTTCTCTTCTGCTGCCCTTTAAGCTCAAGGAATCATTCCTCCCTTTGAGAAGGAGCCTCTTGATGGTAAAGTGTCAAAGAGCAGACGAAGAGCTGTCAACAACGGCGACTCCAGTAGTGAGAATGCGACCATTCAGCGTGATTTGCTGATCCTTTCCTGTGGTTCTCAGATAAATGAACCGTACACTTTGACTAAACTAAGTGATTTAACTGCCTGCTTCTCTTCCTCTTGCTTCTCTCTTCCCAGCAATGTCATTGCTCTTTTAATTCCACTTTATTAATTCAGTGCTTCTCTTTCTCAGGGGACTTCATTTTCTGCTTCTTACTCACATTCTCTCTTTTTATCTCTGTATCCACAATTCCTTCTCCCTTCTTCTTTAGCTAATTTTCTTTCCTCGTTTAGCTTTATAATCTGCCCTCTAGCAGATTGTTTAGAATAGTGATTAAGGGACTTCCCTGGCAGTTCGGTGGTTAAGACTTCATTCACTTTCTAATGCTGGGGGTGTGGGTTCCATCCCTGGTCAGGGAGCTAAGATCCATCCCACACGCCTCATGGCTAAAAAAAAAACCCAAAACATAAAGCAGAAGCGATATTGTAACAAATTCAATAAAGACTTTGAAAATGGTCCACAGCAAAAATAAATCTTAAATTAAAAAAATAGTAATCAAAATCTTGGACCCTAGAATTAGGAGATCCAAGTGGGACTCCTGGCTCGGCACTTAGCAGACAAGTAACTTTGGGAAAGTTATTCTGAGCCTTAATTTCCTTATATGTCACATGGGGACAAGAAGGACTTCAAAGGATTGTTTTAAAGAGGACAGAAGATAATCATACAAAGTGCCTGGGATAATGGCTGGCACACAGTAAGCACTCAGAAAAAAAACAAAAAACCCAGCAACAAGGACCAACTGTATAGCACAGAGAACTATATTCAATATCTTGTAAAACCTATATTGGAAAAAAAATCTGAAAAGGCATATAAATATATAACTGAATCACTCTGCTGTATGCCTAAGACTAACATGACATTGTGAATCAACTATACTTCAACACAGAAAAAGATGCTCACTGTTATCCATCCGTATCCATTTTTCTTCCTCTCTGGCTCTGCTTCTGTCAGGCTAGGTCTCCTCGGCCGCTTTATGTGTCCCCTTCTCTAGAGACTGTCCAGTAGCTAAGTTGTACAGTCGCCTCCCCTGCTCCCTCCCACCCCATAGAACATGTAAGAGTGAAATGGTTATGTCATCTAGAAATTCACCTTAGAGAACCAGAGCCAGGGGCTGTTTTCCTGCCACACTCATGAGAGAGAATGGTCCATCTCTTCCCAAAGAGAAAGTGGGGAGTTAAAGCACATACTCCTCAAGGCAGAAAACCAGTTTGAACTTTTAGCATGGCAACTTCTATCTTGTCCCTAAAGCCTCAGAGGTATTGATGAAGCCTTGGACTTCCATGGTAGTCCGTGGGTCAAGAACCCACCTGCCAATGCAGGGAAAGTGGGTTTGATCCCTGATCCGGGAAGATCCCACATGCCACAGAGCAGCTGAGCCCGGGCACCATGACTACCAAGCCTGTGTTCTAGAGCCCCTGCGTCGCAACTGCTGAGGCCTGAGCGCCCCAGATCCTGGGGTCCTCTAGAAGAGAAGCCACTGTATTGAGAAGCTCAAGCGCTGCAACGAAGTCTAGGCCCTGCTCTCGGAAAGTAGAGAAAGCCTGCTCAAAGCATGAAGAGTCCGTGCAACCAAATGATAATAAATAAGTAACATTTGAAAAAAAGAAGCCTCATACCTCTTGAGAAGCTATTGAGAGTGGTTATCAGGTTGCGGTATTCATTCAGGTTAGTTTGGCTGAACAATATCTTCAGAAATGATAGACTAAATGTCTTCTCCAGTTGGGTAAGAATGTTGTACACAACTCTGGATAAAGGGACCAGATTTTCCCAGGCTTCCATAGATTCCTTAAAAAGCAGAATCGAGGATTATTACACATGATTATAAAACAGAATGGAGATTTATTACACATTTGTGGTTTTCTAAGCTGTAAGAAACTAAGATCATGGCATCTAGTCCCATCACTTAATGGGAAATAGATGGGGAAACAGTGGAAACAGTGTCAGACTTTATTTTTTTGGACTCCAAAATCACCACAGATGGTGACTGCCGCCATGAAATTAAAAGACGCTTACTCCTTGGAAGAAAAGTTATGACCAACCTAGATAGCGTATTGAAAAGCAGAGACATTACTTTGCCAACAAAAGTCCGTCTAGTCAAGGCTATAGTTTTTCCAGTAGTCATGTACGGATGTGAGAGTTGGACTGTGAAGAAGGCTGAGCGCCAAAGAATTGATGCTTTTGAACTGTGGTGTTGGAGAAGACTCTTGAGAGTCCCTTGGACTGCAAGGAGATCCAACCAGTCCATTCTGAAGGAGATTGGCCCTGGGTGTTCTTTGGAAGGAATGATGCTGAAGCTGAAACTCCAGTACTTTGGCCACCTCATGCAAAGAGTTGACTCACTGGAAAAGACTGTGATGCTGGGAGGGACTGGGGGCAGGGGGAGAAGGGGACGACAGAGGATGAGATGACTGGATGGCATCACCGACTCGATGGACATGAGTCTGAGTGAACTCCAGGAGATGGTGATGGACAGGGAGGCCTGGCGTGCTGCAATTCATGGGGTCGCAAAGAGTCGGACACGACTGAGCGACTGAACTGAACTGAAGCTGTGCGAAAGCAATTTTTGCTCTCTTAAGGAATTTAAGGCAAACTGTGTAGCCAAACTCCCTAACATAGAGAAATCACATTTCTGCATGTTTACATTTGGAGCTTCAAACATATTGATATTTGAGTGGTTAGTCACAGGAGTTTGGCATTTGGAAAATAAGTCTCTCTCGTGAACCTTATTTTAGGTACATTTGAGGGAAGAGAGAAATGTTCAGGGAGAAAAGTGGAGACAAAGACTGCTCCTGTCTAATTCTCCAAGAGTCTGGCCAGGACTCTTTAGCTGTGGACCTATGAACTGGTCACAAGTGGCAATTCTGTGGATTTCTTGTTAGCCTCTGCTGTCTCTTTCCTTCTCTCATGAACTTGAAATGCCCTAAATGGGAAATCAGAGAAATCCTCCTGAGAGGTTGGCCAGGAGGAGAAACACAGCAGGAGAGAACTGACCGAAAAATACTTGTTGAGCAATGACTCGGTTTGGTGAGCAATGGCTGGGGCTGGGTATCTAGCAACAGACAAGACCAACATGGTGCTGCTGTGGTGGGGGAGGGGTGCTACTGGGCTGAAATGATAGGCATTAAATAACAAACACAAATTCAAGAAATACCCAATTCCTATCAAAAGCAGTGTTATGAAGGAAAGTGTAATTTTCTATGAGAAAGAATACTGAGGGGGACTTCATTAGATGAGTGGGCCAAGGATGCCTCTCTGAGGAGTGATGAGAGAGTTAATTCTTAGGTAGATTAATAAGGAGTCTGGGGCCCTCAAGGAGGAAGGGGTCCAGGGCCCTTGAGAAGGAGAAAGGGGTCCGGGGCTCTCAAGGAGGAGAAAAGGACACATGCTTTTTTCTACATTGCTTTGTCTTAGTCACATAAGATGTTATTTTCTTTAAGTTCAGAGCTAATGATTACACAACAAAACTCATCTTGAACTCTCTACTAAGGATTATATAACAACAATGTATCTTGCTCGAGGACATATTTCTTCTTAAAAGGAACCTTCTGACTTATCTTGTTATCTTGAGACTGTATGTTGTGGGAGTAGGTCTGGTAAGACCTTTCCACTGTTAGTTCTAATCTTGTTAATTTAAGATATATGTTGTAGGAGTGGATCTGGTAAAAGCATACAAGGCCTTGATAAGAGTAGTGGATGGGGCACTCTTCGTCCCCCTTCTGATGTCTGTGTCAGAAACTTTCTTTGTCCTTTTTCACTTTAATAAAACTCTGCTACACAAAAGCTCTTGAGGGATCAACCCTGGTCCCTGGCCCTGAAGCTAAATCTTCTTTGGAGATCACAAATCCAACATCATTCACTGTAAGCTATCAGTGACACCCTGATCATGATCTGAAAAGGGGTTGGATTCAACTGGGCCAAGACTGGGGGAAGATTGTCCTACCACTGCTAGCATTTTTCTAGGGCTCAGATTCTAGGGGCTCAGGAAATGCTTTAAGCAACCTGAGTGAGCGAGTGAATGAGTGAAGTCGCTCAGTAGTGTCCGACTCTTTGCGACCCCATGGACTATAGCCTACCAGGCTCCTCTGTCCATGGGATTTTCCAGGCAATAGTACTGGAGTGGATTGCCATTTCCTTCTCCAGGAGGATCTTCCTGACCCAGGGATCGAACCCAGGTCTCCCGCACTGTAGACAGACGCTTTACTGTCTGAGCCACCAGGGAAGCTTTAAGCAACCTGAATTATACGAAAAGAATCTCACTTTGTCCACATAACCGTATCTCCCACTGTCTGCCTTGCTTCACATCAGAATGGACTTTGAGTGACAAACTCTTATGGATTGAATGGTGTCTCCTTCTATCCAAAGATATGTCTGCTTGAGACCTGTGAATGAGACTGTGTTTGGACAAAGGGTCTTGCAGGTATAATTAAGAATCTTAAAATGAGACCATCCTGGATTATGGTGGGCCCTAAATCACAGTGACAGAGTATCCTTGTAAGAGAAGAGAAAGGGAGAGGCACGGAAGAGAAGGCAGTGTAGGGATGGGAAGAACGTGTGGAGTGAAGTTTCCGTAAGCCAGGTTCACCTCGGAGTGCCGGCAGTAGGAGAAGACAGCAATTGAGGGAATGGATTGTCCCTCGGAGTCTTGAGAAGGAACCAGCTCTGCCAACACCTTGATTTTGGACTTCTGGACCTCAGAACTGTGAGAGAACATATTTCTTTGTTTTAAGCCATCTAGCTTGAAGTCACCTACCTTGGACACCTTCTTTCCCTAGTAACTACCATTTTAGTCTGGAACCTTCAAATTCTAGAAGCTCTGGAGTATTGTGGTTTGAGACCTCAACAGTCGGGCATTCTTGGTGGGGGTGGGTTGCTGTGGCAAAGTGCCAAGTGACTCACCCTGTACAATCTCTCAGTGATGAAGAAGTTGTCTCGGAGGACTGCAAAGAAGGGAAATGGCTTGTTGATGGCATAAGCGATCTCCAGCTTCTGATGTATGAAGTGCTGAAGAAGAGCCTCTTCCAAGGCCTTGGTCATGGTGGCTCTCCTACAAAAGGGGCACAAGAAGAAAGGAGAAGCAAAGATTTTGCAGAGTTAGGGGAGCCACTCTCTGTGTTGTACAGGCATCTGGAGACAGGCATTCTGGTCCCCAAAGGCATCCCTTAGCGGTCCGCAAAGCCACCTCTCCTGAAAAGACTCATGNTTGGTCATGGTGGCTCTCCTACAAAAGGGGCACAAGAAGAAAGGAGAAGCAAAGATTTTGCAGAGTTAGGGGAGCCACTCTCTGTGTTGTACAGGCATCTGGAGACAGGCATTCTGGTCCCCAAAGGCATCCCTTAGCGGTCCGCAAAGCCACCTCTCCTGAAAAGACTCATGGGCGTAGGAAGCAGTGACAACACTCAGCAACACAGAGGGCAAAGTGACCCACAATGTGACGCAGGAATCCTGAAGGGGCAGCTGGTAATAAACAGAGCTACTGTGTACCAAGTGCTTCCTGTGTCCATTTCACATCTCAGAACAGACATGGCCGTGGGACATCACAATAGTTGACCATTTATAGGCCGTGCAAAAATATCAATAAGTTACAATAGGAAGAAAATGTACCTTTGATATTCTTGAAAAATTGTTGAGAAAAGGGAAGCAGTAACAAAAAATTCAATCACTTAGAGATTGTTTAAAAAACAAAATGAGCACAGATCCTTTTTTCCAACTTTGTATTGAAGAGAAAATTGAACTGTAATTAAGGAGACACAGGAGACTCGAGTTCAATCCCTGAGTCAGGAAGATCCCCTGGAGTAAGAAATGGCAACCCACTCCAGTATTCTTGCCTGGGAAATTCCATGGACAGAGGAGCCTGGTGGGTTGTAGTCCACGGGGTCGCAGAATTGGACACAACTGAGCGTGCACCCACAATTATTTTCTAGGTATTTAATCCTAGTGACAGATTGAACGCCCCTGTCTCTTTCTCCTCGTTCCCAAATATGTTAAGTTTAACAGAAAAAGAATATATGTTGCAAAAAACAATCATCACAACAGTACTAGAAAACAAGAGAAGATGCTATCAGGATAATCNCATTGCCATGGCAGGAAATGGTTGGACCATCCAGTGGGCAGCGGTCCCTGGCTGATTGGTTGGGCCATATATAGGACAGAAGGCCAGGAAAGAAATTGGGCAAGAAAAAGGCCATGGTAGAGGGCCCTGGCAGGGCCTGAGGCTGCTTTTTCCAACTCTTGGGTATTGGAAAGTTCACACTATAACTTCCACGCCTTTGTGGTAGCTCTGCCTAGTCCAGTCTTCCACCTGGGAGCTATTTTTGTCTTATTTGCATTGAGTGATGATCACTAGTGTGTGTGTTTACTCCTGTTCTCTGTTTTGGCCCCACACATTGCTCTCCATGAAGATTGCCTGTGTCACTGATAACAGTGGCTTTCAAAAAATATTTTGTTTTCTGATTATCAGAGTAATGTATAGTTGTAGAACATTTGGGAAAAAGAAAAAAGTACGAAGAATAAAATAAGAATGTACTTTCAGGAAAAAATGTTAACATCTTTGTGTATTTATTGTCTTCTTTTCAGTGTTGGGCATTATTTCCAATATTTTGCTGTTATGAATTATACTGNTGTTTTCTGATTATCAGAGTAATGTATAGTTGTAGAACATTTGGGAAAAAGAAAAAAGTACGAAGAATAAAATAAGAATGTACTTTCAGGAAAAAATGTTAACATCTTTGTGTATTTATTGTCTTCTTTTCAGTGTTGGGCATTATTTCCAATATTTTGCTGTTATGAATTATACTGCAGTGTACATTGTGATATATACATCTTTGTATGCCTCCCTGATGGTTTCCTTCATGAAATTAATTTATAAACATTGTCGAATTACTCTCTGAAAAGGTTGTATCAGTTTTCACTCTGACTGAAATGCTCATTTTCCTGAATCCTAATCAGTAATGGTTATTTTAAGAAAATATTGCCATATGACTTCTCATTATTATTTTACTTTGCCTTTATTTCATCATCAGGGAGGTTGAACATCTCTTCATAGATTTATAGGCCCTTATTCTTTTTCTTTGTAAATTGTCTATTAAGATCATTTGCCTATTTTTTCCCTATTAGTGTGTTCCTCATTTTCTTACTGATTTTACAAGAGCCTTTCATGTATTAAGGATATTAACTTATTGTTTTTAACACTTTATCATGTATTGTATGGCTGTGGACTTATTTTTTTTAATTTGATGTGTTATACTACATTGCCATTATTATTATTTCTTGATGCTCAGACTGTCCCAGTTTGGTCTGTAGTTATCCTGTCAAGCCAGCTCCTGTATTCTTTTTCCTTTTACTTTTTATTTTGAAATACTTGAAATAATTTCTGGGTTAAAACAGGAAAGTTATGAAATAGAAGGAAGAATACCTATATCCCCTTTATTCAGAGTCCCCAGATGTTAGCATTTTATCACATTTGCTTTATTATTTCTCTTCACCTATATGCATATTTTATTTTTTTCTGAACCATTTAGAGGTCAATTGCAGACATGATGCACATTTACCCCTAAATTCTTCAGTGTGTATTTCCCAAAATACTGGGACATTTAACTTCAGGATAGTGATCAAATTCAGGAAATCAACACTGTTACACTGTTATCTAATCTATAGACTTTATTTGACTTCCAGTTGTCCTGATAATGTCCTTTATAGCAAAAAGGAAAAAAAATTGCTTTCTAGCCTTAATCTGTGATGTAAATTTTAGACGTTTTCTGCTAGTTTGTCATTTGATTTTGTTTATTGTGATTTTTTTTCTTTGCAAAATTAGTATTTTTAAATTTTTATGCGTTCATTTATTCATATGTTTAAATGATCTTATGGTAACATTGACTTTAGGGGATGTACAGTCCTATGAGATATATTTTTTTTAATAGTTGAATAGATTTGTGTCATCACCCTCACAATTACAATGAAGGACAATTCCATCATCCCCCAAACTCCCTCATGCTGTCCCTGTATAGTCTGTCCTCTAATTACTAGAGAAGGCAATGGCACCCCACTCCAGTACTCTTGCCTGGAGAATCCCATAGATGGAAGAGCCTGGTAGGCTGCAGTCCATGGGGTCGCCGAGAGTCAGACACGACTGAAGCAACTTAGCAGCAGCAACAGCAGCAGCAGTGGTCAAATTTATCAGTCTTTTAAATTTGATTTGAGTCATAATTAGAAAGTATTTATCCCCACCCATCCACATTCTCTTCTAATACTTGTATGGTTTCAGTTTTATGTTGAAATCTCTGATCCATTTAGAGTTATTCTAATGTGTAGTGTGAGATATGGACCCAATTTCATATTTTTTCAAATGGCTATCTAGTTGTCCTAACAACATTTATTTAAAACTCTATATTTTCCCCCAGCAAATTGGAGTGTCACTCTTATACATAAGGGTTGGGGGGAGGTGATTTTGATATCTTTATAATGTTGAGTCATGCAAGAAAAAGAGGTGTCTTTATAGTTATTGAAAATTGTGTTTGTGTCTTTCAGTAGTTTTTAAGAGTTTTCTTCGCATAGTTTTTAAGAGTTTTCTTTGCATAGACCTTGTACATTGCTTGTTGTTAAATTTATTTCTAAGTATTTTATCTTTTTGTTGTTGCTGTTAAAAATGGGGCTCCTCTTTCCTTATATCTTATGATTATTGTTTGTAAGAGGGTGGTTTATTTTTGTTTTCTTTATATCCTGTTATCCTACAGATTTGTTATATTGTTTGTTTTTATATTGTTTATCATTGCTTCTCTTGAGTTTTCTATATATATCATCATATATTGCCGGCCCGGCAATATATAGTCTTCATACAGACATAGCTTTACTTTTTCATTTTTTAATTAATTTTTAAAATTAGAGTATAGTTGATTTACAGTGTTGTATTAGTTTCTGCTGTGCAGCAAAATGAGTCAGTTATGCATACACATATATTTACTCTTTTTTTATATCTGTTTTCTCCTATCTAATTGCATGGGCCAATACCTACAATATTAAATAGTGTTAAATAGCTGAATACCATAGTTGAATCATTTCTAGTGTTTTCTTTTAAGATGCTAGATTTTGGGCTGAGGTATATGTATGTGATCATGTTATAACATTTCCATCAGTTACTATTGTATTTTTATGACTGTAGTTTTAAATTTATGAAGCTTTAACTTTTCTGGAATTAATTTTTATATAATGAGTAAGGTAGAATTTTTTCTATTTTCTTTTTCATTAAATTATGTCTTTATTAACTTTCACTTACCTTCCTTAGATTTACTCTCCCCTGCTCCCCTGTGGCTTGTGGGATCTTAGTTCCCTGACCAGGGTTTGAACCTGGACCCTGGCAGTGAAAGCACCAAGCCCTGACCACTGTGACTGCCAGGGAATTCCCCTTTCCTTTTTAACAATAAAATTCTTTAATGTTACAGATTTTCCTGAGTGTGGTTTTAGCCACATCCTGTAAGTTTTGGTGGGCTTCCCTAGTAGCTCAGATGGTAAAGCATCTGCCTGCAATGCGGGAGACCTGGGTTTGATCCCTGGTTCAGGAAGATACCCTGGAGAAGGAAATGGCAACCCACTCCAGTATTCTTGCCTGGAGAATTCCATGGACAGAGGAGCCTGGCGGACTATAGTGCATGGTGTCGCAAAGAGTCTGACAAGACTGAGCAACTAACACACACAGACACTAAGTTTTGGTATAAATTCCCATTTTTGTTGTTTTCTAAATAGTCTACCATGATTTATTTTATTTTGCTTTCTCTTTCATCCAGTAGTTAGCCTGGAGAATAGGTTTCAAGTTCTGCTGCTGCTGGTAAGTTGCTTCAGTNACTTTTTTGTGCTTCACAGATACTGTGTTTTTTAAAAATTGAAGATTTGTGGCAACTCTGCATCAGGCAAGACTATTGGCACCATTTTCCCAACAGCATTATATTTAAATTAAGGTAAGAACATTGTTCTTTTAGACATAATGCTATTGCACACTTCACAGACTATAGTGTAAACGTAACTTTTATAGGTACTGCTATGTTGCTTCAGTGTGTCCGACTCTGTGCGACCCCATAGATGGTAGCCCACCAGGTTCCCCCGTCCCTGGGATTCTCCAGGCAAGAACACTGGAGTGGGTTGCCACTTCCTTCTCCAATGCATGAAAGTGAGAAGTGAAAGTGAAGTTGCTCAGTCGTGTCTGACTCTTAGCGACCCCATGGACTGCAGCACACCAGGTTCCTCTGTCCATGGGATTTTCCAGGCAAGAGTACTGGAGTGGGGTGCCATTGCCTTCTCCGTTCAAGTTCTAGTTAGGTCATTTTTTGTTTTGAAATTATTGTTTCCAGCTGTTGCACATTATGATTGGAGAACATGGTCTGTGCTGTTTTTGGAGATGATTGAGGTTTACTTTGAGATCTATTCTACAGTCAGTTTTAATATGTGTTTCATGGATTCTTGAGAAGAAACTCTTTTTGTACAATCAAATATATCTGTATATCTACTAGTTTGATGTTAATATTTTTAACAATGTAATCGTTATATTAAGTATATGTTTATTTGTAGTTATATAATTTTATATTAGTTTCTCTGACTTATTTTTCTCAATTTTATGTTATGAACTCAAAGTGGTGTGTTAAAATCTCTAATAACTTTCACTCTTANCTCCTTCTGGCCTCTGGCTGCTTTCCAGAAATTTGAAGAATATTTTCTCCAGCATTTTCGGTTCTCTCCAGTCCTGGGTCTGAATACTGGGTCTGATTCTCTTTCTTCAAACAGCCACCTTGGCAGGGGGCAGGAGCAAACGTGGTTTCTTCCTCCTTGTCAGCACTGTGCCACTTCACCTCAAAACATGTCTGAACTGTTTGAGTTCAAGGAGTTTTCCTGCCCTCTCTTCTTTGCAGGAGCGAGAAGTTCCCTCTCTTCTGTGGGTGCTCTGTTCCTCCTCCCTGGGGCTGAGACTGGGAGGAGGAAAGACCAGCATGTTGAAGGCACCCAGTTCAGCTGTTTCACTTTTCTTTTATCCTTTAGGTGTCGCACCGAGGGGCTGATAGATGGGCAGACTTTCTCATCACAGCTCCGGGAAAGGACAGAGGCAGCGAAAATCTAAGCAAGAGTGATCTGGGGCTGGCTCCATGGTCTAAGAAGAAGATGGCAAGTGCAGGCAGCCCCTCTAACGGCAGGTTAGTCCTGGCCTCCTGTGTCCTGCGTCTCTCCTAAGGAGAGAGCATGTCCCGGTGTCCATGCCTGTTATTTCTGCCTACCCAGCCTCAGCCTGTAGGTACAAACAGAATGAGATGACAAATCAATCAGTTAATGAGTGAAGGCGATTTCAAAAATGGCAGTGGGTTAGCCGTGGGGGAAACTGAAGGACACGTTGACTGATGCCCCCTTCTTATTTCCCTGTAACTGCCACAAAGCTAGGTGGGCCCTGTTGCAGTTCCCTGGTCCCTTGGAGGCTTGCAGCAAGGCTGGGTGAGCCCTCTGAGCCCTCTCATTTCTCCCAATGCCTTCTCCATCCCTACCTCCAAAGACAATTCTGTCCAGGAAGCATCTTTTTAGAAAAATTAACATCCAGATCGGTCATCCAACTGTTGTTAAAAATGCTGCACAGTTTCTGAATAGTGAGGGGTACCAGTTTTGTCAGAGCCCTGAGTCTGAGAGTCAACTCAGGACCTCGCTAGGAGGAACTGAAAGTAGATGGGGCTCAACATGAATGAATGCCAACAGGCAGGGAGGGAGCAGCCGTCTTTTCTATTCTGGGATGTTTTACACATCTGGCTAGAGAAAGAGGGAAATCATCTTTGAAAAAGAGCAGACTTACTGTCAACCATCAATCTATTTTTTGTGGTAAACAATTTCAGCAATGTAAAAGTGTATGATAACTCTTCTAACCTGGGTTGCCAAGCTGAGGATATTTCTGGCACTAGTTGGGCCCCAGCATTTCTGCCTGCAGTGGTGCAGCCTGCCAGGTCCTTAGTGCCCAGCGCCCTTTCTCCTGGAGGCTGACTGCATCCCTGCTCCCGCTTGCTCCTGAGAGATGGGAGAGTGAGCCAGTGGAGCTTGAAGTGCAACTAGCCTTTGGCTTCCAGGCAGGAAAAGAAAAGCTCTGAGAGGTGAGGGTGGGGTAATGCTGATCTCATAGAATGAGCTAGGAGGAGGGACATCTGCTTCTATTTTCTGGGAGAGGTTATAGTTGAAGTGGTTTGGTAGAATTCACTAGTGATACCATCTGGGTCTGGTGCTTTCTTTTTTGGAAGGCTATTAGTTATTGATTGAGTTCCTTTCATAGATACAGACCTATTCAGGTGAGCTATCTCTTTGTGTGAGTTTTGGCAGTTTGTTTCAAGGTTTGCCCATTTTATCAAATTTGTAGGGATAGAGTAATCTGTAGTATTCTTTCTTTATTATCCTTTTAAGGTTCATAGGATTAATAGTGATGAGCCCTGTTTTACTTTTGATATTGGTAATTTCTGCCATCATTTTCTTTATTAGTCTATATAGAAGTTTATCAATTGTGTTGACTAAAAAATTGGCTTCTGGCTTCATTTTTTTTTCTGCTTTCCTGTTTCAGTGTTATTAATTATTACCTGATTTTTATGATTTCTTTTGCTGGACGTAGGCTTAAATTTCTTTTTCTCTACTTTCTTCAGGTGGAAGCTTATTTTATAATATTGATTTAGATCTTTCTTCTAATATGCATTTTAATACCACACATGTCTCCCTAAGCACTTTTGTGTTGCATTCTGTAACTTTTGTGAAAGTGTGTTTTCATTTTAATTTTGTTCTCAATAATTTTAAATTTCTCTTGAGACTTCTTTGACTCAGGCTATTTTGTCTTTAAGTATTCTGGAATTTTCAAAATACACAAGTATATTTCGTTATTTCTACTTTTATTGTTGTCTGAGAATTTTTTTTTCTGATTTATTTTCCTTTTAATTTGTTAAGATAAATTTTACAGCTCAGAATGTGGTACAGTTTAGTAAATATTTCATGTGAGCATAAGTGGTGTGTATATTTTGTCACCTGTAGAATAAATAGTCTTTAAGTGTCAAGTAAATCAGATTGGTGGTGCTGTTCAGGACAACTATATTTTTACTTACTTTCTGCCTCCTTGTTCTATCAATTACTGAAAGAGGAGTATTGAATTCTCCAGCAACAGGGGTGGATTTGTCTATTTCTTCTTGGAGTTCTATCAAATTTTGTCTCATATTTTTGATGCTACTTAGATTATTGCGTATACATGAAGGATTACTAAATCTTCTTGGAGAAATTTGCTCTTTATACAATACTTCTCTTTGTCTCTGAAATTTTCCTGACTCTGAGGTTTTCTCTGAAATTAATATAGCTACTACAACTTTCCTGTGATTAATGCTGGCATGGCATTTCTTCACCCCTTCACTTTTAACCCATCTGTGTTTCATATTTAAGATTCCTTTCTCAAAGACAATATATAGTTGGGTGTTATTTTTTCACTCTGTCAATCTCTGTCTTTTAATCGGTATATTTAGACCATTCATATTTAAAGTGATTATTCCTGTGGTTGGATTAAAATCTACAATGTTTTTAACTGTTTTTTATTCATTGTGCTTATTTGCTTCCATTTTTCCCCTTTCTTTTTCTGCCTGTTTGTTTAATTGAACATTTTATTGAACATTTTGTGATTTTATTTTCTCTTCTCTCTTAGTCCATCAATTATACTTCTTTTAGAACATTTTATTGGTTTCCCTAGAGTTTACAATATATATTTACAACTAACCATACCTACTCTGAATTAAGCTATATTGCTTCATGTTTGGTGCTATACATCAACACGCTTAGTCTCTCCTATTTTCTTTGTATTTCCCTAAGAATTTATTAAACAGAGCCTTGCAGCTCTTTCAGCTATAATCCTCACTTCTTATTATACTGAAGCCCTCTTGATGAAGAGGTAAGGTACAGAGAAAGCATTCTTTAGTCTTATGATTAAGTTTCAATCTTGTAGAGGAACTGTGTTCCTAGACTGTAGTTTTTAGAATGACTTCTTAGATATTTTCCCTTTCCTCACTCCATTAAATGAGATAGAAGCCTAGAAGGAGCTGGATTTTGAGGTAATTGCCCTTCCCCTGGGTCCCCAGAAGTTTCTCATTTTCGTGTAAATCCACATTCAGCCTCCATTTAAACTTACCATTCAAGTGTTTCTGTGGTCTATGACTCTAAGTGGCTTCTACCAGATAGCTGATCTCATCTGTGATTCTCTGGATTTGTCTATCAATCAGTTTTGGGGGTGACAGTTTGCCCTATCACCTCAGTTTTCCTGTATGTACATGAAATTCATTGATTTTCAGGTTGTTTAGCTTTTTGTTTTTGTAAGAATGTCAGTGATGACTACTTAGGTCTTTGCATTGTTAGAACTGAAACCAAAAGTTGAACTTTTTAAACCACTACAAGTTAGATTTTTTTTTTCTTAAAACTTTCATATTAAAATTATGGTTCTATTGTAATATTATCTTATAGCCAGAACATGTAACCTATTTGATTTCAACTTATTATTATTTATTTAGATCAACTCAGGGCCCAATACTTGGTACGTTCTTGTGTTTATGACCAAGTTATTAATACATATATTTTACAATTTTAAAAACTTATATTCCATATATCTTTTTAAATACACTTGTGGAGCTAAAAATTGAAAGTAAAAATTTTTAACAACCTTGAAAGATTCGTCTATTAGTAGTCTTAAATGTTATTTTTTTTTTTGCTAAGTCACTTCAGCCGTGTCCGACTCTGTGTGACCCCATAGATGGCAGCCCACCAGGCTCCCCCATCCCTGGGATCCTCCAGGCAAGAACACTGGAGTGGGTTGCCATTTCCTTCTCCAATGCATGAAAGCGAAAAGTGAAAGTGAAGTTGCTCAGTCATGTCCGACTTTAGCGACCCCATGGACTGCAGCCTTCTAGGCTCCTCCATCCATGGGATCTTCCAGGAAAGAGTACTGGAGTGGGATGCCATTGCCTTCTCTGTTAAATGTTATTAAAATACAGATATTGTGAATTTTGCTCTCTGTCTTGTTTACAATTTTTTAATGTCACTTGCCCATTTTTTTACTTTTAACATTTTTAATGTCACTTTGTTCTTGTTGTATCTTTGGTAGTTGTATCACAGCTAAATTGTATCTTTGATAGATGAAAATTTAATTACATAAAATGACACATACCTTCTTGCTCACAAATTTTGAGGGAACTTTTAACATCTAATGCCTCTCCATTTTTCTCCATTTAAAAAAAACAGTATGTTTTCTTTACTTTTATCTTTTGTAACATTTATAGTCTCATTTTCATTCTATTTGTTACCCTTATGATTTCTAATTAATTCTCAAGTACATGTTTCTCTAATTCAACACATCAAATGTGAAGCCAGCCCGTTTGAGTTTAGTGTCTTTGAAATAAATAATTTAACTCAGTTTTTTAACTTGCCCAGATTTGGTTTGTTAAAATTTTTAAATACCCTGAAGTTTTAGATTAAGTTTGCTATAAGTTTAGTATAAGTTTACTGCATTTATTACTGTATGCAGTGTATATCCTCTCTTTCTAGAACAGGTCTTCTGAAATTTTTTTTGTTTTTGAACCCTCTATATTCTGAAATATTATTAGGAATTCCAAAGAATTAGCTTTTGCTCATATAGATTATGGCTATTAATATTTACCATATGAGAAAGTAGAACTTTGGACAATTAAATATATTTATTCTTTCATTTAAGAATAATAACGATGGTGAGGAACTCATTACTTGCTAACATAAATAACACATTTTATGAAAAATAACTATGTTTTCTAAAATAAACTAAATTACTGAGATGAGCGATTTTCACATTTTTGCAAATATAATAGCTGATTCTGCAGAGTACAGCTTGATTCTCCTATCTGCTTCTTTATTCAGTCTCTTGTGATACCACTGGCCATGTATTCTCTGGAAAAAATTGACTATACATTTGTAAGAGGACAAGAGAAAAAAAGGGTAAATGAAATCTCATATGAAAATAGTTTTGGCTTTGATGACACCTGAAAGGGTTTTCCACAAAATCCCCAGGGTCCCCAAACCACACTTTGAGAATTGCTGTTGTAAAATAATTTTGAGATGTACTTTCTGTTTTCAAATGAAATTTACAGGTTTTAGACATTAGTATTTTAGATGCTTTTAGTAATGTCTTCCACTTCTTGTATAACAGAACTTGCGGGCATTGATTTCCTGATTCCCTTATTATAGACATCAGCAAATAATTTGTCCCAGACCATGTGTCAGTAAGATTGGAGCAGATTATTTGTATTGTAATGAGCTTCCCCAATGGTTTAACGGGTACAGAATCCGCCTGCAACACAAGAGCCACAGGGGATGCAGGTTCAATCCTGGTTGGAAAGATCCCATGAAAGAGGAAATGCTGACCCACTCTAGCATTCTTGCCTGAGAAAAATTCCATGGATCAAGAAGCCTGGTGGGCTACAGTCCAAAGGGTTGCAGAGCGTCAGACATGACTGAGCGACTAAGCACCACAGCGCATTCCTTTGGAACAGACAGCTCTAAAAATCTCATGGGTCCCTGGTTGCTTCGGGGACTCCTCATCCTGAACTGTCTCTGACTGGTGAAGAGCCGCCATCCGAAGTGACAGCTGCCACAGCAAGCTGTGGTACCGTGAGCACAACTCACGTGCTGGCTCCAAATTCCTCTCCCAAAGTGACACCCATCAGCACAAGAAGGCAAGAAGGTGCAACCCTCTCTTTGCCCAGAAAAGTTATGACCAACCTAGATAGCATATTCAAAAGAAGAGACATTACTTTGCCAACAAAGGTCCATNCTTTGGGGAGGGGCAACATGGGAAAGCTATATCAGGAAAAAGAAACAGTAGGCTTGCAGAACCACATGGCTACAAAAGGGAGCATGGGTGGAAGGTTTCAGAAGCCCCCTCTGGAAAGGGGAGTTGGAGGGGATTTTTGAAGGTTGGACATCCTGTGCTAAGGAATTTGAAATTTATTATTTGAGAAATAAAGAAGTAATATAAGAGTTTTGAGCAGATAGAGTAAAAGAAGTCAGTATAAAGGATGGGATGTGTTTATTTGTGAAAATTATGTCTTGTAAAATAAGAGCTATCTCATTTCCACAGTGCTATATCTAAGTCCAAAAAAGAAATAAAGAAAAGCCACAAATTTCAAGTCAATACTATATTTGTAACCATGGTGTCCCCAGGCCACGGATAGGAAGGGAAAGGTGGTTACCTTTACTGCCCATGTCTCAGGGGCTCTGACCTTCTCCCAATACTGTAAGGATTCTCCACCCTGGACCCCAGCACCCACATTATGTGTGTTAATTTATGGAGCTTCCTGTGCTGAGACGTCCTACCCACCAGGCTTGCCATTGCCCAGCTCCTGGTCTAATGCAGCTGCCCACCTACTCTCAGAGGAGGTTGTTGTTGGTACCTTCCAGGCCCAGCTGTCCACAGGAGCTTAGTGTCAGCAGACTGGAGCCAAGATGCTGGTAGGAGGGGTCAGGGAAACCCTCCGACTCCCATCACTGGAATGCCTGCTTCTGGAGCCTTCTTACATTTCTAAAACCTCTCACCCACACATCATTTGCACCCCATGTCCTCTTCCAAAGCCGGCCCGGGCATGAAGTCAAGGTGTCCTGGAGATGGAAAAAGCATTTCTTACTGCCCTGAACCCTCAGTGGGTATTGCCTCCCCACCCCCCACCCCCGGCCCCAGGAGGTGTGCTCCTGCCATCCATCCTTCTAGCAGCACCTTCTGTCAGCATCTTTCTCTATTTCTTGAGTGTTTTTTCCTCATATCTCGTGAGTCTTGCTTTTCCAACTATGTGGGCTGAGTCACCTTGAAATACAGTTGTGATGTAGGGGTGCCTTGGCCTGGTTTCTCATGCTTGTTACCATCTCCTGGGTCACTGGTACAGCTTTGGCAATGTTTACTTCCTGTTTATGCCGTTCATACAATAGTCACTTCCTGTCTGTGTCTTTCAGACAGTGTCTTTCCCGGCTTCCTGGATCTCTCCCCCCCGCCCCACCCCAGGGAAATGGGAGTTTCTCTTCGGTGTTGTGTCTCTATAACCAGATCTTCTTCCCTGGCCCATGAGCTTTTTTCCCTCCTCCTTCTTCCCTCACTCCATTCTTCCCCTCCTTCCTTTCTCTCTGCTTTTTAAAATCTTCATCTTCTAAAGACGTTGGGGCTTGTCTTCTATAACATAGGCCTATTTCTTTAGAACCATTACCTTTTTCTTGAAGAAATCTTTCTGCTTCTTCGCTAGTCTTAGTTGCACATAGAATTTACAAAGCACATTCCACACTTATTATTTATTTTAAATTGGCTTTCATTGTTTCCTGATCATTTGGAAAGGGGGTTGACCACTGTTTACAACTTTCCACTGTCTGTTCTTTTTTTTTTCCCCCAAATATTTCATTTACTAAAAATTCTAAATCTGATCTTTTATTTATTTATTTAATGGATAGAAAGAGTGGAACTTTTATTAATAGAAATGGATTTTTGACACTGTCAAATTCTGCAGAGGCCAAGAACAATTATGAAAGCTGTCAAATTTAGCAATTTGGAGGTCATTGGTAACCTTGAAGAAAGCAATTTCATTAGGGATAGGTTTTAAAGTAAAAGAACAGTTACTTGAGAAGAACTAAAGATGCAGAAAGGAAACAGCAATCACAGACCCTTTTTGTAGAATTATAAGCGAAGAGAGATTAAAAATAGAGTCAGAATGGAGGAAATACAGCAAAGGTAATGGCAAGGCCAGGAGAGATTACTTAGAAATGCATTTAAGAATACAGTCTGTTGTCATGGCATCTCCTATATTTGATACTAACGTCCAACGAATGATGTTCTATGTGTATATTTTTCACTTACATTGTCTTATGAATTCTAACATTTCCACCAGCCTGCAAAAGGTTAATCATACCTTCCTTTTCTTCTCTAAGCCTTACCTGCGGCTCACATATTCTTTTTTTTTTCTTTTAACTTTCTCTCTTTCTTTGAAAAAATTGTAAAGTTTTTTCTGTCTCAGGTGTACATGAGTTCCCAATCTTGAACACCCCCCCCCTCCCACCTCCCACCCCATATCAACTCTCTGGATCATCCCCGTGCACCAGTCCCAAGCATCCTGTATCCTGTATCGAACATAGACTGGCGATTCGTTTCTTACATGATAGTACACATGTTTCAGTGCCATTCTCCCAAATCATCCCACCCTCTCACTCTCCCTCAAAGTCCAAAAGTCCATTCTATACATCTGTATCTCTTTTGCTGTCTCGCATACAGGGTTATCATTACCATGTTTCTAAATTCCATATATACGTGTCAGTATACTGTACTGGTGCATTTCTTTCTGGCTTACTTCACTCTGTATAATCGGCTCCAGTTTCATTCATCTCATTAGAACTGATTCAAATGTATTCTTTTTAATGGCTGAGTAATACTCCATTGTGTATATGTACCACAGTTTATAAGAAAGCTGTCCATTCTTTTTTAAACCTTGAGAGCTGTGTTCAGTGTGGAGCAGCTGTAAGATTACAGGGGCAACATCAAGTCTCACAGGACTTGAGAGACCCACTGAAACCCAGGGTTCCCTGAGGGCTGAAAGGTTTTCCCTGAACTGTGGGAGTCAAGGATGTGCCTGGATGCATAACTGTGAGATGCAACGCCTGGTCCCCATCTGAGATCTCTACTTGTCTTTCCTTTCTCTTCTCAGCGATTTGTGAGAACTTCTATTACCAAATCATTGATGAAGGGGAGACAAAGGAGATGCTCAACTCACAATTAAACTATGAACAAGGTAATTCTAACTTGACAGAAGCTTGTTGTCTTATCTGCTAAGAAAGAAGGAGATCAGAGGTCAGGGGACTGAGCTCTTGGTGCAGCAGGAGAGGAGGAAACCAGAGCAGCAGTGTGTGTATGGGCTCCAGTTAAGCAACCAGATCTGGAATCGAAGAATATTACCAGGCAGCTGTGACAACCGAGAAGGCAGAACATAAATCTGAGAGAGGTCTCACTGTGACCATGAGACAGAATTAAGGGAAGAACTGATAGCAGTAACTGTGAGTTAGGAATTCAGTGGACCTGCGAAAGGATAAGGGTTTGGTATTAATGGACTTCTCTGGTGGCTTAGATGGTAAAGAATCCACCTGCCAATGCAGGAGACCCAGGTTTGATCCCTGGGGTCAGCAAGATCCCCTGGAGGAGGAAATGGCAACCCACTCCATTTATCCAGCCTAAAAAATCCCATGGACAGAGGAGACTGGTGGGGAACAGTCCAGGGGGTTGCAAAGAGTCAGACACAACTGAGTGTGTAACATACAGAGATAAAGAAGCTCAAAGAGGAAGCCTTTGATGTGTCAAAAGAAGGAACTGTTGTAATGTTCACTCATAATAAAAGAGAGGAGAAGAGAAGAAGTAATTGTATGCAGGAGAAAATGTGGAGGAAATAGTGTTTTGTAGAAAAGAAGAAAAGGAAAAGGGAAGAAGTAAAAAGGAAAGAAGAGACCCAAGGGCAGTAATAAATTTCTAACAATAGTTACGACATACAACATCCATGAACGAGTAGACACACGGTCAACAATTGACATGGATCAACTTGTTTAATGCTCACATATGCAATATGTAATTTTGTAACCAGTATGCACGGTTTCTAACTTTTTAATCATTTCATTTATATTATTACTAATAATTATTCATTCTAAGACATTAATTGAAAATTATGATTTCTTTCTAAGTTACTGTAATTCAAATATTTCTTTTTTAAAATATAAATTCATTTATTTTAATTGGAGGTTAATTACTTTACAATATCAAATATTTCTTTATCAGGAGCATCTCACTTAATTCTCATAACAATCCTATCATAAGAGTTTTGTTACTCCCACTTTTCAGGAGAAGAAACAGAGGTGTGAAGGTAACTAGAGATTTAGTGAGTGAAAACTTCCTTGAAACCCAGGAAAACGGTCTCCATCCTTAGGCCAAATGGTCAACAGTAAATTTAACTATTTGTTAAATGTTGTTTTTTTCCTCCCCCCTTGGAAATGACCAGTGTAAGAAAAAACCGCAGAATGGCTTTGCAGAATACCTCAAATATGTATCTTTAATTTGTATTTATACCTCAAAGATTACATATTTCAGACATGCATTAATACATTTATGTAACATTTTGATGTATTTAACAATAATACTTATTCTTTTGAATGATGACCAATTGCTAAAACTATAAAATGTACATTAAAAAGTACAAAGTATGTAAAAAATATATTTAGAGATTCATCTAGTGCTGGGAATAGTGGAAATGAGAATGGGTGGTGGAAGGATTCATTACAGTTTTTAGTAAGAGTAAAAGGTTCATCACATAGAATGATGGAGAATGTATAAAGAATTCCTATGAATGAATAAAAAAACACACCACCAATTTTAAAAAGTGACAGAAGTCTTGAAGAGACATTTCACTCAGAAGATATAAAATGGCCAATAAGGACATAAGTGAAGTGAACATTAGTCACTGGAGAAAAGCCACAACAAGCTACCATTTGGTTATTAGAATTGCTAAAATTAAAAATACTGACAACACCAGATGCTAGTGGGACCTATGGCGCAACTAGAACTCCTTAATGTTTGTTGCCGGTTTGAATATCAAGTGATATAACCACCTTGAAAAACTGTTTAGCCATCTCTTATAAAGTTAAACACAACCCACCACCCAGCAGTTCCACTCCTAAGTATATTTTCATAAGGAATGAAAACATATGTTCATACAAAGATTTGTACAACAATGTTATTGTAGCTTTATTACTAATAGCTAAAATCTGGAACCAATTCAAATTTTCATCAATAAGAGAGGGAATAAACTGTGATATATTTATTAAATGCAATATTATTTGGCAATATAAGGAATGAACTACTGATATATGTAACCACAAAGATGAATCTCAGAAACATGTTGAGAAAAAGAAGCCAGTTACAGAAGGACATACTGTGTGATCATATTGATGTGAGCATCCCTACAGACAAGTCTCTTCTCCGGATACTGCCTGAGTTCTGTTATTTTCTTGTTGCTCTCTTTAGTGTCCTTGGAACACTCACCTCTCCAAATGAACAGTGTAAGAGGATTTGAAAGCATGCTGAGACTACTGCCATATAATAGGCAAGGTAACTATCATTTAATTTGTCAATTTCAATTTCGTATTAAATCTTTGTTTTCTTGTCTTCATGGAAGCAAAGCCTGCCTTCTATCTCCTATCCTAAGCCTCTGCCAGATCCCACCTCTACCTGCACTTACCTGCCCACAGATGGAACAGAGACAATGAGAAAAGGAAATTGAACTCCTGAGTAGGTGGAGCATCCATTGATAGGGAATATAAAAGGAGAAAATGGAAAAAGTATATAAGGTGTAGATATGTGACCAGTGACAGGAATGGATCCAGTTTTCCAAAAGGAATATAAAATCCTTCCAGGCTGAGATAGGAGATAATTTCCAGTTAGGCTCACAGAATAGTTAAGAGAAACTGGGGAACATCATGCCACGTCAGGTTCACGTGGGAGAGCTGGCCAGTTGGAGGTCCCTGGGACTGTAATCAGAGTCCAAGAGGAGAGTTTTGGAGATGATGAGAGGGCAGAACTTGGAGGATGAAATCTCACGGAAAGACAGAAGTTGAGTAGCATTGAGAGACAGAGGTCAAGGTACAGTGGGAGGAACAGAAAGGGAAGGGGGGGAGCAAGGGTCAGACACAGCAGAGGAGAGATAAACTGAAAAATCTCCAAAGAATCAGATAGAAATTGAGCCAAAAAGATGGAAAGAGAAAGAGCAAGAGGAAAATATCAATGCTAAAAACTAGGAAAAGTCAGAGAGAAGTACAAAGGCAACTGTGTAGAGAAATAGTTGGAGAATGGATGGAAAACAGGTTGAGTGAAAAGAGGATAGAAGAGAGAGAGGAAGCGATCAGGACATTGCAGGCTCGAGGTAAGAGCACTGGGGGTAAGCGACTTGGGGCACAAGGGTTGGCAACATCAGCTGTGAATTTTCAGATTAAGCTGTCCTTAACCATCGAAGTGGCACTTGTGAAATACTCAGACTGAAAAAGTCCTCTCCCTGAATATTCCAATGATTCCTAAGACCAAATCACCACCCTAGATTGTCTTCAGAGTGTACTTATCCATGGACTGAAAGACCATGGTCTGCTAGACATCGGCACTTGAGTTCTTTCAAGAACCTTAAACTTGGCACTTCAGGACCGAAAGTAGCTTCTTCGTCGCTCTGCTTGATCTAACTCCTCTTCAGCATTCATGTCTCAGTGACTGGTCACTATTGTCTCATGGGTTTTCACATTGGAAGTCTAGGTGTCTCCAGGTGATTCCTTTTGCTCTCAAATACATGCCCGTTACTCATCCAGCATAGTCATCTCTCTTCCAGAATAACTCGCACCTGTCTGTCACACCCTCAAGTCTTGAATCCAGATATCTGTCATGGTTCTCAAAACAGGCTCTACTCATAACTTTCCTCTAACCTTACTGCCATCAAATGTGTCATTTTTACTTCAACCACATGGGACATTTGAAAATGAAAATTAGATTGTGTTCCTACATACTTTCTTACTANGTTGCTCTCTTTAGTGTCCTTGGAACACTCACCTCTCCAAATGAACAAAGTAAGAGGATTTGAAAGCATGCTGAGACTACTGCCATATAATAGGCAAGGTAACTATCATTTAATTTGTCAATTTCAATTTCGTATTAAATCTTTGTTTTCTTGTCTTCATGGAAGCAAAGCCTGCCTTCTATCTCCTATCCTAAGCCTCTGCCAGATCCCACCTCTACCTGCACTTACCTGCCCACAGATGGAACAGAGACAATGAGAAAAGGAAATTGAACTCCTGAGTAGGTGGAGCATCCATTGATAGGGAATATAAAAGGAGAAAATGGAAAAAGTATATAAGGTGTAGATATGTGACCAGTGACAGGAATGGATCCAGTTTTCCAAAAGGAATATAAAATCCTTCCAGGCTGAGATAGGAGATAATTTCCAGTTAGGCTCACAGAATAGTTAAGAGAAACTGGGGAACATCATGCCACGTCAGGTTCACGTGGGAGAGCTGGCCAGTTGGAGGTCCCTGGGACTGTAATCAGAGTCCAAGAGGAGAGTTTTGGAGATGATGAGAGGGCAGAACTTGGAGGATGAAATCTCACGGAAAGACAGAAGTTGAGTAGCATTGAGAGACAGAGGTCAAGGTACAGTGGGAGGAACAGAAAGGGAAGGGGGGGAGCAAGGGTCAGACACAGCAGAGGAGAGATAAACTGAAAAATCTCCAAAGAATCAGATAGAAATTGAGCCAAAAAGATGGAAAGAGAAAGAGCAAGAGGAAAATATCAATGCTAAAAACTAGGAAAAGTCAGAGAGAAGTACAAAGGCAACTGTGTAGAGAAATAGTTGGAGAATGGATGGAAAACAGGTTGAGTGAAAAGAGGATAGAAGAGAGAGAGGAAGCGATCAGGACATTGCAGGCTCGAGGTAAGAGCACTGGGGGTAAGCGACTTGGGGCACAAGGGTTGGCAACATCAGCTGTGAATTTTCAGATTAAGCTGTCCTTAACCATCGAAGTGGCACTTGTGAAATACTCAGACTGAAAAAGTCCTCTCCCTGAATATTCCAATGATTCCTAAGACCAAATCACCACCCTAGATTGTCTTCAGAGTGTACTTATCCATGGACTGAAAGACCATGGTCTGCTAGACATCGGCACTTGAGTTCTTTCAAGAACCTTAAACTTGGCACTTCAGGACCGAAAGTAGCTTCTTCGTCGCTCTGCTTGATCTAACTCCTCTTCAGCATTCATGTCTCAGTGACTGGTCACTATTGTCTCATGGGTTTTCACATTGGAAGTCTAGGTGTCTCCAGGTGATTCCTTTTGCTCTCAAATACATGCCCGTTACTCATCCAGCATAGTCATCTCTCTTCCAGAATAACTCGCACCTGTCTGTCACACCCTCAAGTCTTGAATCCAGATATCTGTCATGGTTCTCAAAACAGGCTCTACTCATAACTTTCCTCTAACCTTACTGCCATCAAATGTGTCATTTTTACTTCAACCACATGGGACATTTGAAAATGAAAATTAGATTGTGTTCCTACATACTTTCTTACTACACTAAGGATTAAATATATGTTCTTCTGAGTGGCATCTGCAATCACCCAAGGTGAGCCCCAGGTCTATTTTCCCAGCCTCATCACCTGCCTCCTACACTGTTAATTCAATATAGGATAAACTTTTTTCCCCCCAGTAATTTTATTTTTTAAATTTGATTTTTTTTTCATTTAAAAAATTTTTAAGGAAATATAGTTTATTTACAATGTGGAGTTAGTTTTAGCCAATCACTTTGCTGATTCAGCTAAATAATCTGCCTGTCAATGCNTTCCCCCAGTAATTTTATTTTTTAAATTTGATTTTTTTTTTCATTTAAAAAAATTTTAAGGAAATATAGTTGATTTACAATGTGGAGTTAGTTTTAGCCAATCACTTTGCTGATTCAGCTAAATAATCTGCCTGTCAATGCAGAAAGCACAAGAGACACGGGTTCAGTCCCTGGGTCAGGAAGATCCCTTGGAGAAGGGAATGGCAACCCGCTCCAGTATTCTTGCCTGGAAATTTTCTTGGACAGAGGAGCCTGGTTTGCTATAGTCCATGGGGCTGCAAAAGAGCTGGGCATGACTTGAGTGCAATATGGCATGGCATGGCAGGTTGTTTTGGGGAGCAGGGCTTTCCAGTTTCTCAGCCTTTCTTGATTTTCCAGTTATTTTCTTGCTGTGATTCTTCCTTGGTTATAAATTGAAATGCTTGTGGGATTGCAATCTTTTCTGCAGAGAACAGGAACGCCTGGGAAGAAGAATGGCCCCAGGAAGCCTCGAGCTTCTCACCAAGATGTGTGCCAGGTAAGGATGGGGAGGAACTGCCAGCCGAGGGTGTCAGGTGGCTGATTTCCCAGCAGGTGTTTATTGAGTATACTCCACAGTCAAAAGATCTAGAGTGTCCTGGAATCCCATGAGTCCATAACAGCATAAGTAATGTAACAAATAGCACAAATATTCCTAGTGCATTCTAGCAGCAATACGCTGGAGAAAAGGGGTGCCTCTCATAGCTATGAATAGTGAAAACTTGCATTAATACCTACCCTCCTTTTATCTTCTCTAGAGAATAAAACCTCAGTATTTTTCTGTTTGCTTATAATGCTATTATTTTGTTATATGTTGTTTGCTTATATATTTTGTTTGCTTATCATGCTAACTTTGGAAACCTCCCTCCCCAAAGAAATATGTCCTCCAGATCAATTGCTTCCAAGTTTAAAGTGCAATTTTTGTCAACCAATAATATTATTTATTATGTGACTATTATTTTTCAAAGAATCTTGGCAAACAAGGTATCATTCTTATCTCCACAAAGTGATGGGTGTAAATGGATGGACTGTTACTTATTTCTATTGTACAGGTAAAGAAATAGAAGCACTGAAGTGTGTGAGGGCCTTTAAGCAGTTCAAAACAAGCTAAACAAGCTAGGGACCCAGCATCCCCGATGACTGACAGTGGTGACTGCTGTGTAGGGCTGGCAGAGAGTCAGGGCAGCTAAAACCTAGAAAGACTGTCACGAGGAGGAAAACTGATAAAGAATGTTGAAGGGCAAAGAAGAAAAAGCCCCGAGGGTAAAGGAGGTGTGTGATCCTTCATGGCACAGAAGTGACCATGTGTGAGGACAGAAAAATGAAGAGAAAGGTGACTGAGGGCTACAGAGAAGGAGATCAGACAGAGCACGGCTCCAGCGGGTCTTAAGCGAAGTCCTTGGAGCAGCAGTATTGCTTCCCCAAGGAGAAGCTTACCCGAGCACTGCACATCGGAATTTAGCATCTGCCATGGTCTGTTCCGCCATCGCAATATCTCGTTGGTCTTTTCTGTGTTTCTCTTCAGTTTCCTCCAAGCACAAATTTCTCCAAAGGACCAGCAAAGGCAATTCTGAAGAGATGCCCAAACTGCAGCCAGGTAAATGGGGAGCTGGGAAACAGTGGAAACAGTGGCTGACTTTATTTTGGGGGGCTCCAGAATCACTGCAGATGGTGATTGCAGCCATGAATTAAAAGACGCTTTACTTCTTGGAAGGAAAGTTATGACCAACCTAGATAGCATATTAAAAAGCAGAGACATTACTTTGCCAACAAAGATCCGTCTAGTCAAGGCTATGGTTTTTCCAGTAGTCACGTATGGATGTGAGAGTTGGACTATAAAGAAAGCTGAGTGCCAAAGGATTGATGCTTTTGAACTGTGGTGTTGGAGAAAACTCTTGAGAGTCCCTTGGACTGCAAGGAGATACAACCAGTCCATCCTAAAGGAATTCAGTCCTGGGTGTTCATTGGGAGGACTGATGTTGAAGCTGAAACTCCAATACTTTGGCCCCCTGATGCGAAGGGCTGACTCGTTGGAAAAGACTCTGATGCTGGGAAAGATTGAGGGGAGGAGGAGGAAGGGACAACAGAGGATGAGATGGTTGGATGGCATCACCAACTCAATGGACATGAGTTTGGGTAAACTCGGGGAGCTGGTGATGGACAAGGAGGGCTGGTGTGCTGCGGTTCATGGAGTCGAAAAGAGTCGGACACAACTGAGCGATTGAACTGAGCTGAACTGAATTAAGTGACCAATGATCTCATTGATTTGTTTACATGTCTGTGTGCAAGGAACATGTTCCTCCTCCCTCCAAACATGGATACACCCGTTTATTCGGCCTCTGATTGTTTTCTTCCATGTAAGGGAGGCAAGGGGAAAAGAGGGGCTAACAGCCTTAATGGAGGGGCATCTGGGTGGAGAATTTAAGGGCACAGAATAATAAAAATGTAGATTGCGGGCACCACATGGAGTTGCCTAAGTAGGTCTAATTTTATTTAAAAGGATGTGGAATCTAAGGCTTCCTGGGTGGTTCAGTAGTAAAGAACCCGCCTGCCAATGCAAGAGCCACAGAAGCCACAGGTTCGATCCCTGGGTCGGGAAGATCCCCTGGATGAGGAAATGGCAACCCGCTCAAATATTCTTGCCTGGGAAATTCCATGGAAAGAGGAGTCTGGCAAGCTACAGTCCAAGGGGTTGCAAAGAGTCAGGTGTGACTGAGCAACTAAACATATGTGCACGCACGCACATATGAAATCTAAATGCTACCAAATTGGAGTTTAGAAGAGAGCAGTCATTGTAAACTTGCTTTCCAGGATTGCATAGGATTAATGAAATACTAAGAACAGCAGTGACAAAGAGGAAGTGAGTGAAAGAATAAACAGGGATGGATTAAAGACCTAAAGTAAGGCCAGATACCGTAAAACTCTTAGAGGAAAACATAGAACACTCTGCGATGTAAACCCCAGCAAGATCGTTCTTGATCCATTTCCTAGAGTAATGAAAATAAAAAAGCAAAAGTAAACATGTACATTACCGGATGTGAAATAGATGACCAGTGCAAGTTTGATGCCTGAAGCAGGGCACCCAAAGCCAGTCCTCTGAGACAACCCAGAAGGCCAGGGTGGAGAGGAAGCTGGGAGGGGGGTTAGGATGTGGGGGCTACCTATATACCTGTGGCTGATTTATGTTGATGTATGGCCAAAAAATCACAATATTGTATAGTAATTATCCTCCAATTAATATAAATAAATTAATTTTAAAAATTAACAGATGGGCCCTAAGTAAATGTAAAAGTATTTGTGTAGCAAAGGATACCATAAACAAAACAAAAAGACAACCTTCAGAATGGGAGAACATATTTGCAAAAGAAGAAAATGACAAAGGATTTATCTTCAAAATATACAAACAGTTAATACAAGCTCCTTTGCCCATGGGATTTTCCAGGCAAGAGTACTGGAGTGGGTTGCCATTGCCTTCTCCAAATGATAAAATAGGCAGAAGTTATAAATAGACGCTTCTCCAAAGGAAACATACAGATAGCCAAAAAAAACACATGAGACGTGCTCAATATAACTAATTATTAGAGAAATGCAAATCAAAACTACAATGAGGTATCACATGACACTGATTAGAATAGTCACCATCCAAAAGCCTATAAACAATAAATGCTGGAGGGGGTGTGGAGAAAAGAGAGCCTCCTACAGTGTTGCTGGGAATGTAAGTTGGTATAGCCACTTGGGGGGACTTCCCTGGTGGTTCCTTGGTTAAAATCTGCCTTGCGATATAGGGGATGCAGATTCGATCGCTGGTTGAGGAACTTAAGATCTCACATGCCATGGAGAAAATAAGCCTACGTGCTACACCTACTGAGCCCAAGTGCTCTGGAGCTTTTGTGCCACAGCTAGAGAACCTGTCAGTCAGTTCAGCCGCTCAGTCGTGTCCACCTCTTTGTGACCCCATGGACTGCAGCACACCAGGCTTCCCTGTCCATCACCAACTNGGAAATAAAGCACAGAAAGGCATGGAGGTTACTTTAGCAAGGGCAAGGAAGAAAAGGAAGAGTGGCCACCAGCATCCTCGGTGTGTCACTGAGGACAGCGGTGTGCGAAGCCAGCTGGCAGTCAGGGTGGGTCAAATGGTCCGAAGAGGAAGAGGCAGCCCAAGGAGTTCTGCAGGTTCTTAAAGGAGTGAATTCGGGTCCAGAAGAAAATTTTAGTTAAGGAAAAATTTATATTGGTGGGGAGGGAAAGGAAACCACTGAGAGATGGGGAGTATAGCAATGGACCCAATCATTTGTGCTTGAGAAGTAGAAAGGATAAGAGGGGAAAGGAGATACACTATCACTGAAAAACAAGCAAGCAAACAAACAAAAAAACCCTCAAGACCTGAAAACAAGAGATGAGGTTAGAAGCCCGAACAATCAAATGGATGCACAGCTAGGAAACAGCTGTGTGGCCATGGAACTGCGGGCAGGACCCTGACAGGGAGACCGAAGGAGAAGAGGCGCAGGCAGATGGCAAAGAAACAGGAGACAGGGCGGCTCTCAGACCAGTGCTTGGGGCAGCCGTGTCACTGTCCCATCGTGCTGGCACGAGTGCGCTGAGGTCTGTCTCTGATTGCCCTCCACATCCATCTTGCCCTTGATTCTCCACAGTGACCAGTGACCCCAAAGCTCCCCAAGTGCCTCCTGAAGGAGAACCCAAGAAGGTGCTCAGCCTACGACTAGCAGAGGGAGAAGGTAATTATGATTTAAATTCCTAACTGCTTTAATAAATGGAAAAAAAATCCTTCACGTTTCTCATCTTGCCATTCTCTTCTTCATAGTCACATATATACACATGGAATTGTGTCAGTTTCTCTTTTTTTCCCCCAAACTGAGAAAGACTAAGGATAAAGGTGAACTAAGCTGGGTGGGGAGAGCGCCCCTGCGTGAAGAAGGTAGAGAGACAGGATGTGTCAAAGGTGGCCTGGGGTCCTGAAGTAGAAGTGCTGGGGTGACTTCAGCTGCCTATAAAATTCACATTGACGTATGGCAAAAACCACCATGATATTGTAAATAATTATCCTCCAATCAAAATAAATAAATTAATTTAAAAAATCCACTTTGGCCATTGAGGCAAGGAGATCACCAGCTTCCTCCTGGAAGTCCTAAGAACATGGAAATAAGTTTTGTGAATGGTGGACAGGCTTGTGATGTAGAAAGGTGGTGTAGGATTCTTAGAGGTGGTAAGGGGAGACTCTCTGGCCCTGCGGTCCATGTGAAGATGGAAGGAAGAATGGGATGGGGAAAGGCGATAAAGATCAGTGTCAAGGCTGAAAGAGAAAAAAAAAGAAGACAGGAGCAGAGGACACCAGAACAAAGAGAAGAGTCTAGAGACACCGGCAGAGGAAACAAGGGCAGAGACAGGAAAATACGCAGAGTCAGTGGGAAGAGGAAGAAGGAGAAAGAGAATGAGACGCACAGGGAGAGCGGGAGAAGCTGGCTGGCTCTCAGCCTCCAGTGGTGATGATGGGAGGGAGCTACCCTGCAGGTCAGGGGGACCCCAAGGGCAGACCAAGGTGGTCTGGGCCAGGGACAGCCCCACCCAGGAGAGAACTGAGCCTCCTGCGTCTTCACCATGAATTTGTTTGTTTGTTTTGCCATGATTTCCCTTGGTTGTATACTGAGACCTCTGAGGGATTTCATTCCTTTCTGCAGAGGATAACAATGCCTGTTGTGTGATCCATGAGGAAGAAGAGCCCCAGGAAGCCCTGAGCTCCCCATCAAGATGTGAGCCAGGTAAGGAATGGGTATTGTCAGCCCTGAACTGCAGGGTGTCAGATGTCTGAATTCAGAGCTGAACAGCATGACCCTAGTTATAACAGATGAGTTCCCGCTTAGAGTGAAATGTTAGATGCTCCATCCTGTCCAACTCTTTGCAAACCCATGGGCTGTAGCCCCCCAGGCTCCTCTATCCATGGAGTTCCACAGGCAAGAATACTGGAGTGGGTCGCCATTCCCTTCTCCAGGGAATGTTCCTGACCTGGTCTTCTGTATTGGAGGCAGATTCTTTACCATCTGCACCCAGGGAAGTCCTTATGTTGTAGTAGGCCAGTCCTAAAGAAAGTCTTTTGTCCTCCACAATCTTTATGTTTATTTACACTGAAGATTTGATATTGTGGTTTTAACTCTTGAGTACCCTTTATTCCTATGAAGAATAAAGATAGATGTTTATCTAGTGTTTAACAATAATACTATTAATAATATATTTTCATAACGCTGGATAGGCTTCCAAAGGAATACGGTCCTTGAGATCTACGTGTCAGAAAGAAAAACCAATGACCCAAAATCTCACAAGACGGTTATTGCCACATATTTTTAAAATCAATCTATTGGATTATATAGTGCTTTATTCTTTTCTAAGTACTTTGGCAAACACGATTTCCTTACAAAACTTTAGGACTTAGCTAGGGAAATAGTCATTATTTCTCCTTAGAGATTGGGATGTGGAAACATAGAAAAATGATACTTGTTTTTCCCTGAGATCAAAATAGGAGGAAGGACAAAGACTCACCTGTGCCCCAAGTATCCCATTGCGGGTAGTGGCTATGTGAGGCTCAGCCTCACACAGGGAATTGGGAGATCGGGATTGACATACATGTGTGTGCTCAGCGACTCATTTGTGTCCGACTCTTTGTGGCCCCATGGACTGTAGCCTGCTTGGCTCCTTGGAATTTTCCATGAAATTTTCCAGGCAAGACTACAGGAGCGGGTTCCCAATCCAAGGATCTAACCCTCGTCTCTTTTATCTCCTGAATGGCAGACAGATTCTTTACCACTAGAGCCACCTACCAGATATAAAATAGACTAATAAGAATCTATTGTATAGCACAGGGAACTCTACTCAATACTTTATAATAACCTATATGGAAAAAGATTCTTAAAAAAGAGTGGATATATATATATGTATAACTGATTCACTTTCCTGGGTATCATAAACTAATACAATATTTTAAATCAACTATACTCCAATAAAATTTAAGAAATAAGTGGATATGAAATCTAAATAGAACCAGGCTGCAATATGCTATCAGGGAAGGGAGATACTTTTCAACCTGCTTTCGCTAAGATTGTCCCAAGATCATGGACATAGTGAGAATAATCGTAATACAGACAGTTCATGTGAAAGACATTTGAAATCAGCCTGCCAAGGCGAAGGAAAGATTCCTGCTCATTTGTCAGCGGCAGAAAATGAGAACTTTGGCAATGTGGAGGAGGAATATGTGAGTTGGACAGAGGAAACAGAAAGGCTGGAATTCTAACTTTTAGATTTAAATTTTAGGTGGAAACATTGCAAACAGAAAGGTAACAAATAGAAGAGATAGAAGCGAGGAAATGAGTTCCCCAGAAGAAAGGAGTTAAACTCAGTAATCAAACAAGGTACAGAGTTTAACAGGTAGAGAAACTGATAGGAAGAGAAAGCTCCTATAAGGGAAAGTGCTAAGAAGTAGGAAGAGTGGAGGAAAGCGTGACAGTTACACATAGAGGAAAAGATAAAGGAGAATGAGTGAGACATCCATAGAAGGGAACCCGTGTACAAGGGATGGAGAAGGCAGTTGAGGACATTGTAGGAACTGAAAGAAGGGCTGCTGCGTGGAGGCAACTTCTAAAACCAGGAGTTGAACGTGTTAGCAATGAGCGTTCACTTCAGTTCAGTTCAGTCGCTCAGTCGTGTCCAGCTCTTTGTGACCCCATGGACTGCAGCATGCCAGGCTTCCCTGTCCATCACCAACTCCCAGAGCTTGCTCAAACTCCTGACCGTCGAGTCGGTGATACCATCCAACCATCTCATCCTCTGTCATCCCCTTCTCCTCCTGCCTTCAATCTTTCCCAGCATCAGGGTCATTTCCCATGAGTCAGTTCTTCACATCAGGCGGCCAAAGTATTGGAGTTTCAGCTTCAGTCCTTCCAATGAGTATTCAGGACTGATTCAGATTACCCCAATGATCAAAGTGGCGCCTGTAATAGCCTCTGAGGCAAGGGGCCTCTCCTCAACCATTCTTGCCTACTTCCATCTATAACTTGATCCCCACATTCTTATCTCTGGCCCAAACTTGTCTTTTAAGCTCATTCATCAAAGTGCCTGGATATGTTTGTACAGGGATCTGTAAGACTGCTCCATTTGGTTGGTTTTGGGGAACTTCAGTAGTAGACAGTTCCTTAGTTGCGTGGACCATCTTTCTTGATACCGTGTCTGTCTCCTTTCCTGGTGTTCTTTGTTTCAGTATGGAACTCTATTGTTCCGTTCTTTAGGCAGCCACCTAGGGATCGTCAATGTCTCTCCCCCTCCTTCAGTTCACACAACCCATCAAGCATGCAGTTGAATCAACTACACCTTGAATATGTCTGCTGCTCGTCCACTGCTTGCCACTCTCAACACAAAAGTGCTCATCAGATCTCTCTTCTCTCTGGAACCAGAGCCAGAGCAACAGTCTCTGTCTAGTCCCATACCTTCCCCCAATCATCTTCCCACCACATCCATCCTCTCCAACTCACCCAGATGACCCTTTGAAAAGGCAAGTTGGCTTATCTCACGTGTGTACTTTAAATCAGTGCTTCTTGTCATACGGAGTAAATCCTTCCCTTATTGTCCTTTCCATGGCTCCAGCCTCATGTGTGCCTCTCCTGCAGTGACTTCTAACGTACATGTAAAACTTTGCAGTAATTCTAGTTTTGATGAATTTTTCTCATCTGATCCTTCTGCACACCCTTAGCCCTGTGCTGGGAACAGTTTTCTTGGTCCATTCCACTGTCTAATCTGCTCACTAACTGGTGAAACCACATGTCAATTATATTTATTTAGCTACTTATGTATTTTTGAGTACATTGGCTCTTACTTGGGGCATACGGGACCTTCACTGCAATGTCTGGGTTTCTTTCCAGTTGTGGCCTGTGGACTGCAGAGCGTGTGGGCTCTGGAGTTGCAGCTCATGAGCTTAGTGGCCCCTTGGCATGTAGGCTCTCAGTCCCTCGGCCAGGGATCAAACCCACACCCTCTGCATTAGAAGGTGGATCCTTAACCACTGGACCACCAAGGAATCCCTCACCTGGAAGTTATATCCCATCTCAGAGATTCCTTTTCAGATCCTTAGTTTTAGAAAACAGCAGTTTGAGAGAAGGGGTGGAGATGTAAGATCAGCAGCAGGGAAGGAAGGAGGAGAAAAGATAGGCGGGAACAGACATGGAAAAGGAAACAAATTAGGACAAAGGAAACAGCGGGACATTCCAACAGCAAGACACTGACTGAGGCAGAAATAGAAGCAGCAGAGATGCATGAAAAGGGGGAGAGTGAGAAAGAGAATAAGGTTGGGAAACCATGTATGCAAATTTCCTTACATTCTGCATCAGATTACTGGGTTGTGCAAGCCCTCCTCTTACCTTCACAAAACCAAGACAGGTGTGCAAACTGTCATAACCTCTATTTTATGGCCGCAGAAATAAAGCACACAGAGGCTTGGCAGTTATTTTTGCAAGAGCAAGGTAGAAAAGGAAGGGTGGGCACCAGCAACTGGGTGTGTCCCTGAGGACAGCGGTGTGCGAAGCCAGCTGGCAGACAGGGTGGGGTCGTGTGGTCAGAAGAGGAAGCCCAAGGAGTTCTGCAGGTTCTTGAAGGAGTGAACCAGAGTCCAGGAGAAGGTTTTAGTTAAGGAGAAAGTAACACTGGTGAGGAGGGAATGGAAATCATTGAGAAACAGGGAGCATGGAAATGGACCAACCGCTTGGACTGTAAGTGATCCAGTGTAGGAAAATTAGACTGTATAACAGAAGAAAAGAGACACACTGTCACTGAAAAACAAGGAACAGGAAACCCCAAGGCATGAAAACAAGATGTGAGAAGAGAAACCCAGACAATCAAACAGATGCACATCCAGGAAACAGAGCTGCGTGGAGGTGGAACTGTGATAAGACACTGAGAGGGAGAGAAGAGGAGAAGGGTGCAAGTAGATGGCAAAAACCAGCCAGCCTGTGGCTCCCAGGAGCAGAGCTTGGAGCAGACATAGCCCTGTCCCGGCCTGCTGGCACGAGCCCACTGAGGTCTGTTTCTGATCGCCCTCCCCCTCCATCGTGTCCTTGTTTCTCTGCAGTGACCTGTGATCCCAAAGCTCCCCAAATGCCTCCTGAAGGAGAAGCCTACGAGGTGCTCAGCCTACGACCAGCAGAGGGGGGAGGTAATTATGACCGAAAGTCCCAACTGCCTCAATAAATGGGAAAAAAAATCTCATCTCCTCTCATCTTGCTATTCTCTTCTTCATATTCACTTACGTACACAAAAAATTGTGTCGATTTTCTCTTTTGTTTTTCCCCAAACTGTGAGAGAGACTAAGGATACAGGTGAGTGGAGCTGGGTGAGGATAGCACCCCCGGGGGGAGAAGGTAGGGAACCAGGATGTGCCGAAGGTGGGCTGAGGTCCTGAGGTAGGAGTGCCTGGGTGACTCTGTGTGTGTGTGTGTGTGTGTGTGTGTGTGTGTGTGTGTGTGTGTGCTCAGTCCTGTCCAACTCTTTGCAACCCCATGGACTCTAGCCCGCCAGGCTCCTCTGTCTTTGGAATTTTCCAGGCAAGAATACTGGAAAATTTCTTTCTTCAGGGGATCTTCCCGACCAGGGATTGAACTTGGGTGACTTTAAGTGCATATAAAAATCCAGTTGTCAGCAGGTTATGGCCACTGAGGCAAGGAAATAATTTTCACCTTCCTTCTGGAAGTCCTAGGAACACGAAAATAACTTTTGTGAATGATGCGTAGGCTTGCGACTTAGAAAGGTGATGTAGGATTCTTAGACTAAAGCTGATGAGGGGAAGCTTTGGGGCCCTGTGGTCCATGTGAAAAATGGAAGGAAGAATGGGATGGGGAAAGGCGATAAAGAGCAGTGTCAAGGCTGAAAGAGGAAGAAAAGAAAAAGACAGGAGAGACAGCACACACCAGAACAAAGGGAAGCGTCTATAGACACCGGCAGAGGAAACAAGGGCAGAGACAGGAAAATATGCAGAGTCAAGGGGAAGAGGAAGAAGGAGAAAGAGAATGAGACGCACAGGGAGAGCAGGAGAAGCTGGCTGGCTCTCAGCCTCCAGTGGTGATGATGGGAGGGAGCTACCCTGCAGGTCAGGGGGACCCCAAGGGCAGACCAAGGGGGTCTGGGCCAGGGACAGCCCCACCCAGGAGGGAACTGAGCCTCCTGTGTCCTCACCATGAGGTTTTTTTTTTTGCCATGATTTCCCCTGGTTGTATACTGAGACCTCTGAGGGATTTCCTTCCTTTCTGTAAAGGATAACCGTGTATGTTGTGTGATCTGTGAGAAAGAAGAGTCCCAGGAAGCCCCGAGCTCCCCACCCAGATGTGAGCCAGGTAAGGAAGGGGTGTTGTCAGCCCTGAGCTGCAGGGTGTCGGATGCCTGAGTTCAGAGCTGAGCAGCACGACCCTGGCTCCCTCCTCATGTTCTAGTTGTTGTTCAGTGACTCAGTTGTCTCCAGCTCGGTGTGACCTCATGGACCGCAGCGAGCCGGGCTTCCCTGTGCTTCAGCATCTCCCAGAGCTTACTCAGACTCATGTCCATCGAGTCAGCGATGCCATCCAACCGCTCGTCCTCTGTTATAGTAGATCAGTGCTAAAGAGTCTGTTTTTCCTCCACAATCTCTGTGCTTGTTTACACTAAAGACTCAATATTGTGATTTTAACTCCTGTGCACCTCTTATTTCCCATAGAGAATAAAAGGTAGGTATTCATCTAGTGTTTAATAGTAATATTATATTGTTATGACTTGTCTATAATTGATAGACTTCCAAAGAAACCTGGTCCTTGAGATCTACTTGTCAGAAAGAAAGACCAATAGACCTTAAGCCCACAAGCAGTTTTTGCCACATGTTCTTCATCAGATTATTGGGTTATATGGTGCTTTATTGGGCTTTCCTGATAGCTCAGTTGGTAAAGAACCCACCTGCAATGCAGGAGACTCTGGTTCAATTCCTGAGTCGGGAAGATCTGCTGGAGAAGGGATAGGCTACCCACTCCAGTATTCTTGGGCTTCGCTTGTGGTTCAGCTGGTAAAGAATCTGCCTGTAATGTGGAGACCTGGGTTTGATCCCTGGATTGGGATCCCCTGGAGAAGGGAATGGCTACCCATTCGAGTATTCTGGCTGGGAGAATTCCACGGACTCTATAGTCCATGGGTCACAAAGAGTTGGACATGACTGAGTGACTTTCACTTCTATGCTTTATTCTTTTTCAAAGTACTTTGGCAAGTGAGATTTCCTCACAAAATTTTAGGACTTAGCCAGGGAAACCATTATTATCCTTCCTTAGCAATTAGAATGCAGAAGCACAGAAAAAAGAATATTCGTTTTTCCCTTGAGATCAAAGTAGGAGGAAGGGTGAAGACCAGTGTCCTGAGTATCTCAATACAGGTGGTGGCTGTGTGAGGCTGTAGGAAGACAGTGTCATCATGTGATGGGAGTCCAAAGGGGGACCTGCAACATCTCAACCGCAATGGAACAGAGCCTGAGCCAGAGAGCCTTGCACTTCTCAAACAGAGACTGTCAGTAGGGAGTGGAAGAGATTAAGAGAGAGAGAGAGTGAGGCAAGAAATGAATCCTGCTACAGGGTTTGGGGGCTTCCCCTGTGGCTCAGTGGTAAAGAATTCACCTGCCAATTCAGGAGATATACGTTCACTCTCTGGAGAAGGCAATGGCACCCCACTCCAGCACTCTTGTCTGGGAAATCCCATGGACGGAGGAGCCTGGTGGGCCGCAGTCCATGGGGTCGCTAAGAGTCTGACACGACTCAGCGACTTCACTTTCACTTTTCACTTTCATGTATTTGGAGAAGGAAATGGCAACCCACTCCAGTGTTCTTGCCTGGAGAATCCCAGGGACGGGGGAGCCTGGTGGGTTGCCGTCTATGGGGTCGCACAGAGTCGGACACGACTAAAGCGACTTAGCAGCAGGTTCGATCTCTGAGGTGGAAAGATCTCTAGGAGAAGGAAATGGCAACCCATTCCAGTACTCTTGCCTGGAAAACCACGTGGACAGAGGAGACTGTGGGCTAAAGCCCATGGGATCACAAAACTTGGACATGACTTAGTGACTAAAGAACACAGCAGGATTTGAAAGACCTAGAGAAACAGAGCTGGAGGGAATAGGCAAAAAATGAGAGTTCAAGATCATCACTGAGGAAAAAACGTAAAGATAGGAGACGTTGGCGGGGGGAGAGCACACAAAATCAAAGATACATTTTCATAATTACACACAATTATTCTCCTGGTGCAGAAGCAGGAATGTTTAGAGGCAGGTCTATAGATAAGAGCCTGAGAAGCAGAGGGCAGGAGAATGAGGTGAATGAAGTGGAAACGGAGGCAGAACAGGCTTCGCTGGATCTCAGTTGTGGTCCTTGGATGTCCTTTCTCCCAAAGGGCAGCTCACTTGTGCTCTGAACATCCTAGCTCAGCTCATTTCCTTTTTTCTTTCTTTTTTTTTAAAGTGGAGTATAATTGCTTTACAATGTTGTGTTAGTGTCTGTTGTACAATAAAGTGAGTTAGCTATATGTATACATATACCCCCTCTCTGACATCCCTTCCACGTCTGCCTCCCGCCGTCCCACCAGCCTAGGTCATCACAGAGCTGAGCTCTCTGTGCTGTACAGCACCTTCCCACTGTCTGTTTTGCACACGGTAGTATATTCGGGTCAATCCTAACCTCCCAGTTAGTCCGCCCTCCGCCTTCCCTATCCCTGTGTCCACATGTCCATTCTGTACACATGTATCTCTGTTCCTGCATGGAAATAAATTCCTTTATACCATTCCTCATTTCTTTTCAGTGTCCTGTGATCCTGAAGCTTCCCAAATGACTGACAAAGAAGAACAAGAGGAGCTGCCGGGTCAACCACTGGATGGAGAAGGTATTCATGATNGCAGTGTCAAGGCTGAAAGAGGAAGAAAAGAAAAAGACAGGAGAGACAGCACACACCAGAACAAAGGGAAGCGTCTATAGACACCGGCAGAGGAAACAAGGGCAGAGACAGGAAAATATGCAGAGTCAAGGGGAAGAGGAAGAAGGAGAAAGAGAATGAGACGCACAGGGAGAGCAGGAGAAGCTGGCTGGCTCTCAGCCTCCAGTGGTGATGATGGGAGGGAGCTACCCTGCAGGTCAGGGGGACCCCAAGGGCAGACCAAGGGGGTCTGGGCCAGGGACAGCCCCACCCAGGAGGGAACTGAGCCTCCTGTGTCCTCACCATGAGGTTTTTTTTTTTGCCATGATTTCCCCTGGTTGTATACTGAGACCTCTGAGGGATTTCCTTCCTTTCTGTAAAGGATAACCGTGTATGTTGTGTGATCTGTGAGAAAGAAGAGTCCCAGGAAGCCCCGAGCTCCCCACCCAGATGTGAGCCAGGTAAGGAAGGGGTGTTGTCAGCCCTGAGCTGCAGGGTGTCGGATGCCTGAGTTCAGAGCTGAGCAGCACGACCCTGGCTCCCTCCTCATGTTCTAGTTGTTGTTCAGTGACTCAGTTGTCTCCAGCTCGGTGTGACCTCATGGACCGCAGCGAGCCGGGCTTCCCTGTGCTTCAGCATCTCCCAGAGCTTACTCAGACTCATGTCCATCGAGTCAGCGATGCCATCCAACCGCTCGTCCTCTGTTATAGTAGATCAGTGCTAAAGAGTCTGTTTTTCCTCCACAATCTCTGTGCTTGTTTACACTAAAGACTCAATATTGTGATTTTAACTCCTGTGCACCTCTTATTTCCCATAGAGAATAAAAGGTAGGTATTCATCTAGTGTTTAATAGTAATATTATATTGTTATGACTTGTCTATAATTGATAGACTTCCAAAGAAACCTGGTCCTTGAGATCTACTTGTCAGAAAGAAAGACCAATAGACCTTAAGCCCACAAGCAGTTTTTGCCACATGTTCTTCATCAGATTATTGGGTTATATGGTGCTTTATTGGGCTTTCCTGATAGCTCAGTTGGTAAAGAACCCACCTGCAATGCAGGAGACTCTGGTTCAATTCCTGAGTCGGGAAGATCTGCTGGAGAAGGGATAGGCTACCCACTCCAGTATTCTTGGGCTTCGCTTGTGGTTCAGCTGGTAAAGAATCTGCCTGTAATGTGGAGACCTGGGTTTGATCCCTGGATTGGGATCCCCTGGAGAAGGGAATGGCTACCCATTCGAGTATTCTGGCTGGGAGAATTCCACGGACTCTATAGTCCATGGGTCACAAAGAGTTGGACATGACTGAGTGACTTTCACTTCTATGCTTTATTCTTTTTCAAAGTACTTTGGCAAGTGAGATTTCCTCACAAAATTTTAGGACTTAGCCAGGGAAACCATTATTATCCTTCCTTAGCAATTAGAATGCAGAAGCACAGAAAAAAGAATATTCGTTTTTCCCTTGAGATCAAAGTAGGAGGAAGGGTGAAGACCAGTGTCCTGAGTATCTCAATACAGGTGGTGGCTGTGTGAGGCTGTAGGAAGACAGTGTCATCATGTGATGGGAGTCCAAAGGGGGACCTGCAACATCTCAACCGCAATGGAACAGAGCCTGAGCCAGAGAGCCTTGCACTTCTCAAACAGAGACTGTCAGTAGGGAGTGGAAGAGATTAAGAGAGAGAGAGAGTGAGGCAAGAAATGAATCCTGCTACAGGGTTTGGGGGCTTCCCCTGTGGCTCAGTGGTAAAGAATTCACCTGCCAATTCAGGAGATATACGTTCACTCTCTGGAGAAGGCAATGGCACCCCACTCCAGCACTCTTGTCTGGGAAATCCCATGGACGGAGGAGCCTGGTGGGCCGCAGTCCATGGGGTCGCTAAGAGTCTGACACGACTCAGCGACTTCACTTTCACTTTTCACTTTCATGTATTTGGAGAAGGAAATGGCAACCCACTCCAGTGTTCTTGCCTGGAGAATCCCAGGGACGGGGGAGCCTGGTGGGTTGCCGTCTATGGGGTCGCACAGAGTCGGACACGACTAAAGCGACTTAGCAGCAGGTTCGATCTCTGAGGTGGAAAGATCTCTAGGAGAAGGAAATGGCAACCCATTCCAGTACTCTTGCCTGGAAAACCACGTGGACAGAGGAGACTGTGGGCTAAAGCCCATGGGATCACAAAACTTGGACATGACTTAGTGACTAAAGAACACAGCAGGATTTGAAAGACCTAGAGAAACAGAGCTGGAGGGAATAGGCAAAAAATGAGAGTTCAAGATCATCACTGAGGAAAAAACGTAAAGATAGGAGATGTTGGCGGGGGGAGAGCACACAAAATCAAAGATACATTTTCATAATTACACACAATTATTCTCCTGGTGCAGAAGCAGGAATGTTTAGAGGCAGGTCTATAGATAAGAGCCTGAGAAGCAGAGGGCAGGAGAATGAGGTGAATGAAGTGGAAACGGAGGCAGAACAGGCTTCGCTGGATCTCAGTTGTGGTCCTTGGATGTCCTTTCTCCCAAAGGGCAGCTCACTTGTGCTCTGAACATCCTAGCTCAGCTCATTTCCTTTTTTCTTTCTTTTTTTTTAAAGTGGAGTATAATTGCTTTACAATGTTGTGTTAGTGTCTGTTGTACAATAAAGTGAGTTAGCTATATGTATACATATACCCCCTCTCTGACATCCCTTCCACGTCTGCCTCCCGCCGTCCCACCAGCCTAGGTCATCACAGAGCTGAGCTCTCTGTGCTGTACAGCACCTTCCCACTGTCTGTTTTGCACACGGTAGTATATTCGGGTCAATCCTAACCTCCCAGTTAGTCCGCCCTCCGCCTTCCCTATCCCTGTGTCCACATGTCCATTCTGTACACATGTATCTCTGTTCCTGCATGGAAATAAATTCCTTTATACCATTCCTCATTTCTTTTCAGTGTCCTGTGATCCTGAAGCTTCCCAAATGACTGACAAAGAAGAACAAGAGGAGCTGCCGGGTCAACCACTGGATGGAGAAGGTATTCATGATTTCAACTCCTATTTAACTAATTGAATCTTTTCCTGTCTCCCTCTTTCACTCTCCCTTCCTACCTTACTCCCCTTCACACACGCACACAGAAGAAATACGAGGTGCCACGTGGAAAGGATCAAAAAGACAGAGGAAATCAGTTGTATTAGAAGGGAGTGAGATGGGTTTGTTGTGAGATTATGTTCAGCCTCTGGTGATAGTATCAGGAGCCTTGTTAACCTCCAGGTCAGCTGAGCTCAAAGGCGGGAGGGTCTATGCATTGGGACATTCTCACCTTGGAGATTCTCTAGCCGCCTTAGTCTTCCTGGTTGTTTCTGGTAGGGCTTTCCTACTGTGGTTTCCATTGGTCATACACTGAGTTTCCAAGAGATTTCATTCTATTTATCAGAAGGCAGTAGCACTTGTTTAGAAATACTTTGATGAAGAAGAGACTCAGGAATCCTTGAGCTAACCACCGAAAAGTGGACCAGGTGAGGGAGATAAGGATAGTCTGGGCTGCAAGGTGTCAGGAGGATGGTGTTTCCNAGTTTCCAAGAGATTTCATTCTATTTATCAGAAGGCAGTAGCACTTGTTTAGAAATACTTTGATGAAGAAGAGACTCAGGAATCCTTGAGCTAACCACCGAAAAGTGGACCAGGTGAGGGAGATAAGGATAGTCTGGGCTGCAAGGTGTCAGGAGGATGGTGTTTCCCAGTGGATGCTACTCTGGGAATACCCCACGATGGAAGTTTCAGTTAATTCTGAAATACAGTCTTCACATTTACCTTGATTCTTTGGGAAAATGCCAGGACTTTGTGCGTGCTGTGTTCTGCTGTGTCCAACCCTTTGTGACCCCATGGACTATAGCCTACCAGGCTCCTTTGTCCTTGGGATTCTCCAGGCAAGCATACTGGAGTGGGTTGCCTTTTCCTTCTCCAGGGGATCTTCCCCACCTAGGGACTGAACCCTTGTCTCTTTCATCCCCTGCACTGGCAGGCAGATTCTTTACCACTGAGCCACCTGGGGAAACCCCCACCACCAAAGCATGGACCAGGTGAGGGAGATAAGGATATTGTCTGGGCTGCAAGGTGTCAGGAGGATGGTGTTTCCTGATGTATTGTACTCTAGGAATACTCCACAATGNACTGGCAGGCAGATTCTTTACCACTGAGCCACCTGGGGAAACCCCCACCACCAAAGCATGGACCAGGTGAGGGAGATAAGGATATTGTCTGGGCTGCAAGGTGTCAGGAGGATGGTGTTTCCTGATGTATTGTACTCTAGGAATACTCCACAATGAAAGTTTCAGTTAATTCTCAAATACCATCTTCACATTTACCTTGACTCTTTGGGAAAATGCAAGGGACAAGAAACCTGGAGCAACTCCACAATTAGGAGGTCATGCTGTTTGATTGTAAGTATCTGTGTATAAAGTTGTAGTAGAAACAATCTCACACAGGAGAAAGAACACAGAAGCTGCACAAAAATGTGATTAATTTTTAGTGGAGCTGTTAGTACATTATCTCTATCTACTTAGTGTCCCCCAAGAATATTTACATTCACCTCTTTCGGCACAGGAACATAATCTTTCATTTATCTATCGTCTGTAGAGAGTTGATTTATTGCTTAAGTTGACGTGACATGTTTTATATCACCATCAATGGTTTCTTTGTCTAAATGCTTGAACTTTTGATCTTATTATGGGAATAACTCATGACTTCAAATGTTTGAGATTCTTTGGGGGTTTTAGTGGTTTCCTACTCCATGGATAACTCTCAAAGACAAAGTACAATTGGGTTTAAGCTGATTCTCATGACTAAGTCATGGTCTCGATATAAATGGTTTGTAGCATCCTTGCCCTAAATGGCAATTAATAGCTGCCAGACTGATGTTTCTTAAAGCTGCTTATCTGGATTAATATTGATTTTAGAAGCATAATTGCAACTAAAGTCATAATTTTTTTAAGAAGTTGGTTTGGGCTGACTGTATTCAAAAAGTCTTCAAATTGGCTCTACTATAAATACTGTAGAAGAATTAAATTAAAAGTTAGGGCGGTGATCATAAGTGTGTCAGTCTTGGAGTGTTATTTAGCGGTAAAGATAACATTATGGGGAAGTCAGAGGCTTCAAACATTAAACCAGTAAGTCGAAAGGCTGAAATAGCAAGGATAAAGGATAAAAAATGTGAAGGAGAATGTGACAATCAGTGTGACAAGCTGTACATCCAGGAAAACCTTACTTTGATGATCTTGAGTGGAAGCAGTTCTACCCACAATTCCAGTTATGGAATTGTCTGTATGTTCCGGGAATCTTTGGGAATTCACTTGATATCCATTTTTCAATGGGTTCCTGAACATATTTAAAATCTGTTTCCATTGTATTCAGATGTTATGATCTACTCCAAAAACATAATAGCTTTCAGTTTTAGCAATCTGACATATCCTGGAAAAAGCCTCAGGCTTCCCTAATGGATCAGCGATGAAGAATCCACCTGCCATGCAGAATGCAGGAGACATGAGTTCAACCCCTGGTTTGGGCAGATCCCCTACAGGAGGAACTAGAAATGCACTCCAGTATTCTTGCCTGGAAAATCCTATGGACAGAGGACCCTGGTAGACTAAAGTCCATGGGGTCCCAAAGAGCTGGACATGACTTATCAGCTTAACAACAACAATCACAGAGAAGGTTCTACGTTCAGTTACTTGAGATAATTTTGCTTTCTGTAAGGGAATGAACTCTACAAGGAAATCTGAAGCAATCATTGCATAACCAGCCTGGGATCTTATTTTTCTTTATTATCTTTCGTCTCAATTTTATTTTTATTTTAGAGGTAATATTTATCACCAAATAATATTAAATCAGGATTTGGTATGGAAGTGAAATTCCAGATGTTCAAGCTGGATTTAGAAAAGGCAGAGGAACCACAGAACAAATTGCCAACATCCATTGGAACATCAAAAAAGCAAGAGAGTTCTANATCTTTCGTCTCAATTTTATTTTTATTTTAGAGGTAATATTTATCACCAAATAATATTAAATCAGGATTTGGTATGGAAGTGAAATTCCAGATGTTCAAGCTGGATTTAGAAAAGGCAGAGGAACCACAGAACAAATTGCCAACATCCATTGGAACATCAAAAAAGCAAGAGAGTTCTAAAAAAATCTACTTCTGCTTTATTGACTATGCCAAAGCCTTTGACTGTGTGGATCACAATAAACTATGGAAAATTCTTAAAAAGATGGGAATACCAGACCACCTGACCTGTCTCTTGAGAAATCTGTATGTAGGTCAAGAAGCAACAGTTAGAACTGGACATGGAACAACATACTGGTTCCAAATAGGAAAGGGAGTACATCAGGGCTGTATATTGTCACCCTGCTTATTTAACTTCTATGCAGAGTACATCATGAGAAACGCAGGGCTAGAGGAAGCACAAGCTGGACTCAGGATTGCTGGGAGAAACATCAGTGACCTCAGCTATGCAGATGACACCACCCTTATGGCAGGAAGTGAACAAGTAAAAAGCCTCTTGATGAAAGTGAAAGAGGAGAGTGAAAAAGTTAGCTTGTAGCTCAACATTCAGAAGACGAAGATCATGGCATCTAGTCCCATCACTTCATGGCAAATAGATTGGGAAACAATGGAAACAGTGAGAAACTTTATTTTTTGAGCTCCAAAATCACTGCAGGTGGTGACTGCTGACATGAAATTAAAAGATGCTTGCTTCTTGGAAGAAAAGCTATGACCAGCCTAGACAGCATATTAAAAAGCAGAGACATTACTTTACCAACGAAGGTCTGTCTAGCTATGGTTTTTCCAGTGGTTATGTATGGATGTGAGAGTTGGACTATAAAGAAAGCTGAGCACCAAAGAACTGATGCTTTTGAACTGTGGTGTTGGAGAGGTCTCTTGAGAGTCCCTTGGACTGCAAGAAGAGCCAACCAGTCCATCCTAAAGGAAATCATTCCTGAATATTCATTGGAAGGACTGATGCTTAAGCTGGAACTCCAATAATTTGGCCACCTGATACAAAGAACTGCCCCATGGAAAAGACTCTGATGCTGGGAAAGACTGAAGGCAGGAGGAGAAGGGGATGACAGAGAATGAGATGGTTGGATGGCATCACCAACTCGATGGCTATGAATTTGAGCAAGTTCTTGGAGTTGGTGATGGACAGGGAGGCCTGGCGTGCTGCAGTCCATGGGGTCGCAAAGAGTTGGACAAAACTGAATGTGTTCGCCATCTGGTGATGTCCATGTGTAGAGTCTTCCCTTGTGTTGGTGGAAGAGAGTGTTTTGCTATGACCAGCGCATTCTCTTGGCAAAACTCTGGTAGCCTTTGCCCTGCTTCATTCTATGCTCCAAGGCCAAACTTGCTTGTTACTCCAAGTGTTTCCTGACTTCCTACTTTTGCATTCCAGTCTCCTATAATGAAAAGGACATCTTTTTTGAGTGTTATTTCTAAAAGGTCTTGTAGGTCTTCATAGAACCATTCGACTTCAGCTTCTTCAGCATTACTGGTCGGGGCATAGACTTGGATTACTACTGTGATACTGAATAGTTTCCCTTGGAAACGGACAGAGATCATTCTGTCATTTTTGAGATTGCATCCAAGTACTGCATTTCGGACTCTTGTTGACCATGATGGCTACTCCATTTCTTCTAAGGGATTCTTGCCCACAGTAGTAGATAAAATGATCATCTGAGTTAAATTCACCCATTCCACTCCATTTTAGTTCACTGATTCCGAGAGTGTTGACATTCACTCTTGCCATCTCCTGTTTAACCACTTCCAATTTGCCTTGAATCATGGACCTAACATTTCAGGTTCCTATGCAACATTGCTCTTTACAGCATCAAACCTTGCTTCTATCACCAGTCCCACCCACAGCCAGGCGTTGTTTTTGCTTTGGCACCATCCCTTCATTCTTTCTTAAGTTATTTCTCCACTGATCTCCAGTATCATATTGGGCACCTAATGACCTGGGGAGTTCATCTTTCAGTGTCCTATCTTTTTGCCTTTTCATACTGTTCATGGGGTTCTCAAGGCAAGAATACTGAAGCGGTTTGCCACTCCCTTCTCCAGTGGAAGTTAGTACTTCCCAATACATTCAATATAGTTTCATTTGCAGGATAAAGCCCTACCTATTACATTTTTAGGAGTTTCTTTTAGGGAAACATTATTAAATTAGTCATTTACTTTTGACATACCAAAAATTCCCCACTGAAACCCAAAGATATCTTTTGTAAAAATTTGCTGTTTATTAAGTGCAAGAATTAGACTCATACTGAGAGTACAAAGAGGAAGTGGAAGTTATGCCAGTGGGAGCTTGTGACTTTGACAGAGACAAACCAAAGAGGCCACTACACCCAGTCATAAATATGAATAGTGTCCTGCTCGTAAATGAGGCATTGAACTCATCAACCAAACAGAGACGAGAAAGAAGACATATGGTCAATTATATGGTAATAGTTATGTACCAAACAAAGTGGTTTTCTTTCACAAATTAATACAGTGTCCAATATCCTCATGAAGGTTTTGGTGAGAGACCCAAGACAAATGTGACCAAATATATTTGCACAAATTGGATGTGGTCTAATGGAGCCCCACCCATTAATTAGTCTTTGGGGCTGGCATGGGTTGGGGATTTATCAAGTCTGTGTCTCTATGTATTTGCTTTGGATCACTATCTTCTAATAATTAAAAAGCATGGGAAACTCAGGAATACACAAACACACATGAGATAAGATTTTTAAAAAAATAGACAAAAGAAAAAAAAATAAAAATAGACAAAAGAAAGGAGAGTAAATGAAGTAGTGGAAGAATAAGCACATTGACAGAATGTTTGTTAAATGCTGTGCTGCCAAACAAAAAGGTCCAGTGATTTCATATTAATTTCATACATATCTTTAAATACTAAAGTAAATTCAATAAAACCTCAAAGAAACAAGTCAGAGCTCAAGTTGTCCTTGGGACAGCTTCACTTGGAAGTGGATCAGGAAGACAATCTGAGTCATGCACAAAAAGCTGCAGGTTTGTACCTGTTGGTTCAAGGGTCTCAAAAGACATCCCTAAACAAGTCTTCGTGATGATCTTGCTGGGAGCTCTGTTTTTGAAGGCGGAGGTCATCATGCAATATCTGAAGCTAAAGCTGGCAAGGCACATGGCGAGAGGAGGCACTGTGCTTATGGGACTCAGTGTCTTTCAAAAAATGATTTTATTCATTTATTTTTATTTAAATTTTATTTATTTATTTTAAATTAATTTTTATTGCAGTATATTAGATTTACAATGTTGTGTTTTTATTTACAGTTTTAGGAAGCATGTAGTTCAAGGACAGCAGATTTTCAGAAACAGGAGTGTTTATAAGTAGGTTAGCATCTAGCCACACTCACAGGCTTGCTGAAGTGTGTCTGTTGCTGATTGGCTGATTTGCATAAGTGTAAGGCCACCCTTAATTGGCTGGATTTAAATATGGTTAGTGATGTAAACAGTCATTGGCCAATTGGGATAAACTTAAAACTGATTCTGGTAATTATGGTTTGCAATTTTCAAGAGAGTTTTTCCCAGGATAAGATCTTTTTATCTTATTCTTAAAGCTTAAAGTAGAAAAAGAAAAGTAGAGAAAGCAATTCAGTTCAGTTCAGTTGCTCAGTCATGTTCGACTCTTTGCTACCCCATGGACTGCAGCACGCCAGGCCTCCCTGTCCATCACCAACTTCCGAAGTTTACTCAAACTCATGTCCATTGAGTCAGTGATGCTATCCAACCATCTCATCCTTTGTCGTCCCCTTCTCCTCCTGCCCTCAATCTTTCCCAGCATCAGAGTCTTTCCAAATGAATCAGCCCTTCACATCAGGTGGCCAAAGTATTGGAGTTTCAGCTTTAGCATCAGTCCTTTCAATGAACCCCCAGGACTAAATTCCTTTAGGATTGACTGGTTGGATCTCCTTGCAGTCCAAGGGACTTTCAAGGGTCTTCTCCAACACCACAGTCCAAAAGCATCAATTCTTCGGCGCTCAGCTTTCTTTATAGTCCAACTCTCACATCCATACATGACTATTGGAAAAACCACAGCGTTAACTAGACGGACCTTTGTTGGCTAAAGAGAAAGCAGAATGAGGTACAAAAGATGGGAAAAAACATGATCCTATTGAACCTCAGGTGTGATTATTGGAGCAGATGTACTTTTTTCTGGAAAGCAGTTTATCTTAGCTCAGAATATCAGTGTGTGACGTGAAAGCACCAGAAACTCTATCCTAATCACTGTCTCAGGATCTGTAGACAGTAATGTTCTTGTTTCTCTTCAGTACCTGGCAGACTAGAAGCTCTCTAAATGAATACAGAAGAAGATTCAGAAGAGCTAAAGTTCTAGCCCGCTATCCTATGATGGCCAAAGTAATTATGAATTTAAAAAAAAGTTCTGGTAAAGAGATAAGAAAGGGAAACAGGGAGACTTAAAGAAAGAGTTAGATGTATGGAAAATCAAAGGAAGATTTCAGAGGAAGATAGAAAAAGGGGATCAACAAAAAGGGGTTCAGAAAAGAGGATCATTGGGGAAATTAAAAATCCTCATAAGCCTTGATTTTGACCCAGGAACAGAGCTACCAATGTTTGGAAATAAGTGCTCCTGTGTGATGTGCTTCTCGAAAGATGTACCCAGCGTTCCAGAAGGAAGACCTGAAGGTATGCAAGCTGGTGACGTGATAGGTAAGGCTACCTGAGGGTGGTGAGATGGGGGTGGCTCCACTGGCAACACAGACCCAGGTAGGGTGGTGGCAGATGGAAGGAAGGAGTATGGAACATGGGCGGCTTCCAGTCTATCCCAGCATCCTGATCTCTGCATTTGCTTGACCTGATCCTTTTGGGAATAGCAGGGAAGCAAGAGATCATTATAAAACTGTTTAAGGGATGGCCTGTGTTGATTATACATGGTTGATATATTAATTGGACTTCCCTGGTGGCTCAGATGGTAAAGAATCTGCCTGCAATGCAGGCAACATGGATTTGATCCCTATGTTGGGAAGATCCCCCAGAGAAGGGAATGCCAACCCACTCCAGTATTCTTGCCTGGCAGGCTACAGTCCATGGTGTTGCAAAGAGAAATACGCTCTTTAAAGTGGCAGTTTATTGTTTATTACATCAGTGTATTACTAACAAAGGTTTGTGATTTACAGTGATTTCTATCCCTGTCACCCAAGAAAGTCAAGTGTATGTCCATTAATAGGTAATAGTGTCATTTTGTCACAATCTTAGAAAGGTCTCAAAAGATAGCTACTCCTGCCACTTAACTGTCAGAAGGAAAGAATCCAGATCAACTATTCTTAACCCAGCACATATGTTTGATAAATGTTCTCCAGCATGTCACTTGTATATATAGTGATACTATTCACTGTTGCATATAAGGTCTTATTTCATCCTAACAAAATTCTTAACAACTAGACAAATATCCCTGAGTAAACTGAAATTTATAGATGTTTAAGAATGTTTTTCAAAGTCCCATTAAGAAATAATGGAAGACCCAGGGTCCGGGGCTCCCATGACTCGATTTAGTAGGTTTGATTCTTTTACGATAAATAGAGATGATAACTCAAACATCTTTATAAGTTCAAGCCTTCTGCAGTATGAATCATCTTAAGATTTGTAACTTTTATTTATTTATTTTTGTTTCCACATCATGTGTTTTTTTCTAGATATGGTGGATTCTGGGAACAACTCTACTGTGAGAAAACTCAAGAGGAGAAGAAGTAAGAGTGCATGCAATTTTATTTGCTTTTGATAGTAAAATGATTTTTAATGCCTGTTTCATTATTATTATTATTTATAATAATGTGTCGATAATATGAAAACTTCATAAAGGTGTCTATATCCTAATCTCTGGAACCTGTAATCTGTCATCTTACATGGCAAAAGGGATTTTATACATATGGTTAAGATAAGGACTTTGACACTGAAGATGATCCTGCATTTTCTGGGTGCACTCAGTATCATCAAGTGGGCCTTAAAATATGAAGACCTGTTCCTGACTGTGAAGAGAGGAAGAGGTGATTATGGAAGATAGTCACAGAGAGAGGCAATATTGCTAGCTTTGCAGATGGAAGGAAAGAATAAGGAATATTGATGGCTTCTGCTAACAGAAAGTGAGAAAGGAAAGGAAAGAGATTTCCCTTTACAGCCTCCAGACAGGAATGGAGTCCTATTGAAACCTTGATTTTAGCCCAGAGTGACCCTTGTCAGACTTCTAACCAACATAACTATAAGATAAAGAACTGTTTTAAGCCACTAAATGTGTGGTCCTTTGCTATGGTACCAATAAAAGAGTAATAAGGATTTTGGTTATTGGAAGTGGGATGCGGCCAAAATTCATTTCTAAAAAGGTGGAAATGGCTTTGAATTTGGACAATGGGCAGAGGGAATTTGGGTAATAAGAATTTTAAGTAGAACAAAAAAAAAAAATCTAGATTGCCTTGAACAGTTAGTAGAAATGTGGTGCTGAAGACTGCTTGTGGGGACTTGGAAGTGAAGAGCATGGTAGGAAAAATCTATGTCATTTTGGAGAATATGTAAACATTACAGAAAGGCTGTTAGTAGCAATATGGAGGCTAAAGGTGTCAGGAAGGAAATAAGGAACATGTTCTTGAAAATAAAAGGAAAGGGGATCCTTTAGTGGCAGAAAGCTCAGCAAAATTAAGTCCTGAACTTATGTGGAAAGCAGAATTTTTTGGATATATAGCTAAGGAGATTCCTAATTACTATGATAAAGGTGCAGCTGGTTTCATGTTGCCTGCTTAGAGTAAACTGCAAAAGGAAAGGTAAGTCAAGGGAAGAGCTGCTAAACAAAAGGAATCAGGACTTGATGATTTAAAAATTTTTTAGCCTATTCAGATTGCCAAATGCTAAAGTTAGGCCAGTCACTGTCAGGAAAACATGCTCTGCCATGATAACCAAGAGTGTCACTATATAACTTTTTGTGAATGTCCCAGAAGTAGTGAAACATCAAAGTATTAAGTCACACAAATTGTTCTTCAAAGAGATTAAGTTTGTGACCCATAGACACCCTCAGCCATCTCACCAGAAGTGAAAAATGGATATGTGAGTCTACAAGAAAGATTTGTGGAGGAGACTCTCGTCTAATGGATGAGATTCTCATGACATATACGGGAGATATAGAAGATTCTTAAGACATTTATACCAACAGAAACAGAGATGTCCTTGTTCTAGTCCTTAGAGCCTGTAATCTGTTACTTTACCTGGCAGAAGAGACACTGGTGGTGTGATTAAAGATTCTGACATGGGGAGATGTTTCTAGATTATCTGGGTGGCCCCAATCAAGTCACATGGATCCTTAAAATCAGAAAACTTTTCCTGCTATGGAGAGAGGGATATGTGACTATAGAATAATGATCAAAGGAGCTACAGTGTGGATGGCTTTGGAGAATAAGGCCGGGAGCAATGAGCCAAGAAATGTGGGCAGCCTTCAGAAGCTTGAAAAGGTAAAGAAATCAAACATCCCCTACAGCTTCCAGAAAGAAACAAAGCCTCTAGATGCCTTGATTTTAGCCCAATGAGACTTGTGTCAGATTCCTGATCTTCCAAACTGAAAGATAACACATTTGCTTTAAGCCAAGAAGTTTATGGTAATTTATAATAGTAATAATAGAGAACTAATACTCTTCATAAGACAAAACAGAAACAAACAAACAAAAATCCTGAGTTTCACCTTTATATCATTAAGTTCAGTTCAGTTCAGTTCAGCCACTCAGTTGTGTCCGACTCTTTGCGACCCCATGAATCGCAACACATCAGGCCTCCCTGTCCATCACCAACTCCCAGAGTTCACTCAGACTCATGCCCATCGAGTCAGTGATGCCATCCAGCCATCTCATCCTCTGTCGTCCTCTTCTCTTCCTGCCCCCAGTCCCTCCCAGCATCAGAGTCTCTTCCAATGAGTCAACTCTTCACATGAGGTGGCCAAGTACTGGAGTTTCAGCTTTAGCATCATTCCTTCCAAAGAAATCTCAGGGCCAATCTCCTTCAGAATGGACTGGTTGGATCTCCTTGCAGTCCAAGGGACTCTCAAAATAGCAATTCATAGTTTTTCAAATCTTGCTGTTTTCAAAATTTTTAAATGTATGATCCATATAAATTTTGATTGATGTGTATCTTTCCAGATTTTTCTATGCATGTTTTGAGATATTTACACCATACACTAACACATTATATCATAAATCTATTTACACTGTTACATTTCCCTTACTTTAAATCAGTATGTCATGCACAAGAGATTATAAACATTTAACATCTTGCCAACTTAACTGTAAAAAGTTTTATTTTATTCTGCTTTACTTTGCACTGCTCTCATTTTTATTGTGGTTGAGCATTTTTCATTTGTTATTGGTTATTTGTTTCCCTTCTTCTAAAAATGGATAGTGTGTATGCCTTGCCAGTATTGCTATCTTTTTTTAAACCATACTGAAAAAACAGAAATATTTATATGTACATTAAACTTTGCCTATGTATACTGTTAGTATTTTATCTCATTTGATGTTATTCTCTTAGGTTTGTTTAGGACTTCCCTGGTGGCTCAGAGGGCAAAGCGTCTGCCTACAATGAGGGAGACCCAAGTTCAATCCCTGGGTTGGGAAGATCCTCTGGAGAAGGAAACGGCAATCCACTCCAGTACTCTTGCCTGGAAAATCCCATGGACAGAGGAGCATGGTAGGCTACAGTCCATGGGGTCGCAAAGAGTCGGACACGACTGAGCGACTTCACTTCACTTCACTAGGTTTGTTTATAACATATTTTGTCCTAGAGAAATTTGAATTTTTATATAGTAAGATCTGTCGGGATTTTCCTTTATGGTCTCTAGGTTTTGTTTACAACACACAAAGATGTTTTCCAACTTGAAATTTTAAAAATACTTATATATGCTTCTAAAATATTTGAAGTTCTTAATACCTTTAATTTTTTTTTTTTTTTCAGCGCCAGGCCCGGGAACAGCACTAGGCAGCAGAGGCGCATGGCGACGAGGTAAGGCGGTGGGGGGAAGAAGGGGAGGGGGGCCAGGAGGGTCGGGACTCGGCGGGGACTGCGGAGACATGCCTCCGGCAACCACGAACCCTCAGCCTGCGATTGTGCGTCTGGCCCAGGCGGACCTGCAGCTGGAGGTACCCCCAGCCGGGCTCGGGCCACACTTTTAAATGTTTAAATCTATTATTCACAAAAGACTCACCTCTTTGTGTGTGATGTGAAATAGTAATTACAAGGAATAACACCAACTTTTTTAAAAGTTGAAATATGCTGATAATATCACATGTTATAGGTATATAATTTTGAAGGTTATACTCCATTTATGGTTATTATAAAATATTTTCTATATTCCTCATGACGTACAATATATTCTTATAGCTTATTGTATATCTAGTCATTTATACCTCCTAATTCTCTGCCGCTAATTTGCCCCTCCCCTCTTACTTCTCCTCACCGGTAAGCATTAGTTTATTCTCTGTGTCTGTGCGTCTGCTTCATTTTTGTTACATTCACAGTTTGTTGTAGTTCTAAGGTTCCAGATAGAAGTTATATCATACAGTATTTGCGTTTCTCTATCTGACTTATTTCACTTAGCGTAAGTCCCTTTGAATCCATCCATGTTGACACAGATGGAAAAATTTTCATTCTTTTTTATGGCTGAGGAATATTCCATATGTATCTATCTACCACATCTCCTTTTCCCATTCGCCTCTTGATGGACACTTACGTTGCTTCCATTTCTTGGCAGTTGTGAAAATGCTGCTGTGAATATTAGGGTACACGTATCTTTTCGAATGAGTGTTTTTGTGGTTTTTGGTTGTGCATTCAGGAGTGGGGCTGCTGTGTCATGTGATAATTCTATGCTTAGTTTTCTGCAAAGCCCCATACTGTCTTCCAGAGTGGCTGCGCCAGCTTGCATTCTTACAATAGCGTGTGACGCTTCCCTTTGCTCCATGCCTTTGCTCACCTTGCTATTTGTGTTCTTTCTGATGAGAGCCATTCGGACAGGTGCGAGGCGGTTTTGATTTGCGTTTCTCTGAAGATCCGTGATGTTGAACATCTTTTCATCTGCCAGTGGATGCCAACACTATTTCCTTCATGATTTGAAGGCCCTTTTGCATCTTTTCCTGTGTTCATGGATCTGTGTCTCATTCTACTCTGAGATGCTGGTCTATTTAGTTTTAATGTGGTACCAGGTTGGTTTAATTATAATATTTAAAAGTAAAATTTTCTATTCCTACTTGTTATATATATATATTTTTTTTTCGAAGAGAAAAGTAAAAAATAAAGTGAGGAGCAACAGAAAAGGGGNCTCCACAGTCCAACTCTCACATCCATACATGACCACTGGAAAAACCATAGCCTTGACTAGACGGACCTTAGTCAGCAAAGTAATGTCTCTGCTTTTGAATATGCTATCTAGGTTGATCATAACTTTTCTTCCAAGGAGTAAGCGTCTTTTAATTTCATGGCTGCAGCTTTATTGACCTATAATTTCATATAATAGCATTTATCACTGTTAAGATATGACTGGGTTTTAACAGACTGACCTCATCAATTCTTTAGAATTTATTGAAGTTTCCTTTGCATCCTAATTTACGGTCAATCTTTGTGAATGGTCTGTGCCACTTAAACATTATATTTGAACTATTTGTTGGGGTCTGGTTTCTTCCCATTTACATAGTCTTTATTAAGTACGACTTTGTTGTTTAATTCTTGCATCTTCTAAATTAGGCTACATGTGTTCCATCAGGTTTGTATTTAAGTGTGGTAAACTCTCCCACGTGACTGACTGTGCATTTGACTCCTCATCATTCTCTTGTTTTACTTTAAATATTTTTATGGTTTTCATGGCTGTATAACTTAATGAATTCTTTCTATTTATTGTCATACAGTGTTTCTCTTATCCCTACCAATGCTTTTGATATTAAAATCTCATTTTCTGGGTGCTGATAGTGTAATGTGAACTTTAATGTTTTATACTTTTGATGCTTTTTACTCCTTTTACATTAAGCCCATTTTAGCAGCTTTGTTTTATGCCTCTTTTAACAACACTTAGCTTCTTCTAATCTTCTGATATTTTTTAAAATCCTAACTGTTTAATAATTAAATTTTGTTTACATTTGTTCTGATTCTGGATATATGTCAACTTGTATATCACTGTTCATTTTTATTTTCCTGTGTTTTTGTGTCTCTTTGCTGCACTCAAATGGATTGAGATAGAATTCTATATTCCACCTTTTTTCTCTGCTGGTTTAGAGACTAGAGATGAAATTTCTGTAATCTTTTTGACTGTGCTCCATCCCCCAAAGATGACAAGGATCTTAGCATGGATTCACTGAAGACTGACCATCCATCTCTACTATTTAGCTGTTACTTAACATTTTATTTTAAATTTTCTTTTAATTATAATTTGGAAACTAGTATGATTTTTGCGGTTGACATCCACTTAAACACTTAAAATCATGTTATATACTCATCACTGTTTCTTTTCTTTGATTTTGCTTTTTGTCTAGTTGAAATAAATCATTTAGTTCTTTTGGTGAATGGTCTATGCAAGTGAAAGTTGCTCAGTCGTGTCTGACTCTTTATGACCCCATGGACTCTGCAGTCCATGGAATTCTCCAGGCCAGAATCCTGGAGTGGGTAGCCTTTCCCTTCTTCAGAGGATCTTCCAACCCAGGAATTGAATCAGGGACTCCTGCATCGCAGAGGAATTCTTTACCAAGTGAGCTTTCAGGGAAGCCTTCTATAAGTGGTAAATTTTTCAAGTGTTGTATGTGCAAATTTGTCTTTATTTTAATAGGATTTTTTTCATGAAGTTAACAATTCTAGGTTGACATTTATTTTTCATCAGTACAATAAAGTGTTTACTACATTGTCTTCTGTTTCGTGACTGATGTTAATTTCTCTTATTGTGATTGTCATTTCTTGGTGAATAATCTGTGCTTTCTCTCTAAAAGTTCTTTCTCCAACACTGAATCATGGAAAATTTAAATTTAGAGAAAACTTGGGAAAATTTTATAGTATACACCAAACACTTTAATATAGATTCACAATGGACATTGTACTGTTCTTGCTTTATCGCATTTCTTTAAATCTATCCTTTTCCTATATATCCACTAAGCCATCTTCAAGTTTGAGACATTTCAAAGATACAGATGTTAGTACTCTTTCCCCCAAATACTTGAACATCATTAACCAGAGTTCCATATTTATTTGCAGTTCTTTAATTTTTTTCTTTTGAAATAAAGTGTATAATAAAACGTACAAATATTAAATGTACCATTGATGAGTTTTAATAGATTCAGTTCTCCCATATTATCCAAATCCTTATCAGGATACAGAACATGGGCATCACCCTGGAAACAACCCTTAAGCTCTTTCTGGGATATCCTTACCCCTTACTCATCAGCGACAACCATTCTTCTTTTTTTAATTTTCTTTTTTTGAAGATGATAATTTGGCTTGCTTTAAAACTTTTTTTTTGGTTACAATGTTTTATTGTTTCCAGGATATTTTGTTCCCCCCACAAAAGATTTTAGGGATGGTGTGATGTTTTTCACAAAGACTAAAATGCAATGGTAGCATTTAAGACATTAGCATGCATGAAGGCAGAAATATTTTGCAGTAGGACCCATCGTCTTATTTCGTCTTCTTTTTTAAAGAAAATTTTTTGTTGCAAGGTATTTGCTTCATAATATTTTGCTAGTTTCTGCCATACATCAACATGATATGTGATTTTGGAGCATATTCTCTTTTGGTATAAGTCTATTCCACTCAGCAGAGTGTTTTTGAGATTTAGCCATATTGTTGAATGTATCAGTAGTTTGTATCAGTTTGTGACAAAGTAAGTTACATCGTATGACTATACCATATTTTGTGTATACTCTCTCCTTCTGGTGGAGATCACTAGTGTTTCCAGTTTGGGGCTAATATGAAAAAGCTGCAATGAACACTGTTGTAGAAATCTTTCAGTGGCTCTATGTCTTTATATCTCTCGTATAAATTCCTATAAATGAAATTGCCAAGATACAGAATAGGGGCATCAGTTTTTTTCATCTCCCTAAACCCACTGAGGGGCTAGTAGTATGGCACACACAGGCTGTGCCCAAGCTGAAGAATACCCCAGCCTTGGAAGGGCTTGTTGTTGTGCAGTCGCTAAGCTGTGTCTGACTCTTCGCGACCCCATGGGCTGTAGCATCCCAGGCTCCTCTGTCCTCCACTATCTCTTGGAGTTTGCTCAGATTCATGTCCATTGAACCAGTGGTGCTGGCTAACCTTAGAAAGGGGCTACTAGCAAAACTGTACAGAACTTATCCAAGAGGGAGACATTATCTTATTAGCTGGAACTGAAGCAAAGCTTACTATCTTGGAATACTTCTAAGGAAGGAGACGTTCTCTGTTTTATATCGGTCAGGAAACAAATCTGCTCTCTGACCTGGAAGGCTACATTATCTCTAGCTTGCAAAGCTGTTTGTTCAAACATCCTTGGAAAGACTCNCCTTATGCTGGATACATTTCTCCCCTGCCTTTGTATGCTTCCTCATGACGTGGTGTCCTGGACTGATTCTGAATTTTTGTGTATTTTGAAATGGACATTTGGATTACGAAAACATACATTTAAGACCTCACTCATCTCTGTATTGAAACATTTTTTTTGTCCCAGAAAAAAGTAATATGTCCATTTCTCTTTAAATTATGTCTGATTAATTGTTTCTTAAATATATGGAATCCTAAATAAGCTATGCAAAGCGTGTGCTAAGTTGCTTCAGTCGTGTCAGACTCTTTGCAACCCCATGGACTGTAGCCGGCCAGGCTCCTCTGTCCATGGGATCCTCCAGGCAAGAGTGCTAGAGTGGGTTGCCATGCCCTCCTCCAGGGGATCTTCCCAACCCAGGGATCGAACTTGCGACTCCTATGACTCCTGCATTGCAAACAGATTCTTTACTGAGCCACTGGGGAAGCCCCATCTTACCCATCCGATTCTAGCAAATTTCCCCAAGGAGATAACACTCCATCAGCCATCCCAATTAATCCAACCAATGTAGGCTAGGACTAAATCCATCCAATTTAGCTCCTGCTGCATTTAACAAGTTGCGTAAACCACAAATGCCTTGAGTCTCTAATGACCACCTCTGAGGTATAATTCTTCCTATTTAAACGGAGGAGGCAGGTGAATGCCTGGCTTTCATCCAAGAAGTACAATTCCAAGGGTACACATGGTGCCCCTGGAAGGGAAATATTTAAAGTGGTTGAGGTCCCCTAAAAGGGCATATATCAGCCAGGAGGAAGGTGGACAGTGTCTCCAGGGTGGGCCCTGGCCAACTGTAAGCTTTGTAGTTTCCAGTTCTGTTCGTTGTGTCGAGTCCTTGATTTGGAGGGTGGTCGCTTCCTGGGGACCATCCTTCTGATCTGTCCTCTGTTCATGATGCCAACCAGATGGTGTTCATCTCGACCCCCCACCATCGGGTGACTGAGTGAGAGTAGGGGTGTTGTCTGGAGGGATTCTGCACGGGCTGTGCACATGCTGGGCCAGCCCCTTTCTTGTATCTGGCGCAGCATGGCAGATAGTGTCTGTGTAGTAGGAGAGCTGTCCCGGCCTTCCTTCCGTGAGGGATTCAGGGAGATTCTGAAAGACAGATCTTGTTAGTGCTCCTCCATCCCCAGTACCTTCTAGAGTTTATGCCTGGAGTTTTCCTCTTCACTGACACAAAATCTCTGTGTACCATTCCAGCGGCTGGGCCTTCAGATGCTTTTCCCCAATCATTTCTTATTCCCCTCTCAGACCTTTCATTCAGAAGAGTCAGATACAAACGGGATAAAGGCACTTTCACAAAACATAACCAGAACTGAATCTGAACCCCTTGGGTGCTCCCAAGCTGTGCCTTCCAGGCTCATTGGGGAAAGAATGAGGCATTGTGCGCTAGGGTGCTGGAACAGAATCCTGAGTTTTCAGAACTGACCTGTTTAACAGCATTAATCCCTCAGTGCCTTTGTCCTGATCATTATCCAGGAAGGAGCTGAGCTCTTTCGGAGGACAGCTGCTTTCAGTAACCTAAGAGCCTATAGAGAAATGTGGACAGGAGGAGTTGAGGGATGTGGGCCAGAGAGTCAGCGCAGTGTAAAGAGATTTTTTGATACAGGGTGCATCTTTATCAGAGTGCAGTGGTCCAAGGAGCTGGGCTCGATACCCTTGAATTTGTAGGGCCACAGTGGTGTGGACAGAATCGGCCATGAGCAGCCAGAGGCAAAACCCCTTGCCACATGGCTCCCCTTATGTGAAACAAATGGGTCAGCTTCTAGCAGGAGTCATGAGCCTGACTGTCAGCTGTAATGCTGGCGTCAAAATCATGGTGTCAGCCTCCGTTGGTAGACATCAGGCATCTGGGAATTTCNAGAATTGATGCTTTTGAACTGTGATGTTGGAGAAGACTCTTGAGAGTTCCTTGGATTGCAAGGAGATCCAGTCACTCCATCCTAAGGGAAATCAGTCCTGGGTATTCATTGGAAGGACTGATGTTGAAACTGGAACTCCAATACTTTGGCCTGATGCGAAGAGCTGACTCATTGGAAAAGAACCTGATACTGGGAAAGATACAGGGCAGAAGGAGAAAGGGATGACAGAGGATGAGATGGTTGGATGGCATCGCCGACTCAGTGGACATGGGTTTAGGTGGACTCCGGGAGTTGGTGATGGACAGGGAGGCCTGGCGTGCTGTGGTTCATGGAGTCACAAAGAGTCAGACACAANTACTGGGAAAGATACAGGGCAGAAGGAGAAAGGGATGACAGAGGATGAGATGGTTGGATGGCATCGCCGACTCAGTGGACATGGGTTTAGGTGGACTCCGGGAGTTGGTGATGGACAGGGAGGCCTGGCGTGCTGTGGTTCATGGAGTCACAAAGAGTCAGACACAACTAAGCAACTGAACTGAAGCAATAGTTTGGAGAGGGAAATGGCAACCCATTCCAGTATTCTTGCCTGGAGAATCCTATGGACAGAGGAGCCTGGCTGCAGTCCATAGGGATGCAAAGAGTCAGACATGAGTGAGCTACTGACACAAGTAGTAGTTTATCCTCTCTAGCCTGTATTCTTCTTCCTCAACATAGAGATAATAGTTATCTTATTCATTTCTGTGATGATAAACCAAAGAAACATATGTTAAAAGTACTCGTCTACTACATAGGCCTTTAACAGACATCAGTCTCCATCAGTCTCATCTTCAAACTGCTCCTATAGACCCAGACTGCCAGTTTGGGACTGACTTACTACTCATGATAGGTGACCAGCAAACTTTGTTTATTGGCAACATATTTGCATAATCAGGAAGAATAAGCTTTATTGCAGAGTCTCCTTTAACAAAGTTTGTTTCCCTGAATCAAATATTTATAGTTATTGAACAGGTTTGTGTGTTTACATTTTTAGGGTTCGCATAATCATTACAGTGGCTTGGTCACTTGCAAATGTTGAATGTCTTAATTTTTTTTCAAGAGAAAAATATGCACAAAGCAACTTATTGTTAACAACAGATACTTCAAAAATTTTATTAAAGGACATTTTGGGGATAGTGGTCAATCAGTTATGATCCATTTAGTTAAATAGAAACTACACTAGGTATTCAGCAGAAGGAATTTAACATAAGGAATACAGGTATTGGAGTGATGAAAGAGCAAAAAGAAGACAGGTAACCCAAAGATAATACCTGCAAGAGATATCTATCACCTCTGAGAGTATTCAAGGGAAGAAATTAAGGGTAACCAGAACCTAGGACCTGGGAGGAGGAGACTGGCTGAATTGGAACTCAGACTTAGGTTCAGTTCAGTTCAGTTCAGTTGCTCAGTTGTGTCCGACTCTTTGCGACCCCATGAATTGCAGGCCTCCCTGTCCATCACCAACTCCCGGAGTTCACTCAGACTCACGTCCATCAAGTCAGTGATGCCATCCAGCCATCTCATCCTCTGTCGTCCCCTTCTCCTCCTGCCCCCAGTCCCTCCCAGCATCAAAGTCTTTTCCAGTGAGTCAACTCTTCACATGAGGTGGCCAAAGTACTGGAGTTTCAGCTTTAGCATCATCCCTTCCAAAGAAATCCCAGGGCCGATCTCCTTCAGAATGGACTGGTTGGATCTCCTTGCAGTCCAAGGGACTCTCAAGAGTCTTCTCCAACATCACAGTTCAAAAGCATCGATTCTTTGGCGCTCAGCCTTCTTCACAGTCCAACTCTCACATCCATACATGACCACAGGAAAAACCATAGCCTTGACCAAACGGACCTTAGTCGGCAATGTCTCTGCTTTTGAATATGCTAGACTTAGGTTACCATCCAGCAAATTCCGATAAACTAGGATCTCTCTTTTAAAATTTTTGTTGGAGTATAGTTGTTTCCCAGGTGATTCAGTGGTAAAGAACCTGTCTATCAATCCAGAAGATTCAGGAGATGCGAATTTAATCCCTGGGTCAAGAAGACCCCTGCAGAAGGAAATGGCAACCCACTCCAGTATTCTTGCCTGGNATCTCCTTGCAGTCCAAGGGACTCTCAAGAGTCTTCTCCAACACTACAGTTCAAAAGCCTCAATTCTTCGGTGCTCAGCCTTCTTCACAGTCCAACTCTCACATCCATACATAAATGGAGTTCCCTGTGCTATACAGTAAATCCTTGCTGTTTATCTATTTTGTATATAATAGTATCTGTTAATCCCATAAGTAACCGTAAGTTTGTTTTTTATGTCTATGAGTATATTTCTGTTTTATTTGTATCCGTTTTTTTAGATTCCACATATAAGTGATAGCATATGATATTTGTCTTTCTCTGACTTACTACGCTTAATATGACAATCTCTAGTCCATCCATCAGAGAAGGAAATGGCACCCCACTCCAGTGTTCTTGCCTGGAAAATCCCAGGGATGGGGGAGCCTGGTGGGCTGCCATCTGTGGGGTCGCACAGAGTCGGACACGACTGAAGCGACTTAGCAGTAGCAGCAGCAGTCCATCCGTGTTGCTGCCAAGTGTCATTACTTCATTCTTTGTTATGGATAAGTAATATTCCATTATATCTCTATCTATTACTATATCTCTCTATATGTTATTATATATCTCTCTATATTACTATATATGTATACATATATCACTTCTTAATCCATTCATCTCTTGATGCACACTTATGTCGCTTTCGTGTCTCGGCTATCATAAATAGTGCTGCTAAGAACATTGGGGTGCATGTGTCTTTTTGAATTAGAGTTTTCGTCTTTTCTGGGTATATGCCCAGAAGTGGGGTTGAACGCCAGCATTCCTGAATATACCATTTCAATTTGAAGAGCAAGGCTTTTGGGTCCTTCCTCCCTTGTAAGTCAGGACTGAGCTACTTGCCCAGCACCAGTGGCCTCACATTCACACATTTTCATCTCTCTCACGGGAAAGCAAAACCCAACACAAAACCCAGTGTGGTTCCTTAATTTCCCCTGGGAATTTCAGGTGCTGTATATATGTTTTTTTAATATTTGTTCATTTGGCTGCATTAGGTCTTAGTTGTGGCTCTCGGGATCTTCGATCTTCATTGAAGTGTGCAGGGTCTTTAGTTGGGGCATCTGGCTCCCTGACCAAGGATCAAACCCGGGTCCCCTGCATTGGGAGCATAGAGTCTTAGCCACTGGATATAAGTGGGAGGGTTTTGTTACGACTGCAAGAGTACAGAGATTATTTAATGGCAACTCTCCACATCAAAGTTGAGAATGCCTTCTGAGTTGGGCACAGTATATTATCCGTGTGCACATTTGAATTTACACGAAAATACTTGAAAAGGGAATAAATTGATATATAACCACAGCAATAATCATTCAGTCTAAGGCATCAGTGGGAGTTTATTTTCTAATTTTTAAAAAATAGTTTCCAAAAGAGGGTCATCTCTTATGGTCTCCCAGAGTAAAATATAGCTCAGAATCAACCTCACACTGCTAACACTGGTAGTTAAGATGTTTGCCCCCGTCTTGTGAACTAATGTCTGAAAAAAATACTTGAAAATTACTGATATATAAGTGTTTGAAAATTATATTTACAGCTCTAAGTAGTTAACTTTATAACTTTTTTAAGGAAAAAAGAAAGGACAGTCCTGGACAAGAGTAAAAGCAAAGAGGACACAGGTACATCGGAGAGGTGAGCAGTGAAGTGGTCATACCTGTTTGGTTGATAAGGCACTGCTTACCATATTCTTGCAAGCTCCAGTCTCCTGAGGACAATAATATTTTCTAGCTAATATGTCAGGTAGGATACAGGCCAAGACACTGTAACAAAGAGACTGCCATATATGTTGGCTTCAACAAAACAGTTTATATTTCACGTGCACAGTGGAGCAGAGCTGAATTGTACAGACACTGCTCTCCTCAATATATGGCTTCTTTCCTAGGTCAAGAAATTATTATTAATTTGGAGAAATGTTTCAAAGAAGCCTAAACGAACAAAGCAGACTATATGTGTATGTGTGTGCAAGTGTGTGTGTGTTAAATATATGTATAAAAACACCTCTATAAATCCTTATTTATACATATTTATCAATCTATATATAGAGGGAAATACAGATATAGATACTTGGAAAAATTAATGTCAGTACATCCAGAAGAACATATGCAGTAGTCATTGGAATATAGGTGATGTTTATATTTTTATGCTTTTTAAAGTTATATGTATAAATTCAAAATATTAAACATGTTCAGCTATTGTAATGGAAGTGTTATTTACACAGCAAAATATGCAAAAAGAAAGGCCTAACAGAATATCTTTGAACAAGGTAACTGTGGCTTTCTCCAGATGGTGATATTTCAAGCAATTTTTATTTTCTGAGTTTTCAGTAATGTATATGTATTACTTCTCATCAGACCCATGAAATCTTATTTATTTTAGTAGCAGTTTGAGGAACACTCTTCCTCTAGACAATGAGGACTAGACTTCATTTTCCACATGATTTCCAGGGCTTTTTTTGGCCACACCCTATGTCATATGGGATCTTGCTCCCCTGACCAGGGATCAAACCCACACCCACTGTATTATAAGCTTGAAGTCTTAACTACTGGACCACCAGGGAAGTCCCTGATTTCCAATATTTGAGTCAGTAGATCTATGTAAGATTTTAGAGTCCAGTGAAAATTTATTATTTGTCATCAATCTATATGTCTTATGTTCTTGCCAATTTCTGTGGCTGCCCTATTAGTGAATGTGTATAATATTGTTCAAAAAGAAAAAAAAAAAGTGGTTGCATCCATTTTAAGAAAGATTTATTTTCAAAACACTAAATATTTGTATTTAATCCTTTTAACATTTTCATTTAGGTCTTTGTGTCCACAGATCAATTCTAAACCACATTTCCCCTAAGTGTAGTGAAATCTTGTACACAATTTAAAAGTCATCCCTCATAAACAGAAAATGCTCTGGACACCTGTCTGAGATCCCTTGCCATAACTTTCTTTCTTGTCTGAGTGCACAGTTCAGGGGGGTTCAGAATTAAAACCAGTACCTGTTGCTTTTCTTTTTGGATACTTCTGAATTGAACTTTTTGTTTTCAACACATGGTCAATGGTAGATTGATACGTTTTAATGTATTTTTACAATTAGACAGCCATAAGGTATGGTAGCTTGTAATATACAACTTATAGAACACTTTTGAAAACCTTTAACACTTGACCTTCACAACAACTCTGTGATGAGACAGAACAGCAGTGGTAGATCTGGGTTATGGAGGAAGAGACAGAGAGAAGTAAACGGATTTTCATGGGTTTCTGGCTCCTAATTGGCATTTTCCCCGCTGTCTTATACTCTCTCATAACATTTCCCACTTGCTTGTCATCTCACATGTCAGCTGTTTTTTGTATAACTCTGTATTTTCCCCTGCCTAGCCCTAGACAACAGCGAAGCTGCTGGCCAACCGGCCCCAAGTGGAAAGAAGGTGAAAATGGGTCTGCAGGATCCTGCCAAGATCAGGAGTAAGACTGTGACACTTCTATTTTGCCCTGAAGGATCAAGAAATTTTGCTATGCTTTTGAGGAACACAGATCCTCCCCCACACATTTTTTTTTTCCTAGTCACGCTTACCAGTCAATTTGACTGCCATGCAATCTAGAAAACAAACCCATTTGAANTTCACAACAACTCTGTGATGAGACAGAACAGCAGTGGTAGATCTGGGTTATGGAGGAAGAGACAGAGAGAGGTAAACAGATTTTCATGGATTTCTGGCTCCTAATTGGCGTTTTCCCCGCTGTCTTATACTCTCTCTCATAACATTTCCCACTTGCTTGTCATCTTACATGTCACCTTTTTTTTTGAATAACTCTGTATTTTCCCCTGCCTAGCCCTAGACAACAGCAAAGCTGCTGGCCAACCGGCCCCAAGTGGAAAGAAGGTGAAAATGGGTCTGCAGGATCCTGCCAAGATCCGGAGTAAGATTGTGACACTTCTATTTTGCCCTGAAGGATCAATAGAAATTTTGCTATGCTTTTGAGGAACACAGATCCTCCCCCACACATTTTTTTTGTCCTAGTCACGCTTACCAGTCAATTTGACTGCCATGCAATCTAGAAAGCAAACCCATTTGAAGCCAACTTTATAAAGTGTTTGCATTTATATCATAGCTCTTATCTGCCCAGGATCTAAATTTTTTTTCCTCTGAGTTTTATCTGTTTTCACAAAATCCCTTTATCTTCATCTTTGGTTTATTAAAATGGTTAGACTTTATAAATTGTATCATTTTTTCATTGCCCTTTCAAATCAATCTTCTATTAGTTAAGTTTTTCCTATCTGGGAGCAGGTCATAGAGTTTTCATGTTCCCTTTTCACAGGAATAAAAGTCTTTTCCAGTTATCGAGGGTCCTGTCTAGCCTGGTATTAAGACTAGTTTTTTCTCCAATTCAAAGCACCTCCGCTCTTTTCTCCTGAGTAAGCTTGGTCTGAAATACCTATGGTGAAGAGGCGGCATAATTGCGGTCTTCTCTCACTCTCTCTTGGCTCTATTCCTGCTCAGGAACTGCCAGTCTGAGTCATTCAGGCTTGGGAAAGTGGATGAGAGAGGAGAGATCAGATGTGGTAGCATCNTCCGCTCTTTTCTCCTGAGTAAGCTTGGTCTGAAATACCTATGGTGAAGAGGCGGCATAATTGCGGTCTTCTCTCACTCTCTCTTGGCTCTATTCCTGCTCAGGAACTGCCAGTCTGAGTCATTCAGGCTTGGGAAAGTGGATGAGAGAGGAGAGATCAGATGTGGTAGCATCTTACCTGGCAGGCACAGCTGTGAGCTGACACTGTGGAGAAAAGCCCACAATCCCTAGCTCTTTTCTCCGTGAGATGCTCTCATCAACTCGGTGGTGAGGGAAGAGGTGAGGTCAGGCCATGAGCTTGAAGTTTGGGGAAGAAACATAGTCTGTATATGAAGGCAGATTTAGTACCTCCATAACCTGTTCCACTGAAACTTTGGATGTCTCCTATCTGGTTCAGTCCATTGCCTTCAGATGTGGGCATCTTCCTGCTTGGAAGGAGGGTGACCAATTCAACCTGGTTTGCTGAGGAACTTCCAAATTCTGGCACTTTAAGTCCCACATCTTGGGTACCGCTTAGTCCTGAACAGGCTGGGGCACTTGGTCATACTTTTTAGCACTTAGTGATTTGTTCTCAACTTTTGGGACATAGTACTACTAAGATTTTGAGAAAACAGTATTAAATTAAAAATTGTCACATTTATTTCTAGAGGTTCAGTTCATTTCAGTTCAGTTGCTCAGTCGTGTCCGACTCTTTGCGACTCCGTGAATCCCAGCACGCCAGGCCTCCCTGTCAATCACCAACTCCGAGATCACTCAGACTCATGCCCATCGAGTCAGTGATGCCATCCAGCCATCTCATCCTTGATCGTCCCCTTCTCCTCCTNGGCAGCAACATTGGAGTGGGTTTCCTTTTCCTTCTCCAGGGGATCTTCCCAGCCCAGGGATTGAACCCACATCTCGTGCATTGCAAGCGGATTCTTTACTACTGAGCCACCAAGGAAGCCAATACTAACCATAACAATTTAAAAAATAATAACCTTAGATTATAATCTCTTATTCAAGTACTAACCAGGCCTGACCTTGCTTAGCTTCCAAGATTAGGTAAGATCAGATATATTCAGAGTGGTATGGCTACAGACTTAGATTATAACCTGACTGCTATAATATGTATTAGGGTTTGTTATAGAGCTTCAGTGTTATTAAATGGGTACTATACCCTGGGGACATAGAAATAGTTAAATCCTGCCTTGATAAGCCAATCCATTTTGAAAGTAAAATACAATAGTGCTATATTATGAAGCAATGGGTTTTAAGCTCAAAATTTCCTTTTACTAGAAGCTCCAAAAACTAGAATGGACTGCAGTGTATTTTATTGTTCTCCTTACAGATAGCAGGCTAACAAATTTGATGGCTTCTCTGGTGGTGCNAAATCCTGCCTTGATAAGCCAATCCATTTTGAAAGTAAAATACAATAGTGCTATATTATGAAGCAATGGGTTTTAAGCTCAAAATTTCCTTTTACTAGAAGCTCCAAAAACTAGAATGGACTGCAGTGTATTTTATTGTTCTCCTTACAGATAGCAGGCTAACAAATTTGATGGCTTCTCTGGTGGTGCAAGTGGTAAAAAATCCATTTACCAGTGCAGGAGACATAAGACTTGGGTTCGATCCCTGGCTGGGGAAGATCCCCTGGAGGAGAGCATGGCAACCCACTCCAGTATTCTTGCCTGGAGAATCCCATGGACAGAGGAGCCTGGTGGGCTACAGTACATAGGGTCACAAAGAATAGGACTTGACTGAAGCGACTCACACACACACACTCACACACACACACACGCACAACTACAACACACCCATTATCCAGGAAAGGCATAACCAGTGAGCGACAGACAGAGAAAAAGAAAGAGCCCTACAGTTGCTGGACTGTCCAAGGTTGTGATTAGAGCTTTAGTGCCAAGCTGAGCCAGAATTCAGAAGAGGCAAGGATGAGATATCTGGATATCTTCTCACTGGGCTGTGAGCATGGACCTTTAGAAGAGGAGGGAGGAATGAGAAAGAGGGCCAGAAATATCCTGGTTTTCTAGAGTATTCTACCACTTTGGCATCTTAAGGGCTTCCCTGGTGGCTCAGACAGTAAAGAGTCTACTTGCAATGTGGGAGACCCATGTTTGATCCCTGGGTCAGGAAGATGCCCTGGAGAAGGAAATGGCAACCCACTCAGTATTCTTGCCTAGAAAATCCCATGGATGAAGGAGACCGGCAGGCTACAGACCATGAGGTCGCAAAGAGTTGGACACAACTGAGCGACTTCACTTTCTTTCTTTCTTTGGCATCTTGGGTGAGCAAGGAGGTAAGGAGAGCCTTGAGAGCCATACCTGGCTGGATGGCCTTCTGCTGTGTGGTGGACCCACCTTCCAGAGGGGGAAAGTAAGAGGAAGTCAAAAGATTAATCCATCTCTTTAAGAACCGCATTTCTACCTTTTTAGTGGTTCTCCCTGGCCCATGGCTATTACCTTTCTTCTATTGGATTGGCCAAAAAGTTCATTTTCTGTACATTTAAAACCTGGACGAACTTTATCAGCCAACCCAATACTTTCTTATGTCAGTTTATAAATCTCTGTAGGCCTCTTCCTTGAGCTCCTATTATCCTGTTAAATAATAACAGGGTGATTACTTGCAAGGTTGTTGTAAGTTATAGACCTTCTGATAAAGTCTAATCATCGATATTTGTCCCATAGGGCCATTTTGATCTTGAGGAATTGAAAATCTTCTCAGTAACTGTTTAGTCTTAAGACCAGAAAGTAAGATAATTCTGCCAACCATTGGATCCACTTTGGGTTTGATTAAAGGAAAGAGTCTTTTTACTTTGCTGGTCTGATATATGCTCATAATCTGCTTAGAGTTTATAGCACTTAGGAAGGAGAAATCTGGAAAATATTTCTTCTTGGAGTCTGAATTACCCTTCCCACCAGATGGTGGTCATTGGATGGTGGGCACTGAACTCAGAAAGAAGGAAATGGATTTATCTTCCTACCTTAGAAAATAAAGTACATGTGAATGATAGCAAACTTTGAGATACATATCCACAGCCAATTGACTTGTAAATGGCCGGACATTCTCTGCTGCAATAGTTACTGAGTCCATTCTTAGTTACTATATGAAGTCAAGGTTTTGGAGGACCTTTGGTTAGCATTCTTCTTCTTAGTTTCTTAGATTCCAATATCTTTGTCTAAGCTCAGGTGGACAAAACTCTTGGTTACATTACTAACACTTTCAATACAAATGTACAAATAGCTTCATTCCAGGTCATGTGTATGACATGTGTCTCACCTGCAAAGCCTGCCATAGGATTTCTTATAACTCATCTCCCTTAATTGTACATTAATTGATGTACAATTGGCATCTATTAAACAGTTAACATGTGGTTGCTTGGGATATAAGTAAAATGTTGATATCAATTTCTTTTTTGTTTTACTAATGTGTGACAATGAAAAGTAAAATATAAGTCTAAAATCTGCCATCTAATTCTTGGTAGCTTAAAGACTAGGAATGATATATTTGTCTTTGGGCATTAGATGAGCTTCTGGGAAATTACATTTCAGTGGAAATTCTGAAAAGCACTAATAGATGCAATGCAGCTGCCAGTCTGTGACTATGATTCTGCTTTTCTATTTCCTCAGGGAAAAGGAGAAGCAGACCTAGACTCCACTTCACTCAGAGAAGTGACAGAACCCCACAGAGAAGAACTAAGTCAAGAGGTAAGGAAGAAAAAGGAAATACTGTCTCAATAATTAGGCAGCTAATTTCCTGTTTTTCACTCTGTTTTTATTGATTAATCTATCTCCCTAATTGCTTTATGCAGCTTTACTAACAAAAAAAGTTTATGATTTGGTTCAAAATGTGCCTGGATGAAAAAGAAGAAAATTTCGCAAACAAGTAACTTGGTGACAGATCTAAACCAGGCCCCGTGGGTCCAATGGGTATCACAGTGATGTTCTGCCCGCTGAACTGATCACTTTTAAGATGAAAATAGTCTGTTTGCACATAAAGGGCACATACACAACCCACACATCATTTAACCGACCCTTCTCTTGCTACACAGAAAGTCAGAGGTTGCACACCATGGACAGCCTGGAGTGGTGGTCAGAAGTCTGTCATGCTCTTCTGATTGTGTGGGCTTGGGCCTGTCACTTACTGCTTTCCCTTCAGTTTCTTCATCTGTAAAGTAAGAGGGTGAATTAGGCCAGCCATCCTTCACAGCCCATCCCAGTTCTCCTGGTCTGCTGCTGCTGCTGCTAAGTCGCTTCAGTCGTGTCCAACTCTGTGCAACTCCGTAGACGGCAGCCCATCAGGCTCTGCTGTCCCTGGGAATCTCCAGGCAAGAACACTGGAGTGGGTTGCCATTTCCTTCTCCAATGCATGAAAGTGAAAAGTGAAAGTGAAGTCACTCAGTTGTGCCCGACTCTTAACGACCCCATGGACTCCCTACCAGGCTCCTTCGTCCATGGGATTTTCCAGGCAAGAGTACTGGAGTGGGTTGCCATTGCCTTCTGGTCTACTATCTCAAAACTGGACCATGGACAGCTCCCCCTCCTCCCATCAGGGCTCTAAAACATTGACTGCAGGGTCAGGATCAGTTACACAGCCTCCTTGAGCTAGTTTATTCAAAGACCTTTCACCCCCACTTCTGTGGACTCAGTCTCCAGCAGCCCTTTCCCCAGGTAACTTGCAGATTCTTCTAGAGCTTCCTGAACTCCTCTCTTAGCTAAGGAGAGTGCTGATATGAGAAAGAAGNGCCCATCAGGCTCTGCTGTCCCTGGGAATCTCCAGGCAAGAACACTGGAATGGGTTGCCATTTCCTTCTCCAATGCATGAAAGTGAAAAGTGAAAGTGAAGTCACTCAGTTGTGCCCGACTCTTAACGACCCCATGGACTCCCTACCAGGCTCCTTCGTCCATGGGATTTTCCAGGCAAGAGTACTGGAGTGGGTTGCCATTGCCTTCTGGTCTACTATCTCAAAACTGGACCATGGACAGCTCCCCCTCCTCCCATCAGGGCTCTAAAACATTGACTGCAGGGTCAGGATCAGTTACACAGCCTCCTTGAGCTAGTTTATTCAAAGACCTTTCACCCCCACTTCTGTGGACTCAGTCTCCAGCAGCCCTTTCCCCAGGTAACTTGCAGATTCTTCTAGAGCTTCCTGAACTCCTCTCTTAGCTAAGGAGAGTGCTGATATGAGAAAGAAGAGTGAAGCGAAGCAGAGAGTACAAAGAGAAGGCAGACATCGCCTGCATTCGGTTCCCCCATCATTGCCCTCTCCGCTCACTCAGCCAGACCTGACAAGGAGAGATGCCAGTAGAGTCTCTCATTTTGCTCCAGCTACTTAACTGCGGTGAAATAGTTGGAGGGTTCCCTTCAGTGAGGAAAGAAAGAACTTTTTTTTTCCTTTGGCCTTGAGGCATGCGGGATCTTGGTTCCAGGACTGGCTATTGAACCTGGGCCGCATGCCTAGAGTCTTAACCATTAAGCTGCCAGGGGAGTCCCATGGCTCCCTTCAGAACATGATGTAGCTATATGCTGCCTTTTTGTATGAGAATCAGTGAGGCTGACTGGATTGGGAGCTAAGACGGTTTTATTGAAGCCTGATTTTTTTACTAACACATTCAGTTTTGTGCGAAACTTGAGGGATGAGTTAGACGTAGATATTCTGTAGTTATGTATTGGAAATGCCACTTGGAAGAAAGGCTTTGACTCTAGCGGTGGCGGTTTAGTCACTAAGTTGTGTCTGACTCTTGAGGCCCCGTGGACTGTGGCCTGCCAGGCCATTTTCTTCTCCAGGGGATCTTCCTGACCCAGGGATCAAACCCATGTCTCCTGCATTGGCAGGTGGATTCTTTCCCAACTGAGCTACCAGGGAAGCCCTTGACTCTAGAGATTGATGGTATAAAGCTTTCTACGTCCCTTCATACCTTTATAGGAACAAACTCAACATGAGAGACGTGGTACGGGTGCAACTGAAAATGTGACCATGAAGGAATCTTCTCTTTCAGGGAAAAGAAAGTACAGATATGAACGTGTGGATTTTCACTCTCAGATAATTCCTGTGACCTGTGGTAAGGTGATGGGAAAGTTACACAAGAAGAAATTGAAAGTCGGTGAGTTTTAAGGTCTACTATGCAACGCCTATCTGAGGGAATCTTGAGAAGTCATGGGATTGCCTATGTGAATTACACACAGCTGAAGGGATGGGGGCCACCATTCTGCTTGAGAGAAGGAGAAAGGGATCCCTAGGTTAATATTTTCATACTTTAAGAACCATACACATTAGGTGCTCACTGCCAAGTGGACGTGTCCACAAGGAAGCCAACGAAACAAAGAGAAGTGAATCAGAAATAAAAGGGAGGAGGCTCTCAGTCCCCACCTTCATGTCCTTTCTCCCTCGGGATGATTCTCACCAGGGCAGATGCTTGATGCAGTGAGGACCAGCAAAGAATTCAGAGTCAGAAAACCTGAGTCCCAGCCTCGCCTGTGCCATGAGGAACTGATTCACCTGAGTAGAGAATGGGACCTTTCGGAGCCTGAAATTCTTCATCTAAAAAAGAAATCATTAAAACGTGCTTCATGGTCTAGCTGTCAGGAACCAATTTACGTAATTGATATAAAGTATTAGTAAACAACTTAACCGAGATACAATTCACCACTCAGGGTGTACAATTCAATGTTGAATTTTGCTTGTATATTCAAAAGATGGTTTAACTATCACCACAATCGCATTATAGAATATTTTTGTCAGTATACTTTCCCTCTAAAGGAAACTCCATGTCTCTTAGTAATCAATGCCCAGTCTCACACTCACCCCACCACTCAGCCCTCAACTGGTTGATCTATTTTCTGCTCCATAAATTGGCCTGTTCTCAGTATTTCATGGAAAATGCAGTCAGGTAATGTGTGCCGTTTTATGACTGGGTCTCTCTCTTATGAGGATGATTTCAAGGTTCATCCCTGTAATGGCATGTATTAGTACTTCATTCTTTCTTATTGCCACATAATATAATATTCCATGGTATGGATATACCGTATTTTGTTTAGCTATCCATCAGCTTGGATTGTTTCCACTGTTTTACTATTACTAATAATGCTATTTTGAACATTCATGTTCTAGTTTTTGTGTGAACAGTCTTTAATTCTTTCCAGTACATACCTAGGACTGAAATTGCTGGTTCCTGTGATAATTCCAGGTTTAATCCTACTGAGGAAATATCAACATGCTTTCTACAGTGGCTGTAATATTTTATCTTCCCACCAGCAATGTATGAGAGTTCCAATTTCTCTGTTTCCATGCCAACACTTGTTATTGTCTAATTTTTCTAAGCTAGCCTTCTTAGTGGGTGTGAAATGGTATCTCATGGTTTGGCTGTGCTTCTCTCTAGTGACTAATGATGCTAACATATGATTATCTTTTATAAATAACTTAAATTTTCCATTGGATAGCATTTCACAGTTACTTTTAATACCAGCTATCCATGATTTGGGGGATGGGAAATCTCTGCTCAATAATGCCATTGAACTGGGTAGAAAGTGTGATAAAGGGCACAGATGCTGCTATGGTGCCATTCTGAGCCACAAGGTACCCATCGGAGAACTCAGTCCCAACCCGAGTTTCTGCTCCTATGGGCCCAAGGTTCTCTCCCTGGCAAATTCAAATGCTCTCACACTTCAAAGTCACTTGCTTTTCCTTTTTAGGTGATTTTGAAATACTTTTAAAAGGTTGATTTTGATGGCAATTATCATTTTTGTTGTTGTTGTTGCACATCCGTTAAAAAAATGTTGCCACAAGGCAGTGAATCTTGAACCTCCTGTGAGGGGACTTGGAGGCTAGATGTGGGGATTCTGAAGCCGGAAAGGGGAGGCCAGACTCTCCTGTTTTAGATCTTGAGCCTAAACTGAGTGTGTCCAGATCCAGTGTGGTGGGAGCCCACCTTCTGAAAACAAGGAAGGCTGAAGATGAATTTACCCTGGTCTTACAGGAGCCTGGGTGAAGTGTATACAGAGTGAGAACGGAGACTGGTTCACCCCCAGGGAATTTGAAATCAGAGGCGGCCACGAAAGATCAAAGAATTGGAAGATGAGTATTCGCTGTGGAGGGAGGCCCCTGCGATGGCTGATAGAGGTATTCTGGGGGCCAAGACAGATGTGACTTTCCTTGTTGTGCCCCAAGAATAAGGTCACTATTTGCTCACCAAATATTTGTTGAGTTATCATGAAAGCTCAGATGCCTCTGAGTTTATCCTCTCACCTAGGGAGAGTGTTCCACATTCCTAACCTCAGTACAACATAGCACATCATTGCTGTGAAAGAGGCAGGAAATTCCACTGCCTTTGTCAGGATGAAATAAGAGTTTGGAGGAGGGAAGGATCATTCTGACGCAGGTGAATGTAGTCAACTTTATGCACTGGAAGAAGACAGTTTACAATGAAACAAGTAGGAAAAAGGTATTCCAGAGAAGGAATGATGTGGAAACCGGAACCACGCCTAGTGGGTTGAGAAAGACACATTGTATATAATAAGGCATAATCCATCAATTCAGTTGCAGTTGTTATAGAGGAATTTAATGCCAGGCTAAAGTGTTTAAACTCACAGACAGTGCAGAATCAATGAAGTCTTCTGAGATATGAAATGACATTTTTAGAATAGTGTTTTAGATGGCCAAGGGACACTGACATGACTCCAGGATCTTTTCAGCTCAAGAAACCTACACCCAGCATTCAGTGCTCAACTCAAATGCTGTTCTTCCCTGATTATCCCCTGACCAACTTGGCCCTGACCATTTCTTCCCTGAGCTTCCTCAGCCCATTACTAAGATCTTCTCATAGTTTCACTCTTATCCTTTCAAGCATTGTTTTTTCTGTGTCCATCTTTGTGTGTCCAAGATTGTTGAGAATGTCTGACACGCAGTAGGCACAGGGTACGTGTACATTGATTGACAAGCCTTGGTATATGGACTCAAGCTTGAGTGACTGGTAGGAATGGAGAGCGGGTGAGAGGTGTCAAAGAGATTATAAAGGAAAACCTCTTAAAACTTAAGGGGAAAAGCACAAGAAGGCAAAAATATTCTAAAGATGGTTTTTAAAGTGCCACTGATTGAATTTAGAAGAAATACAAGTGAAGAGAGGGAGATGGTTTCTCATTTAGACACCATGGCTTTGGGCTGACAGTGGGACATCCAGGTAGAAATATTTGGGAAGAGGTTGGAAGTGCCAGATTCATAGGCTAACCATATACTTGGATCTTTTTATCTTTCAGAGAAGATTTCTCCATAATCCTCCAAGGAAATATGGCAGGAGAAGAAAGGTAATTATTACATAATTTTCTAGAAATTTCCATCACATAATTGATTTTGCATGCACAGTGTATAATTTTGTGGTTTCTAAACTGTGTAACACCCTGCTCCCACCTTTAAAAAACTTTTGGCATATGCCTTCAGTGTTGCTTCTTTGAATACTGTCTTGTCCTGGATGGCAAGGTCTTCTTGAATGACAAACCATTTGAAATAGAAGTGATAAGGAGCCATCAAAATAGACCTCATGGACGTGCTTTAGCTATAGATGCAGATGTTGTCAAAATTGTAAAGGCAAGCATGATTCTGGAACATGCAGGAGTATATTGTAATAGGGTGATAAGGTCATCTTCAAATCAAACCCAGATTTTTAAAATAAGTATTACTATTTCCTAACTTGAATGAAATCTGATGGAGTGAAAGTATGTTCACAGTCATTCAGAGAATCCCAGTCTAAGATCGTCTATCTTGGTCCATATACCACTTTGTAAGATAGGCAACAAGAGACATATTTCTTTTCTGATCATTTGTATCCCCTTCCGCCCCTTAATAGTCTACACACAGGCATCCTCTTTTTCAGGGCGCCATTATTTGCCTTTGATGAAGATGGTACTGTAGGGGGGGAAGCTCTTGGGAGATCAGTGGATTGTATAGGAGGGGCTGGCCTAGAAAACTGGTTACTTTGATGCCACTCTTTTGCTGTACAGATCTCCCTTCTGTCTATGAAAGTGATTCCTTCCTCTATGGAGACAACAAATATGTAAGGTGCAGTGTAGATTCAGGACACGGAGATGGCTTTTCCAAGTTTGGGTATGAATGAGAACTTGAAAGCAAGATGGAGGTGAGAAGTGCCATTCTTATGTACACATAGAAATGGCCATTCAAGGGACTTCCCTGGCGGTGCAGTGATTAAGTGCACCCTTCTAATGTAGGGTGCATGGGTTCAGTCCCTAGTTGGGAAGCTAAGATCCCACATGCTGCATGGTGCAGACAAAATAATTTTTTTTCTTAAATGGTCAATCAAGACATTCACAGAACCTCTAAGACAGGTCACAGATAGTTCGCCCATGGGACTTCATCTTCCACTGGGAATGTGAGATCCAGGACTTGACGTTATCTGAGGTTCTGGATGGTTGAAACTCTAAGTCCTTGGGACATTTCACCTGCTGGATTTCCTACAGGGAACTATTATTTGCCCTACTTAGTGAGATCTTGAAGACCAGCGTCTGTATCATTCCCCAAATGCCAAGAGTGACTCAATTAGTTTACCCGAGTAAGCTAGCATCTTCTTAACAATAGATTCTACCCTTAGTCATGGGTATAGCACTTTTTAGCAGCAACCTGCAGTTGCCTCTTCATTTTGCACCTCCCTCTGCGCAAGAGCAGATGTTCCCCAAGTGGCAAACCTCAGGACCCATTACTACTCCCGTGGGTCTTCTGTGTTTCTCAGAACCTCTTTTTTCCTTGGCTTCGGGAATCTTCAGTGTCACTCTCAGCGCCACACGGTGGCTTCCTGGCTCCTGACAAAGGTCACTAACACCTTTTGATGACAATTGCAGTGTTGTAAACTAATTGCAGGAGATAGTGGAGGACAGAGGTGTCTGTGCCACAGTCTGTGGGATCGTGAAGAGTTGGACATGATTCAACAACTGTACAACAACATTCCTCTAGAACAATATTTTTAATGTTCAGTAATATTTGCTCATGAGATAGCAAGTAATCTCTTTTCCTAAGTGAGAAAACAGTATTAATCGCTCAGTTGTGTCTGACTTTTTGCAACCCCATGGATTGTATCTCACCAGGCTCCTCTGTCCATGGGATTCTCTAAGCACAAATACTGGAGTGGGTTGCCATTTCCTCCTCCAAGGGATTTCCTAAGTGAAATGATACTCATTTATTCACTTATCCAACATACAATTATTGAATGCTTACTAAATGCCCAATGGTCTTTAGAAGATTAAAACAATATCCTTGACCTCAAGGATTGTTTCAACTTCATTGCCTAATGTGGAAGAATAACTAATGGGGTTACTGTTGTTTAGTCGCTAAGTTGTGTTCCACTCTTGTGACCCCATGCACTGTGGCCCACCAGGCTCTTCTGTCCATGAGATTTCCTAGGCAAGAATACTGAAATGGGTTGCCATTTCCTCCTCCAGTGGAACTTCTTGACCCAGGGATTGAATCCACATCTCCTGCTTGGCAGGGATATTCTTTACCACTGAGCCACTTGGGAAGCAGTGAGTTTAGAATGGGCAATAGAACGATGGGCAGTGACATAGCCACCTCTCAGGTCATTGACCACTGGAATACACTTGTCCATGACCACTGTGTCCTGGGCTGGAGATCAAAGCTGAGGCTGCCTGTGTCCTAGAGCAGTGGTCCCCAACCTTTTTGGTACCAGGCACTGGTTTCATGGAAGACAATTTTTCTGTGACCTGGGGAGGAGGGATGGTTCCCAGGGGATTCAAGTGCATTATATTTCTTTTGGACTTTATTTCTATTATTATTACGTCAGCTCTATCTCAGAGCATCAGGCATTCGATCCCAGAGGTTGGGAGACCTTGCCCAAGAGGGATGGAGGCCAGGTCATTCTCTTGAATATTGGAAAGCAATATAAAGCTAGTGGGTGGTAGTCAATTACCTTTGAAGAGTCAGCTAGCTGACTTCTTGGGATTTGAAGGGAGGGGAGAGAAGGGTGACCTTCTGGAAGAAGAGCTATAGCCCTGTGAAGTTTGGGTACATTTTATCATTGAAGCTGTGCCCCAGGAGACCTGTGACAGGCAGGGGCATTCTCTTCTGAGACGTTTTCATGAACTCCAGGACTCTGGGCCCCATGGTCACCTGGGTTGTTGATGATGAATCTTCAGCCTGATACTCTCACTGCAGCTCCTGCTGGTGGGATGGCATCTTATAATGCAGAGAAGAATGCCCAAGGGCCTCTTGAAGTAAGAAAACCAACAGAGCTCTACCAACTCCATCTGTGGGAACCAGGGCTAAAGTCCCCAGATGGCTCCACCTTGCATCTAAGAGCCAGGGAATAGAACTTGCATTGGGCTGAACAGTGGTTCTTTGGTACTTTTTATTTTCCAAGTAGATACAGTTCAGTTCAGTTCAGTTCAGTTCAGTCGCTCAGTCGTGTTTGACTCTTTGCAACCCCATGAATCGCAGCACACCAGGCCTCCCTGTCCATCACCAACTCCCAGAGTTTACCCAAACTCATGTCCATTGAGTCAGTGATGCCATCCAGCCATCTCATCCTCTGTCATCCCCTTCTCTTCCTGCCCTCAATCCCTCAGCATCAGGGTCATTTCCAATGAGTCAGCTCTTTGCATGTGGTGGCCAAAGTATTGGAGTTTCAGCCTCAGCATCAGTCCTTCCAATGAACACCCAGGACTGATCTCCTTTAGATACATGTATCCATAAAAACAGGTGTGAGATAATGGCTGAACCATGGCTTGAATCCCTCCAGTGATTGGTGTTTAAATAAGTGACGGATGCATACATCGCATTCAATATTGTCATTTAATCTTTCTTTTCTGCAGAAAAGAGGGCTGAAGTCTCCTGACAACACCTTAGATAGCCTTTGCGTAAGTACTGACTTCCACCTGTGACCCAGACTAACGCAGGCCTTTCCCTCGGAACGTTCTCTGAGTCATCACCGCATTTTTCTGAAGCATGCTCACACTCAGGCGGAGCGTGTCACCATGTGTGATAAGCAGGGCACAGCAGATACATCGCCTACCTCAAGTGCATGGTTCTGGCATTGAATGTCTTGATCTGAAAGCATCCTTTCCATTTGTGCAGTAGAAGCCTTCCCATTTCCTCTTTTCCCCTTGAAAGTGCAAATAGGAGCCAGAACTTGAGATCACTGGGATCTCTAGAGCCTGGGCTTGAAGTAGTAATGGGTACAGCTGGCCTGCAGATGGGGAATAAGGAAGAAATTAGAGGGAGAACAGCATTTTAAAGAAGCCAATAGAGAAGGAAAGAAAAATCCCAAACTTCTATTCAAAAGTATGGGGAGACCTCGATAGTTTTAAGCATCAACCAGAATGAACAGGCCAGGTGAAGCTGGCAGGTTAAGGTTTAAACACTGCCATGGATCCTGCAGAGAAATGCACTTGGGGCTGCTGCCGCTGCTGCTGACAGCAGCCCATCAGGCTCCCCCGTCTCTGGGATCCTCCAGGCAAGAACACTGAAGTGGGTTTCCATTGCCTTCTCCAATGCATGAAAATGAAAAGTGAAAGGGAAGTCGTTCAGTCATGTCTGACTCCTAGCGACCCCATGGACTGCAGCCTACCAGGCTCCTCCGTCCATGGGATTTTCCAGGCAAGAGGACTGGAGTGGGGTGCCATTGCCTTCTCCGGGCTAGGGAGTTCTTTATGGAAGCCCTGCATCCAGTCTTGAGAGAACCATCATGGTGCTGAGCTGGTCACCATCTAGCAAATCACACGGCATTTTAACTCAAACTGGTACCATGTGATTGGCTGCTTTGTGTGTGCGTGTGTGCTCAGTCACTCAGTCATGTCCAACTCTGTGTGACCCTATAGACTGTAGACTGCCAGGTTCCTCTGTCCATGGAATTCTCCATGCAAGAATACTGGAGTGGGTTGACATGCCCTCCTCCGGGGGATCTTCCCAACCCAGGGATGGAACCTGCATCTCTTTCACTAGCAGGCAGATTCTTTACCATTGAACCACATGGAAAGCCCTTTTGATTCCTTTCACTGCAACAAGATGGACATTTGCAACAGAGTCACCTTTGCACAACTCCAGGGGGCAGCACTCAGGTGGGATAATATGCAGTAATGCTGACGCATGGCCTCCAACAGAGAGGGATAGTCAAATAGCTTTACATAGAGTTTACCTCCAAAGTAATGCCCCCAACAAGATTTAAATCTTATTCACACTCTTTCTGACACTTGGCCAACTGAAGGATTCTTCAATCATCTAAGCAGTGCTGGAGTCCAGTGTTTTTGTGGCTTGTTTGGGATGGACATCGGTACAGAGGGTCAGGTCTCACAGCCCACGGCCAAGAGTCCACAGGGAAGAGGAAGCAACTGTTCCAGCAAGAGTACCCTCACGGCTGCTACTCAGTTTTCCTGGGACTGATTGTTGCTATTCAGTCACTCAGTTGCGTCCAACTCTTTGCAACACCATGGACTGCAGCATGCCAGGCTTACCTGTCCATCACCAACTTCCAGAGCTTGCTTAAACTCATGTCCATTGAGTCTGTGATGCCATCCAACCATCTCATCCTCTGTTGTCCCCTTCTCCTCCTGCCTTCAATCTTTTCCAGCATCAGGGTCTTTTCCAGTGAGTCACTTCTTCACATCAGATGGTCAAAATATTGGAGCTTCAGCTTCAGCATCAGTCCTTCTGATGAGTATTCAGGGTTGATTTCCTTTAGGATTGACTGGTTTGATCTTGCAGTCCAAGGGACTCTCAAGAGTCTTCTTCAACACAGTTCAAAAGCATCAGTTCTCTGCCGCTCAGCCTTCTTTACGGTCCAACTCTCACATCCATACATGACTACTGGAAAAACCATAGTGTTTACAAGACAGACCTTTGTCAGCAAAGTGATGTCTCTGGAACTGATTTTACAGGACAGTTCAACATTGACCTAAACCCCATGCCTTAATAATAGACTTTGTTCCAACTAATACTCAACTTAGGCTGCAACTAAGACCTTTGGAAAATAGCATTGCTGGGATTCCAACTTAGAGGAAATTCTGTTTATCAGTCTAGGCTAAGAGTTGGACATCAGTATTGTTTGAAAGTCCCCATATGATTCTGATACACAAAATTACCCATTCTATGAATTAAAGAAGAATACCAATAGCTCTGCCCCATCTGGACAAACTGTTTCAGACTTCTGGCATTGAGACCAGGACATTAATATTTTATATACACTGCCCTGAAGGTTCTAATGTGCAACTGGACTAGAAACAAAGAGGTAGATAAATCTACTAAAAATACAGAAATGTGAGGTTCTTAGGGACTTCTCCGGTGATTCAGTAGTAAAGAATCCATCTGCCAATGTAGGCAATGCAGTAGATGCGGTTTGATTTCTGGGTCGGGAAGATCCCCTGGAAAAGAAAATGGCAATCTAGTCCAATCTTCTTGCCTGGCAAACTGTGGACAGAGGAGCCTGGTGGGCTATAGTCCATGGGGTCACAAAGAGTTGGATATGACTGAGCAACTGAGCACACACGAGGTTCCTAGACATTGGTTGTGTCTATTATTCCTTGTTCCTCTGGGGAGAGGGGTCATTACTTTCTGGGGAGCGATGATGGCAATCTGTGAGTGTTTACACTGAAGGGAAGAAACACGGTCCCACGGTTCCATGCCAGGGCAGTTTCAGTCCCCAGTTGGGGATGTCTTTGAAGATGCCCCAGAACACTGAATGGGAGCTTTAAGCAAGATGGTCCTTGGGGCTAGCACTTCCTCATGTATGGCCATTTCAAAAACAAAAGAAATGGCCAGAATCCCAGTTCACCCACCCAACACAAGTAGCTTCATGCAAAAGCCCAGAACAAGATTCAAAATAATTGTTAAAATAATCTTGTATTACTTTCCACACTAAGAAATTTAATCCACCATATTAAGTTCTCAATATATCACCCTTCCAGCAGTCAATTTAATTATTGTGGTATAGGCAAACACGTGTAATGCTTTATTTCAGGACTTTATTTTATCCCTCATCTGCAAGGTAATAAATTCCCATAAAATTACCTTGTTTTGCTGCTAGTCTTTCAGTGTTAGACTCTCTGGTTTTACAGGAAAGACTTTTTTGGTCTGACATACAGGCTCTTCCTCGTCAGTTTCATTGCAGAGCACAATTTCTTCTTCTGAAATGCCCACACCATGCTGTCCTTTAATGTCTCAGGAAGAAGCATATGCATCCATTCAGGTGCATACAAAGGCAGTGGGTTCTTAATTCCCAGAGTGCTGGCCTTCTGGGGTCTCACGGGGGATATAGATGTTGTTTTACCTTCTAGCTGGGAAACTCAGATGTGTGTGAGACCTGCCGGGATGGAGGAAATCTGTTCTGCTGTGACTCTTGTTCGAGGTCTTTTCACGAGGACTGTCACATCCCGCCCGTGGAAATTGAGAAGTGCGTGAGATGCTGCCCCTTCCTCCTGAATGGGGACCTTCCCTCTGGCCACGCCCACTCTCCCTGCCTAGTTCTTACTATGTCTGGATGGGGAAAGAGCAGGCCCGTGGGTACAGGCTCCAGCGGTATGATGCAGAGAGCCGCTTCAAGATGCGGGCAGTGGCAAGTGGATGGTTTTGCCACTCAGTCTCCTCTAGGACACTGAGGCTGGTAGCCAGGTCCTTTGTCCACATAACTCCTGTCCTTTCCTAGAAGTTTTCCAACCTGGACTCCTGTTCCCAGGGGTGGAAATGCACTTGTTTATTGTTGTTGCTGTTGTTCAGCCACTCAGTCGTATCCGACTCTTTGCGACCCAGGCTTCCCTGTCCTTCACCATCTCCCAGAGTTTGTTCAAACTCATGTCCCTTGAGTCGGTGATGCCATCCAACCATCTCATCATCTGTTGCCCCCTTCTCCTGCCTTCAGTCTTTCCCAGCATCAGGATCTTTTCCAATGAGTTGGCTGTTCTGTGCTTATTCAGAAAACACAGGAAACATGGGCTTGTTCCCTCATTTTGTCACATTATTAATGGGCTGAGGGAAGCCGGAGGACCCCAGGGGTAAGGCCCAGTTTTGACACTCAGGCCGGGCAGACAGGATTCCTTGTGCTCCCAGAAGTGGGCACAGAAAGGAGAGCCCCCCACTCACTCTGACACCAGCTCCACACACTGTAGTGGGGGTCATTGACTCAGACCCCATGTGGTAGTCTTGGAGACTCTGGAGGTACCCCCTTCCTCCCAGAGCTGTGTCCACCAATGTTCCTGAAAGGAGGACGGTGGCAGACATGGGAGTGGCAGGTGTTTCTGGGGACCTTGTCCTCGCCCACTTATTCCCGGCCCCACAGGAACCCATGGAGTTGCACCTTCTGCAGGATGAAGGAGGCTTCAGGAAACCAGCAGGGTCTCAGGGAATCTGAGGTCCTGGCGAGGCTGATGCAGCCGGAGGAGCAGCTGGTGAGTCAGATGGGAACCCAAGCCTTCCCAAGTGTGAAAAGTCAAGCACAGGGTAGGGGGAAGGCAACCACATTGTGAGCCTTGACTCAGTCACACTCAAGTCACGCCAGAACTTGTTCGCAGCCATTGCACATCTGTGCCCAAGAGCCATCCCCATCTGGGGAAACTTCCAGAGACTGGTGTGAGTCATGCTTGGCCTGGGTATGTGTATGGGGGTCAATGTCTCCAAGCTGCTTTTTGTTCACAGCTTCCTTCTTTTGCAGAAATGTGAGTTCATCCTCTTGAAAGTCTACTGCCATTCAGAGAGCACCTTTTTTGCGAAGATTCCCTATTATTATTATGTAAGTAACCACAGCAAGGGCTTCCCAGGTGGCACTAGTGGTAAAGAATCCACCTGCCAATGCAGGACACAGAGGAGATGTGGGTTTGAGGAGATCCCCTGGAGTAGGAAAGGGCAATCCACTCCAATATTCTTGCCTGGAAAATCCCAAGGACAGAGGAGCCTGGTGGCCTACAGTCCATGGGGCCACAAAGAATTAGACACAACTGAATACACATAGATACATACTGATCATAAGTAACCACGACCAACAGTAATCACAGGCTACCATGATGTTACCCCATCTGGAAACTGGTACTTGTGATATTCGAGGCTGGAATCCCTTGGGAGCAAGAAAATGAGCTACTGTTATCGTTACCTTGTTGTATTTCTACCAGATTTGATGGGAATCCACAGGAGGCACACGTTGAACTCTGCCAGCAATGCTCCCAGTGACTTTTGCTTTTCCCTAGATTAAAGAGGCTTCTAAAAACCTCAAGGAACCCATGTGGTTGGAAAAGATCAAGAAGAGGCTGAATGAGCAGGGCTACTCCCATGTGGAAGGGTTTATGCGGGACATGCGTCTCATCTTTCAGAACCACAGGGCATCTTACAAGGCAAGTGGCTCGCTCTGCTTCCATTTCATTTTCTATTCCTTTCTTAAAATTTTATTTTATTTTATTTGTTTTCGGCTGCACTGGGTCTTCATTGCTGTGTAAGCGCTTTCTCTAGTTAAGGCAAGTGAGGGGCTACTCTCTACTTGCAACACGCAGGCTTCTCATTGTGGTAGCTTCTGTTGTGGAGCACAGGCTCTGGGCACATGGGTTTCAGTACTCAGCACACAGGGTTAGTCGCTCCGTGACAACAGGAAAGGAAGGTCACTGAACTAACACAGCCACCCTGTACTATTCGCACTATTCCAAAGAACACAGATTACTTTTCTGATTCTCACTGAAATCAATAACCCAGCCAAATAAGTAAGAGCTCCCAAGTGTGGTCGTGATTTTCCATTCCTGTCCTGTTAATATGAAATAATTATGCTCTTAAGATGCATAAGTTACTCTTCGCTGCATGAGTTTTTTTAACATCACCTGGTTCACATAACTCAGGATGTCAAAGATAAAAGAGTCTTATGATCGTCTTCAATTGCAGGGTGTCCAGTGATATTGATAACAAAGATCATTATTTTGTTCATCATTATTTGTGATCATTTTATTATTTTTTTCCAGTTCAATGACTTTGGCCTAATGGGACTTAGACTGGAGGCAGAATTTGAGAAGAATTTCAAGGAAGTGTTTGCTCTTCAGGAAACAAATGAGGACAGTTCTCTGGAATAATGGATGTTGTTGGTGTCCTGGAAATTCTCCTTTTGGCCAAATGTCTCATTCCCCAGCTACATGAAGGGGTGCTGATGCCACCCCTCCCCAGAGCACTGCCTTCAGCCAAGTGGAGCCAACTTCACCTGGAGGTTACACATCCTTGGCCTGGGGGCTGGCCTCCAGTCGATCCAGCCTTCATGCTCTGTGCATCCATGGGATCAGGCTGGAGCCTGTCTGAATACATCCATCCTTAGCTTTTTGCCCAATACTGTCCTGCTTCCCTCATCCCTTTCTAGCAAAGAAACACAAAATAAATTACTTAAGTAAGAGGCTTTATTGCAGAGTCTGTTTCTAGAGAACTCAACTTAAGATCATGGTCCTAGAAAGCAGGCTAAGAATGGGCTCTGGAGTTGGATCACAACCTGTCAAGTAGTGTATTGATGGTCTGTGGTGTGCTGTAATAGTGCATTTGCTAAACATTCACTTGTAGGAAACTGGATGAGATAAAGGCAAGAAGGTATACAGTGGGTGAAATTTTTTGGCATTTACAAAAGAATAAATGGTGACTAAAAAACTGGATTTTGGTGGCTATCATTAAGTGCCCCTAATATACTGAAAAGAGTAAATGGCAGGCTTAACTCTCTTCAGTTCAGTTCAGTTGCTCCGTCGTGTCTGACTCTTTGCCACCCCATGGACTGCAGCATACCAGGCTTCCCTGACCATCACCAGCTCCCAGAGTTTACTCAAACTCATGTCCGTTGAGTCAGTGATGCCATCCAACCATCGCATCCTCTGTCGTCCCCTTCTCCCACCTTCAATCTTTCCCAGCATCTCAATCTTCTCAAATGAGTCAGTTCTTCGCATCAGATGGCCAAAGTATTGGAGTTTCAGCTTCAGTGTCAGTCCTTCCAATGAATATTCAGGACTGATTTCCTTTAGGATGGACTGGTTGGATCTCCTTGCAGTCCCAGGGACTCTCAAGAGTCTTCTCCAACACCACAGTTCAAAAGCATCAATTCTTTGGCACTCAGCTTTCTTTATAGTCCAACTCTCACATCCATACATGGCTACTGAAGAAAACCATAGCTTTGACTAGATGGATCTTTGTTGACAAAGTAATGTCTCTGCTTTTTAATATGCTATTTAGGTTGGTCATAACTTTCCTTCCAGGAAGTAAGTGTCTTTTAATTTCATAGCTGCAGTCACCATCTGCAGTGATTTTGCAGTCCAAGAAATAGAGTCTCTCACTGTTTCCCCATCTATTTGCCGTGAACTGATGGGACCAGATGCCATGATCTTAGTTTTCTGAATGTTGATTTTTAAGCCAGGCTTTTCACTTTCCTCTTTCACTTTCATCAAGAGACTCTAGTTCTTCTTTGCTTTCTGCCATAAGGGTGGTATCATCTGCATATCTGAGGTTATTGATATTTCTCCCACAATCTTGATTCCAGCTTGTGCTTCATCCAGCCTGGCATTTCTCATGATTTACTTTGCATATAATTTAAATAAGCAGGGTGAAAATATATAGCTTTGATATGCTCCTTTCCCAATTTGGAACCAGTCTATTGTTCCATGTCCAATTCTAACTGTTGCTTCTTGACCTGCATACAGATTTCTTAGGAGGCAGGTCAGGTGATCTGATATTCCCATCTCTTTAAGAATTTTCCACAGTTTGTTGTGATCCACACAGTCAAAGGTTTTGGCATAGTCAATAAAGCAGAAGTAGATGTTTTTCTGGAATTGTCTTGCTTTTTCAGTGATCCAGCTGATGTTGGCAATTTGATCTCTGGTTCCTCTGNTGATATTCCCATCTCTTTAAGAATTTTCCACAGTTTGTGGTGATCCACACAGTCAAAGGCTTTGGCATAGTCAATAAAGCAGAAGTAGATGTTTTTCTGGAATTCTCTTGCTTTTTCAGTGATCCAGCTGATGTTGGCAATTTGATCTCTGGTTCCTCTGCCTTTTCTAAATCCAGCTTGAACATATGGAAGTTCACAGTTCATGTATTGCTGAAGCCTGGCTTGGAGAATTTTGAGTTTATTTTGTTAGCATGTGAGATGAGTGCAATTGTGCAGTCATTTGAACATCCTTTGGCATTGCCTTTCTTTGGGATTAGAATGAAAACTGACCTTTTCCATTCTTGCGGCCACTGCTGAGTTTTCCAAATTTGCTGACATATTGAGTGCAGCACTTTCACATCATCATCTTTTCCGTCTAGTCAAGGCTATGGTTTTTCCAGTAGTCATGTATGGATGTGAGAGTTGGACTGTGAAGAAGGCTGAGCACTGAAGAATTGATGCTTTTGAACTGTGGTGTTGGAGTAGACTCTTGAGAGTCCCTTGGACTGCAAGAAGATCCAACCAGTCCATTCTGAAGGAGATCGGCCTTGGGATTTCTTTGGAAGGAATGATGCTAAAGCTGAAGCTCCAGTACTTTGGCCACCTCGTGCGAAGAGTTGACTCATTGGAAAAGACTTTGATGCTGGGAGAAATTGGGGGCAGGAGGAGAAGAGGACGACCGAGGATGAGATGGCTGGATGGCATCATGGACTCGATGGACGTGAATCTGAGTGAACTCCAGGAGTTGGTGATGGACAGGGAGGCCTGGCGTGCTGCAATTCATGGGGTCGCAAAGAGTCGGACACGACTGAGTGACTGAACTGAACTGAACGGAAATTACGTCACCTCCACTAGCTTCGTAGTGATGCTTCTTAAGGCCCACTTGACTTCACATTCCAGGATGTCTAGCTCTAGGTAAGTGATCACACCATCGTGGTTATCTAAGATATCTAAGGTCACTAAGATCTTTCTTGCATAGTTCTGTGTATTCTTGCCACCTCTTCTTACTATTTTCTACTTCTGTTAGGTCTGTACAATTTCTATCCTTTATTGTGCTCATCTTTGCATCAAATGTTCCCTGGGTATCTCTAATTTTCTTGAAGAGATCTCTTGTCTTTCCCATTCTATTGTTTTCCTCTATTTCTTTGCATTGACCATTGAGAAAGGCTTTCTTATCTCTCCTTGCTATTCTTTGGAACTCTGCATTCAAATAGGTATATCTTTCCTTTTCTCCTTTGCCTTTAGCTTTTCTTCTCTTCACAGCTATTTGTAAGGGCTCCTCAGACAACCATTTTGCCTTTTTGCATTTCATTTTTTGGGGGGTGGTCTTGATCACTGCCTCCTGTACAATGTCATGAACCTCTGTCTATAGTTCTTCAGGCATTCTGTCTATCAGATCTAATACCTTGAATCTGTTTGTCACTTCCACTGTATAATCATAAGGGATTTGATTTAGGTCATATCTGAATGGTTTTCCCTATTTTCTTCAATTTAAGTCTGAATTTGACAATAAGGAGTTTATGATCTGAGCCACAGTCAGCTTCCAGTCTTGTTTTTGCTGTCTGTATAGAGCTTCTCCATCTTTGGCTGCAAAGAATATAATCAGTCTTATTTCAGTATTGACCGACTGGTGATGTCCATGTGTAGAGTCTTCTCTTGTGTTGTGTTTGCTATGACCAGTGTGTTCTCTTGGCAAAACTCTATTAGCCTTTACCCTGCTTCATTTTGTACTCCAAGGCCAAATTTGCCTGTTACTCCAGGTATCTCTTGACTTCCTACTTTTGTATTTCAGTCCCCTATAATGAAAAGGACAAAATCTCTTAATCGCCACCTGAAGCAAATAGACCTTCATTCCTGCAGCTGGAAGGCAGACATTAAGGAAGTCTTGACACAGACTCTAATTTTAAGAATGCAATAACATGGGCGAAGACTGAAGCCTAAACTTAAGATGGACTCCTGCTGCACCAAAGACAGAGCCCTGGTGAAAAAGGAGTGACCCGGAATCAGAGTTGGGCTTCCCATGTAGATGCAAGTGAGAACTTTGAACCTCAGGTCTCCCTGAATGCATGGGCCCTGCAGAAGATTCCCGTCCCCCTGGTTGGAAGACAGATCCCCACCCTTCCCCAATCCTAATCTTGCTTGAATGAAGACTCTGCAGAGTCCTCTGAGCAGGACTCCACTGGGAAAGTCCTGGGTCCTCTTGCCAGCTGCAGCAAGGATTTACCTCAGTGGAGTTGCAGGACTGGCCAACATGTACAGCAGGTACCAGGAGTCTAGGGGTGAATCCTGGGCAAAGAAGGGGAATATGAAACAAGAAAAGGAAAAATTGTTAATACAGAAGCACTCCTCTATGCCAAGAAGTTTAATTACCCTGGCAAGGGCCAAAAGGGATTATTCAAGTATGTTCCAATAAATCTTAAAGGCATATATATAAGTATATGTATATGTGTGTCACACACCTATGTGTGTATGTGTATATACATATACATACACATACAGACATATATGTATGCCTTTAAGGACCACGAGGAGCGTATATATACATGTATATATATGTGTGTATATATATATATAGTTAGAATGACAGCTGGAGCCCTGGCCCATAGATATTTATGAAGACAGGTACTAGGATATGGTCATTAAACTTATTGTTGCAATCACTTTACTATGCATATAAGTCAAATCATTATGTGTATGTATATATATATATTTAAAGGAGTACGTCAAGGCTGTATATTGTCACCCTGCTGTTGGGAGCGGCTCCGAGAGAAAAATCCACCTGTGACAAGGTTCCGGGCTGAGGTGACCCGGCCCAAANTCTGATGCTGGGAGGGATTGGGGGCAGGAGGAGAAGGGGACGACAGAGGATGAGATGTCTGGATGGCATCACTGACTCAGTGGATGCGAGTCTGAGTGAACTCCGGGAGTTGGTGATGGACAGGGAGGCCTGGCGTGCTGCGATTCATGGGGTTGCAAAGAGTCGGACGGACACGACTGAGCAACTGAACTGAACTGAACTGATGTGTGTGTGTGTATATATATATATTTATATCTGAAGTGAAGTGAAGTCGCTCAGGCATGTCCGACTCTTTACAACCCCATGTATTGTAGTCTACCAGGCTCCTCCCTCCTTGGGATTCTCCAGGCAAGAATACTGGAGTGGGTTGCCATTTTCTTCTCCAGGGGATCTCCCCAACCCAAGGACTGAACCCCGGTCTCCCACATTGCAGGCAGACGCTTTAACCTCTGAGCCACCAGGGAAGCCCCATATATGTATATATATATACACATAAAGCATCAATTTACCAAGGTAATAAGGAGCACACAGCTAGGGGGCATCAGCACCCTTGCGCTGCTCTTTCGGGCTCTCCTCTGCAGGTTAGCATAAGGGAGGAATGCGTTTCTGTTCCTTTCATGTAGTACTTCTATGAAATAATAGATGTTCACTAAACTTATCATGGCCATCATTTCATGATATATATATATAAGTCAAATTATTATGCTATACACCTTAAACTTATACAGTGTTGTATGTCAATTATATCACAATAAAGCTGGAATAAAAACGTCTAATAAAAAATATTTAATTAAAACAAGGCTTTGTATAAACCATGGTACACACTGGATGAAGTGGAAGCAGGGATACCAGACCTACCAGGAAAAGAACTAGGAGGGTGGCATGGCTCTACTTCCTACAACTTGAAAACCCCTCCACCAGGTGCCTGTGCTTCTCAAGAGGCCTCACAGACACTAACTCAACAAGGTGATGAGGAGCACACAGCTGAGGGGCACCAGCATCCTTGCGATGCTCAGCGTAGGCTGTCCTCTGGTCCTGTGTGGGTTGGCATCACGGAGGAATGTCTTACAGAACTGGATTCCCTAGTAGCAACGGAAGGAACAGGATTCCAGAATGATAGATGCCAGGTGGCAGTAAGATGGCAAGTTCAGAGCAAGATGAAACCCTAATTGTAACGTGTGGTGAGGTTAGAATGACAGTGGGGGCCCCAGCTCATAGATGTCTATGAAGACAGTTAATAGGACTTGGCCACTGTGCTTATTGTGATAATCACTTTATGATTATATAGATCAAATCATTAATGCTGTACACCTTAAGCCTATAGACAAGTGGGCAGCCAACAGGATATTGCTATATATATATATACATATATATACAATTGGGTGAACAGATGGCTGAGATCAGCTAACCCAATCAAAAATAAAGATCCCTTGCCCAGTTTCCAGACCTGAGCCAAATCTAGGACCTGCCCATGGAAATGAGGGCAGGTCTCATAACAAACTGCAAATGTGGTCATTCCCTGAGTTCTTCACTAAAATGTCCCAAGGCCATTTATGCAAGTATCCATATGGCAGACAAAGGAAAATGCACAGATATTTTAACAGTTGTTACAGCATTTGAATTGATGCTAGTTCCTGCCCCAAAGCACCATCACGCTTCCTGCTAAAGTATAGCAGTAAGGTAATGTCCATCTAACAGTGAGTCCACTCAATCCACAGAGTCACCCAGCCATCATCACAGTTCTTGGGTGTGAGGATGATGAGAACATACATACAGGATGATGACAACATACAGTTAGCTGAGCTGGTTCTTTAACCTCTGAAACAGCAATGACTGTCTTAGGAAAGACCAATCAGAAGGCCTTGAAATTGAAGTTTCCCTTGGTGACAATAAGCTGAAAAAAAAATTGTATTCCTAGGGAATGAGGGAATCACAGAGATGAGTGCCACAGGTGAAGATTTAAGGATGCAAGGGCTCTAGTCCTCTTTACCTCTTTGAACAACAGTCTGGCTTCTGCAAAAGCTGCTGAATGACTACTAAAAACTAACCAATAGTAGCCCCAATTACACCATTGTGCTTTTAATAGGTATGCTTTCTTAGAGCAGATCAGCATGGCCTATGGTACATATCATGCAGTTATCAGTATGGAAAATATACTTTAAAAATGTCCAGTGGGAAGTAGGATATGAGGCACTTCATATTCACAGGGACTGGACAATAGTACATGTTTACAGTCTGGCCCCTGTCACAGTATATGCTGAAAGGGCAAAGTCAGTCTGGACACTCTGCAGTACATTACATTGGTCTACTATATTGATGCTTGTATATATAAGAAAAGGAGTACATCAAGGCTATATATTGCCACCCTGCTTATTTAACTTATATGCAGAGTACATCATGAGAAACATTGGGCTGGAGGAATCACAAGCTGGAATCAAGATTGCCAGGAGAAATATCAATAACCTCAGATATGCAGATCACACCACTATTATAGCAGAAAGTGAAGAACTAAAGAGCCTCTTGATGAAAGTGAAAGAGGAGAGTGAAAAAGTTGGCTTAAAGCTCAACATTCAGAAAACGAAGATCATGGCATACCGTCCCATCGCTTCATGGCAAATAGATGGGGAAACAGTGGAAACAGTGGCTGACTTTCTTTTTCTGGGCTCCAAAATCACTGCAGATGGTGATTGCAGCCATGAAATTAAAAGACGCTTACTTCTTGGAAGGAAAGTTATGACCAACCTAGACAGCATATTAAAAAGCAGAGACATTACTTTGTCAACAAAGGTCCATCTAGTCAAGGCTATGGTTTTACCAGTGGTCATGTATGGATGTGAGAGTAGGACTATAAAGAAAGCTGAGTGCAGAAGAATTGATGCTTTTGAACCATGGTGTTGGAGAAGACTCTTGAGAGTTCCTTGGACTGCAAAGAGATCCAACCAGTCCATCCTAAAGGAGATCAGTCCTGGGTGTTCATTAGAAGGACTGATGTTGAAGCTGAAACTCCAGTACTTTGGCCACCTGATGTGAAGAGCTGACTCATTTGAAAAGACCCTAATGTCGACCCTGAAGGGGACAACAGAGGATGAAATGGTTAGATGGCATCACCAACTCAATGGACATGAATTTGGGTAAACTCCGGGAGTTGGTGATGGACAGGGAGGCCTGGTGTGCTGTGGTTTATGGGATCACAAAGAGTATAACATGACTGAGCAACTGAACTGAACTGACGCTCAGTCGTATCCAACTCTTTTCCACCCCATGGACTGTAGCCTGCCATGTTCCTCTGTCTGTGGGATTCATCAGGCAAGAATATTGGAGTGGGTAAACCATTCCCTTCTCCACAGAATCTTCCTGACCCCAGGATCAAACCCAGGTCTCCCTCACTGCAGGCAGATTCTTTACCATTTGAGCCACCAGGGAAGTCCATATGTAAATGTTTGCCTAATGACGATATCAGTTCAGTTCAGTCACTCAGTCGTGTCCGACTCTTTGCAACCCCATGGACTGCAGCATGCCAGGCCTCCCTGCCCATCACCAACTTCCAGAGTTTACTTAAACTCAAGTTCATTGAGTCGGTGATGCCATCCAACCCCAGCATCCTCTGTTGTCCCCTTTTCCTCCTGCCCTCAATCTTTCCCAGCATCAAGGTCTTTTCCAATGAGTCATTTCTTCACATCAGGTGGCCAAAATATTGGAGCTTAAGCATCAGTCCTTCCAATGAATATTCAGGGCTGATTTCCTTTAGGATTAATTGGTTTGATCTCCTTGCTGTCCAAGGGACTCTCAAGAGTCTTCTCCAACAGCGCAGTTCAAAAGTGTCAATTCTTCGGCACTCAGCTTTCTTTATGGTCCAACTCTCACATCCCTACTCAGTCTCTCCCATCAGGAAGCTTCCATAAGCTTCTTATCCTTATTCATCAGAGAGCAGACAGAATGAAAACCACAGTCACAGGAAACTGACCAAACTGATCACATGAACCACAGCCTTGTCTAACTCATTGAAACTATGAGCCATGACATGTAGGGCCACCCAAGACAGATGAGTCATGGTGGAGAGTTCTGACAAAACATGGTCCACTGGAGAAGGAAATGGCAAACCACTTCAGTATTCTTGCCTTGAGAACCCCATGAACAGTATGAAAAGGCAAAAAGATATGACACTGAAAAAATGTGTGTGTGTGTGTGTGTGTGTGTGTGTATGCTTCCCAGGTGGCACTAGTGGTAAAAATTCAGCTGCCAGTGCAGGAAACACAAGAGAGCAGGTTTGATGCCTGAGTTAGGAAGATCTCCTGGAGTAGGAAATCGCAACCCATTCCAGCATTCTTGCCTGGAAAATTCCGTGGACAGAAGAGCCTGAAAGGCTACAGTCCCTGGGGCCACAAAGAGTTGGATACGATTGACCACACACACACACACACATATACATGTTTGTTTCTATATATGAAATGGGAATTGGCTAATGAGGCTGAACAGTCCCATGAGATGGCATTTGCAAGCCAGAGATCCAGTAACAGTGGTAAGTTCAGTCCAAGACTGAAGGCCCAAGAACCAGGGGAGCCAAAGGCATAATTTCCAATCTAAAAACGTTGGATACACCTATCCCAGCCCAACTAGGCAGGCAAGAAGAGAACAAATGTCCCTCCTTCACTTTTTTATAATTTAGGCCCTTAACAGATTGGATGTTGCCTGCTTACCTTTAGAAGGGCCATCTACTTTACTGAGCCCACATATTCAAATGCTGATGTCATCCAGAAACACCCTCAAAGACACCTAGGGGTAATCTGCACACCCTATGGTCCAGTCAAGTTGACACATTTCGTTAACTGTCACAATGACAGTATGTTAATTGGACCTGATGAGCAAGAAGTGTTAGTGTTCTAAAACCCTAGTTGAGTCACACGCACTCCCCATGATGAGAGATAAATCTTGTAAGATTTGAAGACATGCCATATAGGCAAGTTTTTAGGGGTTAAGTGGTCTGGCACTTAACAGGATATCCCTGGGTTGGGAAGTTCCCCTGGAGGAGGAAATGGAAACCCACTCCAGTGTTCTTGCCTGAAAAATCCTATGGACAGAGGAGGCTGGTGGCTACAGGCCGTGGGGTCACAGAGTCAGACACGACGGAGCACGCATGCGCACACAGTAAATCCCATCCATCTTGTTAAGGAGCTGCCACTGAACAAATGTTATCCAACCGTATTTGAGCTCCTTAATAAACCTCACCTGAGAGCTCAACTCCCTGAAAGGGAGTCTGGCTGGCCCAGCTTGCTCAGTGGCCAGTGTCTTGATTAACATTCCTTCTATGCCTACATACAAGGAAGGGAAGTCCTCACCCAAAGGAATCCAGGTCTGTCTACAAAGGGGTAGAATGGGCTAGACAAACAAGGATAACACAGCTGACTGGCGGAACCCAACTCAGGGACCACTAGTGGGGTCTGATGTCTAAGGAGAGGAATGGGATGGTCCCAGACCAGTCAGAGAGGCTGCAGAGACTGGGAGTGAGGGGCACATTCCTGGAATCAAACAGAGCAGGTTGACAGTGATTCCATTGCCTGTGCTTTGGAGATTAAGGCTGAGAGCATCCACTCCACCCCCTTGGACAGCCAAGGGCAAGGATGGCCACTAAGCCTGTCACCTCTGTCCGTTCTATTAACCTGCACGCAGATGTGGGATGCTGGCTGCAGAGGAGCCTGGCTGTGGTCTTACCTGGGTGGAGCATGGCTGTGTCCCTAGGATCTGCAGGAGGACCTGGTGCTTTTGGGGTCTGGGTCACTTGGGCACGACCCCTCAGCCCGAACCTCTCAGTGTGGACCCCAGGGCATCAGCACCCACCCTGTTGTCTGGAAGAGAGAACAAAATTCTCCACCTCTCTCTTGGAAACTGTGTGGGAGGACGTTCCCGTGAGGACAGTAGGCAAAGAACAGCCACCAGGGCTTCTAGAAAGTGTAGCAGAAGCAGGTTGATGGAGGAGGGAAGTTGAAACTCGGCAGAAGCAGCCAGGACAGAATGTTTCCTGTTTATTATTACTTGGCTCTGAGCTCTGCCCCAGTTTTGCATGAGGCGGCTGAAACTCTGGTGGGAAGCCCACCTTTTCTCTGGTCAGCAGAGCCAGGGAGAAAGCCCAGGGGAGCCAGGCTTTCTAGGAAGAGAGGGGGAAATCCCGGGAAAGTCATAGAGAAGAACTCCAAATTCTGAGTATAAACCCTCCCCACTTGTGTTCGAAATTGACTCTCAGGCAAAAAGGTGAGATAGATGGTGATCAAAATATCAGCTTTCTTCATGGTAAAAGCTGGATCGGACTTAGTACTGTGGCTTAGCATGTGGCAGAAAAAGAAATCCCTGACTGAACCTCAGAATCGGGCTCATCCACACAGCATCACACAGCTCCAAGCACTCACACCCCACTCCCCTTCACTCCCCCAGCCCCTGGCCCAGTGCACTTGACCTTGGAGGGGCTGACAGAGCCCCAGCATCTGCAGGCAGGATGAGCCCAGGGGGACCCAACAAGGAGCAGACTCACCCCTTCCACTCACCCCAAACCAGTCTCCCAGGAGGAGGGAGAAGCGGGGGATCCAGGTGAGCCCCACTGACTGAGGTGCTGCCCTGGAAGGGGACCCTGGAGCCAGCCTGAGCATAACCATGGCTCCCAAGCACCCACCCCTCTTCACTTCAGCTCCCACGGAGGAGCCAGGGGTCTTGATCCTCTGGCCCCAGGGGCCACAGTGGCTGCTGCTTCCTCCCGCCCTGCAGGTTCAAATCCCAGATCCCACTGTCTCATCTCAGGGACAGGCCTCAGGTCCCCACGGGGCTCTCCCAGTGTGGAGACCACCCCCACTACTCAAGTCTGAACGGAAGCTGCTCCTGGAAGCTTGCGAAGCCCGTTGTCCTGGCAAATCCTGTGCCCCGTGGTCGCTCCTTGACCACCGCCTCTCCTGCTCTGTGGGCTTCTAGGTCTGATAACTGGGCTCCTCCTGTGATAGCATAAAGGCTCCCGCTTCAGAGCTCCTCACATCCATGGAACATGCCTCAGGTGTCTCCTTATTTCCTTCAGTCACTCCATCAGGGTCTGTAGGAGGAGTTCAACCTCCTCCTCCTTCTTCTTTTCTAATTGAAAGTATAGGTGATGTACAATGTTGTGTTAATTTCTACTTTACAGCAAAGTGATGCAGTTGTATATACACGTTCTCTATAGTTTTCCATTATGGCTTATCATAGGACCAACCTGCAACCTGTCCTTTCCCAAACCTGAGTGCAGCTGACGTTATTTCCTGGATCAAAGAAACTGCTTTCTCCACAGAGGACTTGGGGTGTTTCAGATCCCCCCACCCCGCTGCTCTCATGGGTGTGGTGCGGGCCCAGCTTTCTCTGACCTGCAGGAAGGTCTCCTCCAGGGGCCAGGAGCAGCCCCAGCTCAGGAGCGTCTGTCCTGTGGATTGTGTGCCCAGCCTCTGCTAGGTGGTCTCTAATTCCAAGTGTTCACCTTGAAGGTCCTAAACAGACAACAGAAAAATTGGCACATTTATTTCAACACACAGCACAGCACTGACCTGGTCCACCAGCCGCCCAGGAACAGAGAGGAGAGAGAGAAGGGACCCTAGACAAGGCAGGTGTGGTCTGTGCCAGCCTGTGTGGACCCCGTGCCCCATGGAGTCAGGGGCAGAGGACAGTCCTGCCCAGACAAGGCTCAGCTCAGTAGTCCTGATACCCGCTGGAGTGAGGGGGACTAGAGAGGGGTCCATGCGTGTGCAGGACCTGGTACCACTGAGACCCTGCCCACTGGTAAAGAAGTCCTCGTTGGAGTCCTGGGGTCTATCCTGACCACTGTGTTTTTGGTACCTTTAGGGGAAAGAAACAACGAAAGTGAGAGAGGAAGTGGAAACCCTTCCCTTCATCTTCAAATGTCGCTGGGTCAGAACTCTACTCATAGCTGGAGGAAGTTACACTTAGGGGCCACTGAGCGGAAACGTCGCTCTAGCGGATATCTGCTTCACCAGCCCTCTGGCTGGATGTGGGGACCTGACTCGATTGGTCCAGCCTCTCCCACAGGCTGGAGAGAGGATCTGAAGTCTCTGTCTTTCCCTCTTCCCCCGATAACCATCTCAGCAAAAGGGGAAGGGGGACGCCTGAGGTTGCCCTTGACCCCATACTAAACTGAACCGCCCTAAGAAGGCAGAAGCCTGCAGACAGTTGGGATCACGCAGATATCATTGCTGCCTTTGCACAAACAGCTGGACCCCTGGGGGCTGACCCTGCCCCTCCCTTGGCCCTCCAGGCCCTGAGTGTCACTCCTTGTCTTGCATCCCTGGGACCGCTCTTGATGGCTGGAAGCACCAGGGAGCTGCGGGTGGAGGGAAGGAGCCGGTGTCTGCCAAGCACAGCTCACTGGCAAGTACTTTCACTTCTCTTTTCCCCTCCATGGGCGGAGCCGCCAGCCCTGGATGAGACCCAGAGCTGACTTCCTGCTCGGGGCTCAGGGCTCCAGCGGCCTCTCCGGCCTCTTCGGACCCAGGCTGGGGAGACTGGAAGAATCGGAGGCCAAGCCCAGGCCCAGGTCAGGCTGGGCGGGAAAATGGCTGGAGACGGCAGAGAGCTCAGCACCAGCTCTCCCCCTTCCTTCCACCTTTCCCTGTGGCCACGCTGCTGTTCAGTGCTGTCTGTGGACTCTGCACTGAACCTTTGCTTTCCACCTGGTGTAGGGGAACCTTCGCAGTATAAGGCTGGACAGGAATGTGTGACGAGGAGATGGGATTTCAAACTGCAGCAGGACGCCTGCTGGTTGAGCCCTGCTGCCACAACACACATGACTGCTTGTTTTGCAACTACTGCTGCGCTGGCCCGTCTGCCTGAGGGCACCTTTGTCCTTTAAGAGCCTTTGCAGGAAGATTTTATTTTCTTGTGACCCTGTAGCACTCTTGTTTCTCTCAGGTCGTCTCTACCTTGACATAGGTCATTTCAAAGAAGGTAGTTTAGAAAAATTCGGGGTAAACTCCTGACTTATTTTGAAGCCCTGGGTGGTGTGGTCCCATGCCTGTCCTGTGGATGGGGTCTCTGTCAGCTCTGATGCTATTCCCACCTCTGACTGGGGGCTTGGGATCGTCCTCCAGCAATCTTGAGCAAAGAAAGTAAAAGGAAGAGAAAGACGCGAGACTGCACAAGGCTAGCCCAGGCTGAGTGTTTTTATTTTTGCTTTGATATTCTGTTCTGGACTAGGTTTCCTCTACAAGGAAAATCCTATCTTTAGTAATCAGTTCAGAAATAACATTGCTTCATCTATTTAAGTTTCTGTTCTTTTAATACAAAACAAATACATTGTATATTCTGATTCATAAAGTTTCAAACAATATGGGAAGAATATAGAGGGGAAAAGTCTCATTCAATACACATTCTTTTGCATGTGATCAGTTTTCCCAGCACTATTTATTATAGCAGCTATACTTTCTCCACTGTATGTTCTTTGATCCTTTATTGCANTTCATCTATTTAAGTTTCTGTTCTTTTAATACAAAACAAATACATTGTATATTCTGATTCATAAAGTTTCAAACAATATGGGAAGAATATAGAGGGGAAAAGTCTCATTCAATACACATTCTTTTGCATGTGATCAGTTTTCCCAGCACTATTTATTATAGCAGCTATACTTTCTCCACTGTATGTTCTTTGATCCTTTATTGCAAGTTCAGTTCAGTTCAGTCGCTCAGTCCTGTCCGACTCTGCGACCCCATGAATCGCAGCACGCCAGGCCTCCCTGTCCATCACCAACTCCCAGAGTTCGCTTAGACTCAGGTCCATCGAGTCGGTGATGCCATCCAGCCATCTCATCCTCTGTTGTCCCCTTCTCCTCCTGCCCCCAATCCCTCCCAGCAGCAGGGTCTTTTCCAATGAGTCAACTCTTCACATGAGGTGGTCAAAGTACTGGAGCTTCAGCTTCAACATCAGTCCTTCCAATGAACACCCAGGACGGATCTCCTTTAGAATGGACTGGTTGGATCTCTTTGCAGTCCAAGGGACTCTCAAGAGTCTTCTCCAACACCACAGTTCAAAAGCATCAATTCTTTGGTGCTCAGCTTTCTTCACAGTCCAACTCTCATATCCATACATGACTACTGGAAAAACCATAGCCTTGACTAGACAGACCTTTGTTGGCAAAGTAGTATCTCTGCTTTTTAATATGCTATCTGCTGCTACTGCTGCTAAGTTGCTTCAGTCATGTCCGACTCTGTGCAACCCCAGAGACGGCAGCCCACCAGGCTCCCCCGTCCCTAGGATTCTCCAGGTAAGAACATTGGAGTGGGCTGCCATTTCCTTCTCCAATGCATGAAAGTGAAAAGTGAAAGTTAAGTCTCTCAGCCGTGTCTGACTCCTAGCGACCTCATGGACTGCAGCCTACCAGGCTCCTCCATTTATGGGATCTGCCAGGCAAGAGTACTGTAGTGCGTAGCACATGGTAAATGCTCTGTTCCAGGGCAAAAAGAATCATAATTAAAGGGCTTATTTCTTATAGGATTATCATTCTCTGTCTGAGGAATGGAAATGGTGACTTAGGAAGGAAGTTTACTTCTTCTGACAGTTTGACAAGCTTGCTCTGCTAGAATATAAACAGCTTTATAACTTCTGGTGGTTCTGGAAAAAAATGTTTCTATCTTCTAGATAACAGCTAAGAGGCAGGAGCTGATTATGAAGGCGTCCACCTTGTTACTTGCTGGGACACAACCAAAGGGGCATGATAAAGCTTCCTCTGATTTACTCCTAACAACCGTAGTGTTACTAATTAAAGTTTGGTGGGGCCAACAAAATGGTATACTTCACTTTCATTGAACAATCTTGGGAAATCTACTCACAGATGGATTTTTAAAACCATCTGTAATCCCAGGTTAAAAATGCTTCACTCAGTTTCTCCTTAGCAGTTTCAGAACAGGCATTCTGAAATATCTTTTCCTGGAGCAGTTTATTTTTTCTTTAGCCTGAATTACTTAGAAGTTCTTTTCTTTTAGGTGCCAGAGCAGTGCTCTGCATAAATTTTCTGAAGTATTGAACCAGAACTCATCTTTCCCCCTAGATGGTCTTTGGACCAAACCTCCCAAGAATGAGCTTTGCAACTACTAACTGAACTCTCTGACTCTTTCTGATGTATAAGATGGGGATGACATCACTGCCTCATTAATTACAAGGGTCAACCAGGAGAATTAAACTGCAAGATGCATTCTGAACATCACCTTTACAAATAAAAGATCATGCAAAACTATTCTTCCAACAATTACAAACATATTTTAGCACATTGGCACTTGCATTAGTTGCTATTGTTGCCACCGTATCTGTATGTTTATATTATAAACAAAAGACCCACATAATTTCCTGTGTGTTTCACTACTCGGAGGTGGTAGCAACTGTAATAGCTGTAAAAATAATCTAAATATTCCTTAGATGTCACCATTCTGTAGACAAGAATAAAATTTGAAGACAATCAGCAGATATAATATCATCTTCCTTTAAGCACCATTGCTAACACGGAACTCTCACATATATACCTAGTACTAAAATAAAGCTAATTCTGGGTCATGGAGCCTATTCTGAAACAAAACAAGTCCAATACCCAATACATCAGTCATCGATAGGTTAACAAAGGCATCCAATGACTAAAAGTCACAAAGAGAATTATAGACAACATCTGCATGGCATTAGGTTGGTCATAACTTTCCTTCCAAGGAGTAAGCGTCTCTTATTCCATGGCTGCAATCACTACTGCAGTGATTTTGGAGCCCAGAAACATGAAGTCTGACACTGTTTCCACTGTTTCCCCATCTATTTCCCATGAAGTGATGGGACCGGATGCCATGATCTTCGTTTTCTGAATGTTGAGCTTTAAGCCAACTTTGTCACTCTCCTCTTTCACTTTCATCAAGAGGCTCTTTAGTTCTTCTTCACTTTCTGCCATAACGGTGGTGTCATCTGCATATCTGAGGTTATTGATATTTCTCCTGGCAATCTTGATTCCAGCTTGTCCTTCTTCCAGCCCAGTGTTTCTCATGATGTACTCTGCATATAAGTTAAATAAGCAGGGTGACAGTATACAGCCTTTTCCTATTTGGAACCAATCTGTTGTTCCATGTCCAGTTCTAACTGTTGCTTCCTGACCTACATATAGATTTCCCAAGAGGCAGGTCAGGTGGTCTGGTATTCCCATCTCTTTGAGAATTTTCCACAGTTTATTGTGATCCACACAGTCAAAGGCGCTGGCATAGTCTTAGTTGTCCATATATGTGTGGGTTTATTTCTGGCTCCTCAATTCTATACCATTGATATATGTGTCTGTTTTTCTGCTGTTTTGATTACTATGGCTTTGCAAGATTTGAAATCAGGGCTTGTAATATCTCCAGCTTTGCTCTTTTTCTCAGGATTACTTTGACTCTTCTGGATCTTCTGTGGTTCCACATAAAGTTTAGGATTTTTGTTCTATTTCTATAAAAAAATGTGATTGGGATTTTGATAGGGATTGCACTGAAATCTGTGGATTACCTTAGGTAATCAAACACAAAATATCTGTCTGTCTTCACTTTCAGCAATGTCTTATAATTTTCAATGTACAGGTCTTCTACCTCTTTTGTTACCTTTATTCCCAGGTATTTTGCTGTTTTTGTTGGATACTAATGGGATTGTTTTCTTAATTTCTTTCTACCAGCTCATTGTTAGTGTACAGAAATACAACAGATTTTTGTATATTGACCCTATGCCCCGCAACTTTACTGTATTTGCTTATTTCCAGTCGTTTTAAAACTATATGATGGTTTTACTTCTTCCTTTCCAATTTGGAGGACTTTTGTCTCTTTTTCCTACTTAATCAATCTAGCTATGATTTCCAAAACTATGTTGAATAAGAGCCGCAAGAGGGGGCATCCTTGTCTCGTTCCTAATCTTGAGGGCTAGCTTTCAGTTTTTCACCTTTGAATATATTAGCTGTGAGTTTGATATGCATAGCCTTTATTATGTTGAGGAGCATTCCTTTTATACACATTTTATTGAGAATTTTTGTCATAATTGGGTGTTGTCTTCTCAAATGCTTTTCTGGGTCTATTCAGATAATCGTATGCTTTTTTTTAATCTCTCATTTTGTTAATATGATGTATCACTTGGACTGATTTGTGGATATTGAACCCTTCTTGCATTCCTGGAATAAATCCCACAATCTCACACCACACACAAAAACCAAAGTGGGTTAAAGACTTGAATGCAAGATCAGAAAGCATGCAACTTCTAGGACAAAAGAGGCAGTACACTTTTTGACATTGGTTTTAACATTACCTTTCTGGATACGTTCCCTCAGGCAAGGGAACCAAAAGCAAGAATAAACAAATGGGGCTATATCAAACTAAAAAGTTTCTGCACAGCAAGGAAGCCATCAACAAAATGAAAATGAGTCTGTCAAGCAGAGAAAATATTTGCAAATCATATATCTAATAAGAGGTGAAATGCATAAAGACCTCATACAATCATATAACAAATAAAAACAACCTGATTAGAAATTGGCCAGAAGAACTAAATAGACATTTTTTCCAAAAAGGGCCTAAAGATCGCTAACAGACATACAAAAAATTAGTGTTCAAAATCACTAATCATTGGGGAAATACAAATCAAAACTACAATGAGATGTCGACTCACACCTGTTAGAATGACTTATATTGAAAAGGCAAGAAATAACAAGAGTAGAGAAGATGTAGATAAAAGGGAACACTACACTATTGATAGGAATATAAACTGGTGCAGCCACTGTGGAAAACTGTATTAAGACTCCTTAAAAAATTAAGAGTTGAATTATCATATGATCCAGCTATTCCAATTACATTTATTTATCTGAAGAATTAAAAAATACATTTTAAAAGTAATATTAACTACTTCATATGCTAATGAAGCATTATTTACAACAGTCAAGATATGAAGCAAATTAAGTTCCTGTTAATAAATAAATGCATAAAGATATACCATACATATACAATGGAATACTATTCAGTCATAAAAGGATGAAACTTGGCCATCCATGACAACATGGATGGACTTCGAGCATATTATGCCAAGTGAAACAAGTCAGATGAAGAAACACAAATACTATATGATTTCATTCATATGTGGGATTTTAAAAAAACAAACAAACAAAAAAAAATAAATGAACAAACCAAATCAAACAGAAGCAAACACATAGATACAGAGAACAGTTATTGAAGCTTTCAACCCCAATCCTTTTAGAGTCATGGGTATAACTTTAAGATCTTCTATGGATTTACATATATGATTCATTTTCCTAAGTATATAATTTGTGTTCTCATTTTTAATAAAAGACTATATTGTATATGCTATTAAGTATTTTTCATTTTTATTTGCTTTAATATTAAGAATATTAGAGATTTTTCACCTTTATAATTATGTAGCTCTAACTCAGACTCTAGGAGGGACTCTTTTTCTTGCCTTTTTTAGCTTCTAGAGGCTCCCTGTATTCATTGGCTCAGAGCTCCTTCTTCCATCTTCAAATCCAGCAACATAGCATCACCAAATCTTCTTCTGACTAACTTTTCTGCCCTCTTCTTATCCTTATAAAGATTCTTATGGATGTTTTGGGCTCATCTAAATAATCCAGAATCATCTAATCTCCCCCTCTCGAGATCTTTAACTTCATTTTTAGTTGAGGTAAAATTGACATATATTATTATATTAATTCCAGGTGTACAACATAAAGACTGAATATTTTGTATACATTTGTATGTATTACAAAATGATCATCACAATAAGTTTAGTTAATATTCATCACTATGCTTAGTCACAAAATTTTTTATTGTGATGGGAACTTTTAAGTTCTACTCTCCTAGCAACTTTCAAATATGCAATACAGTATTGTTATCTGTAGTCACTATGCTACTGTAGGTTATATCCTCGGGAGTTATCTATTTTATAGCTATTGTTGTTCTGTAGCTAAGTGGTGTCCAATTCTCTGTGACCCCATGGGTTTCAGCATGCCAAGCTCATCTATCCTTCACTGTCTTCCAGAGTTTGCTCAAATTCATCATGTCTGTTGAGTCGGTAGTGCTATCTAACCATCTCATTCTCTACTGCCCCCTTCTTCTTTTGCCTTCAGTCTTTCCCAGCATCAGAGTATTTTCCTATGAGTTGGCTCTTTGCATCAGGTGGACAAAGTATTAGAGCTTCAGCATGAGTCCTTCCAATGAATGTTAGTACTGATTTCCTTTAGGATTGACTGGTTTGATCTCCTTGCAGGCCAAAGGACTCGAGAGCCTTCTCCAACACCACAGTTCAAAAGCATCATTTCTTCAGTGGTCAGCCTTCTTGATGCTCCAACTCTCACATCTATATATGACTACTGGAAAAATCATAGCTTTGACTGTACAGATGTTTGTCTGCAAAGTAATGTCTCTGCTTTTTAATATGCTGTCTACATTGATCATAGTTTTTCTCCCAAGAAGCAAGCATCTTTTAATTTCACGGCTGTAGTCACCATCTGCAGTGATTTTGGAGCCCCCAAAATATAAAGTCTGCCACTGTTTCCATGTTTCCCCATCTATTTGCCATGAAGTGATGGGACCAGATGCCATGATCTTTGTTTTTTGAATGTCGAGTTTTAAGCCAACTTTTTCACTCTCCTCTTTCACCCTCATCAAGAGGCTCTTTAGTTCCTCTTCGTTTTCTGCCATAAGGGTAGTGTCATCTGCATATCTGAAGTTATTGATTTTTCTCCCAGAATTCTCAAGTCCAGCTTGTGCTTCATCCAGCCCAGGATTTCACATGATGTATTCTGCATATAAGTTAAATAAGCAGGGTGACAATATACAGCCTGGATGTACTCTTTTCCTAATTTGGAACCAATCCATTGTTCCACGTCCAATTCTAACTGTTGCTTCTCGATCCTCATACAGGCCAATGATATAGAATAGAAATCTAGAAACAGTCTAGAATAGAAAAATCCAGAAACAGACCCGTGCTTATGCTGTAAATTGCTTTCTGAATTTTTATTAACTTGGGGTAGGCAGAGATTTCTTAAATAGTACACGTAAGTTACTAACCACATACACACACACACACATACAGATAGACTGGATCATAAAAATCAAAACTTTATTTGCATCAGAAGACATGGTTAAGAGAATGAAATTCAAGCCACAGACTTGGGAGAAAATGTTTGCAATACATAGATCAGCTGAAGCACTTCTACCCATAACATATAACAAATTCCTATACATGAATAAGTGGAAGATACCCAGTAATATAAATGGATAATGGGCCAAAGGCTTTGCCACTCCACAAAGGAAGATGTATAAGTTGCCAATGATTTGCTAGCCATATGAATATGTGCTCATTAAATAGAAATTAATACCAAAATGAGATACCACATCACACATACTAGGATGTCTAAATTAGAAAGGCCATTTCTAACAGATGTTAAAAAAACAGTTTGGTAGTTTTTTTAAATGATTAAACATACTCTTCCACAATGACTCAACAGTTTCACTCCTAATCATTGATCCAAAAGAAATGAGAACAACTTGCCACCAAAAGATCTGTACAAGAACAGCAGCTTTATTCTTTCTAGTTCCAGACTGGAATCAACTCAAAATGTCTTTCGAAAGGAAAGTGAATGAAGAGATTGTGCTAGATCCACACAATAAAATATCCTCAACAATAAGAGGAACAAACTTCTATTCATCCAACAATATGGAAGACGAGTAGAAGCCAGACACAAAGCACATGTGTTGTATTATTTTCATGTATATGAAGTCAAGTAACAGATAAAATTAACATATGGAGGCAGAAAGGGCAGTGCTGTTTCCCTCTGAGAGGCTGTCTGGGTACAAGTGCTCAGGATGCAAGCTGAGGGGTATAGGATGTGCTTTTCTCTTCCTCATTTTTCAAACAACACATCAGTTTTCCACACCATGTCTCCCTTGTGATGTCCACTGCCCCTCCAGGGTTCTTGCAGGACATACTGGCTGTTTTCCTGACCTCTGGGAGCATACTCCACCTTCAACAGTGATGAGTGATCCTCTGACCACTTTTCATCTTACAGATTTTGGTAGAAATCTCTCATCTGCTCATTGCCTCCTAACATTCTCCCTGTCATTGTGAATCCAACCCCTTTATTAACATTTTGTGAGTGAAAGTCACTCAGTCGTGTCCGACTCTTTGCGACCCCATGGACCATACAGTCTATGGAATTCTCCAGGCCAGAATACTGGAGTGGATAGCCTTTCCCTTCTCCNGACATTCTCCCTGTCATTGTGAATCCAACCCCTTTATTAACATTTTGTGAGTGAAAGTCACTCAGTCGTGTCCGACTCTTTGCGACCCCATGGACCATACAGTCTATGGAATTCTCCAGGCCAGAATACTGGAGTGGATAGCCTTTCCCTTCTCCAGGGGATCTTCCCAACCCAGGGATCGAACCCAGGTCTCCCACATTGCAGGCATATTCTTTACCAGCTGAACCACAGGGAATTTTAGTGGGGGCTTAATAAAAGAGAAGATAAGCGTTTCTCTTCAATCTGAGATCTTTAAGTAGAAATTTTTTCTTGAAAAATTCAACACAGTAATGTGACATTACTTTTCCCTGATGATTTGGGGTCCTAGATCAGTTCAGTTCAGTTCAGTCGGTCAGTCGTGTCCTACTCTTTGCGACCCCATGAATCGCAGCACGCCAGGCCTCCCTGTCCATCACCAAGTCTGAGTTCACTCAGACTCGCATCCATTGAGTCAGTGATGCCATCCAGACATCTCATCCTCTGGCGTCCCCTTCTCCTCCTGCCCCCAATCCCTCCCAGCGTCAGAGTCTTTTCAATGAGTCAACTCTTCGCATGAGGTGGCCAAAGTACTGAAGCTTCAGCTTCAGCATCAGTTCTTCCAAAGAAATCCCAGGGCTGATCTCCTTCAGAATGGACTGGTTGGATCTCCTTGCAGTCCAAGGGACTCTCAAGAGTCTTCTCCAACACCACAGTTCAAAACCATCAATTCTTCGGCGCTCAGCCTTCTTCACAGTCCAGCACTCACATCCATACATGACCACAGGAAAAACCATAGCCTTGACTAGACGGACCTTTGTCNCACTGTATAATCATAAGGGATTTGATTTAGGTCATACCTGAATGGTCTAGTGGTTTTCCCTACTTTCTTCAATTTAAGTCTGAATTTGGCAATAAGGAGCTCATGATCTGAGCCACAGTCAGCTCCTGGTCTTGTTTTTGTTGACTGTATAGAGCTTCTCCATCTTTGGCTGCAAAGAATATAATCAATCTGATTTCGGTGTTGACCATCTGGTGATGTCCATGTGTAGAGTCTTCTCTTGTGTTGTTGGAAGAGGGTGTTTGCTATGACCAGTTCATTTTCTTGACAAAACTGCTTCATTCCGCATTCCAAGGCCAAATTTGCCTGTTACTCCGGGTGTTTCTTGACTTCCTACTTTTGCATTCCAGTCTCCTATAATGAAAAGGACATCTTTTTTGGGTGTTAGTTCTAAAAGGTCTTGTAGGTCTTCATAGAGTTGTTCAACTTCAGCTTCTTCAGCGTTACTGGTTGGGGCATAGACTTGGATTACCATGATATTGAATGGTTTGCCTTGATCATTCTGTCATTTTTGAGATTGCTTCCAAGTACTGCATTTCAGACTCTCCTGTTGACCATGATGGCTACTCCATTTCTTTTGAGAAATTCCTGTCCACAGTAGTAAATATAATGGTCATCTGAGTTAAATTCACCCATCCCAGTCCATTTTATTTCCCTGATTCCTAGAATGTCGAAGTTTACTTTTGCCATCTCTTGTTTGACCACTTCCAATTTGCCTTAATTCATGGACCTGACATTCCAGGTTCCTATGCAATATTGCTCTTTACAGCATCGGACCTTGCTTCTATCACCAGTCACTTCCACAACTGGGTTTTGCTTTGGCTCCATCTCTTCATTCTTTCTGGAGTTATTTCTCCACTGATCTCCAGTAGCATATTGGGCACCTACTGACCTGGGGAGTTCCTCTTTCAGTATCCTATCATTTTGTCTTTTCATACTGTTCATGGGGTTCTCAAGGCAAGAATACTGAAGTGGTTTGCCATTCCCTTCTCCAGCCGACCACATTCTGTCAGACCTCTCCACCATGACCCGCCTGTCTTGGGTTGCCCTGCAGGCATGGTTTAGTGTCATTGAGTTAGACAAGGGTGTGGTCCTAGTGTGATTAGATTGACTAGTTTTCTGTGAGTATGGTTTCAGTGTGTTGCCCTCTGATGCCCTCTTGCAACACCTACCATCTTACTTGGGTTTCTCTTACCAGGGCCACTCAAGCAAAGCGCAGCCACTGCTCTTTACCTTGGATGAGGGGTATCTCCACACCACCGCCCTTTCTGACGTTCAACGTGGGATGGTTATTCTAGGCCCTCCTTCTCCTGCGCAGCCACCACTCCTTGGACTTGGGTTGCTCCTCCCAGCAGCCGCCCCTGGCCTCGGGCGCCACCTCTGTCACTTCTGGGTACTAGTAAGTGGCAATAATTCTCTTTCGATTTGAGTAAGAAGGCTAGCATTTAAAATGGTTCTTCATCACATTTAAAAATGTGAAATGTTGATTAAACATAAGTATCCGATCTCTATAACAACTGCTGCTGCTAAGTCGCTTCAGTCGTGTCTGACTCCGTGCGACCACATAGACGGCAGCCCACCAGGATCCGCCGTCCCTGGGATTCTCCAGGCAAGAACACTGGAGTGGGTTGCCATTTCCTTCTCCAATGCATGAAAATGAAAAGTGTAAGTGAAGTCGTTCAGTTGTGCCCAACTCTTAACTAAGAACCAAATTATAGACTCAGGTTTAAAATTAAGTTTTGAAGGAAAGAACTGCTATTTTTAAAATTGAGATGTCTAAAAAAAATTCACTTCATATAGCAATAGCACAGAGAAATTTATTTTAGCACATAGAAGAAGTCCCAGGAGAAATGATTGATATTATTGTGAAGTTCCCAATTTATAACTTATTATATTATTATTAAAACATCTTATCACTTATGAACCAGTTTATAACATAGGATGAAATTTCTCTTTTTTTATAATTTAAAAAATATCTTAATTGAAGTATAGTTTATTTACAATGTTGTGGTCATGATTCCATTTTATATATATATATATATATATATATTCTTTATTCTTTTCTATTATGATTTATCACAAGATATTGAATACAGTTCCATGTGCTATACAGTAGGACCTTTTTGTTTATCCATTCTATATGTAACTGTTTGCATCTGCTAATCCAAAACTCTCAATCAATCCTTCCCCCACCCCTCCTTCCCCTTGGCAACTACAAGTCTGTTCTCTATGTGAGTCTGCTTCTGTTTTAATAAGTTCATTTATGCCATATTTTAGATTTTACATATAAGTGATATCATATGATGCTTGTCTTTCTCTTTCTACTTCATTTAATATGATAATCTCTAGGTCCATCCATGCTGCTGCAAATGGCATTATGTCATTCTTTTTATGACTAAGTAGTATTGCGTTGTATGTAAGTACCATATCTTCTTTATCCCTCTGTCGATGGACATCTAGGATTTTTCCATACCTTGGCTGTTGTGAATAGTGCTGCCGTGCACATGGGGTGCATGTATCTTTTTGAGTTGTGGTTATGTCTGGGTATGACCAGGAGTGGGATTGCTGGATCACGTGATGACTCTGTTTTTAGTTTTTTAAGGAACCTCTGTGTTGTTTTCCATAGTGGTTGCACCAACTTACATTCCCACCAACAGTGTAGAAAGTTTACCTTTTCTTTTCAGCATTTGTTATTTGTAGACTTTTTTAACAGTGGCCACCCTGACCAGTGTAAGGAGGTACCTCATTATAGTTTTGATTTACATTTCTCTAATAATTAATGTTGAGCAGGCTTTCATGGGCCAGTTGGTCATCTGTAGGATGGTGTTTCTCTTAACAGCTATATGCAGAGAGGAGATACTCTTTTCTATTTTTCTGTGGTTGATTTTCTCTTAGTTAATAAGGAAGCATTTTCAAGGTTAAATTTTTATTTCATTATTTTTCACTCTTTTGTTTATTTGGGTTTTGTTACAATTAAAAAAAATTACTGAAATAGTGTACCAGGCATGTGATATATATATATAACTAATCTCTACTCAGGACGAGTTACCTTACATGTGTTTGTTCTTTGCAACCTGTCCTTTATATGCAAAATCTTACAGCTTCCGTAAGCACCTCATAATCCGGACGACTATTTTCACATGGTATCCTTCCTCCCTAGGATGTCCTCAGAAAATCAGAACATGGACAACAGGCTCTTCTTTGAGACTGTATTCAGGCACTTCAAAAGACACAAGGTGCAGATTTCAAGTGCAATAAAAAAGACATTTCCTTTCTTTGAAGGCCTCCGTGACAACGAACTCATCACTAGTAAAATGTATGAAGTAAGTGAAGTTTATTACATCACAATTGGTAAAGTGGCCTGAAACTAGGTTAACTTTCACATCCTGGGCCCAGATATCAGAGTATAACTAGCCATCTGAAGAGTCTCCAGTGAGAGGGGGACATTTCCAAGTAGTGATGCAGGTGATCCTAAAAGGCAGAAAGGGAAGAGGGAGCAGAAACAGGCATCACTAGAGGCAGTCCTGTCTCTAACTGAAGGGGTGGTACTCATAGTGAACACAGGAGTCAGGGTGAATAACACTGGAGACAGGCTGGATCTGAAGTGGGTGTTCTCCGTAGATATTTACTACCTTGCAGAATGCACACAATACAGCCTAAATTAAATTAATGTCAGTGAACCGATGAATAAATTTAATTTATTGATTTGATAAAAACCATAATTGACAGAGCATTTCTTTTCAATGAATATCAATTTAAATAGTTAGATCTGGAAACATTAAAACCCACTGAGACAATGTCATGTTAAAGCAAATTTGGGAGTAGATGCAGGCTATTCTTTCTCCAACAGTTTTCAGTTTTCTTTTTTTCTGGTATTTTTGAGTCTTGGAATTTGTGTTAATTTTAGCAATAGGTGTTTCTGGAGTTACAGAGATGCAAGTCTTCAGTTTGACCTACAAATATGCTTTCCCTGTGGTCAAGTTCACAAAATGAAGCAGTGTCACCTGGCTTCCTTGAGCTCTTCCAGGCCAAGTCAGGACTGATGAAGGGGCAGGAGTTGTCCAGTCAACAGAATAGTGGCTCATCACCTGCCAAGGCTATTCCTCAAAGAGTTGACCAGGCTCTTAGAGAGTTATGTATTCATTAAGTTTGAACCCACTTTTAGACTTCAGAATTGGGCCTTCTTACATACAATGTATATGAGGGTGAGGAGATCAGATTCACAAATGGATTGTTTTAAGAAGAGAGGATTTATTGTTTCACTTAGTAGCCATAGAAATATACAGAAATTCTAAACCTCTATGTGAAAAGATACCTATTTATGGAAATTAGAATACATTAACTTGAAATCTCTTTCTAGGGCTCTCTTGTAATGTGGAAGTCTGTATTTCTATTTTTCCCATTCAGTGCTTTTAAGGACTGTCAAGATTCTTGCAGAAACCTGGTCCCTGTACCAAGAGTGGTATACAGTGTTCTCAGTGAGCTGGAGAAGACATTTAACCCATCGCTTCTGGAAGCTTTGTTCAGTGAGGTCAACATGCAGGAATATCCTGATTTAAATCACATTTATAAAAGCTTCGAGAATGGTAATTATCCTATTATCTACCTTTTGATGTTCAAGGTCAGTTTTGGTCAAGTATATAACGAGCTCCCATCACATGCCATAATTAGTGCTGAGCAGTGGGGATGCAACAGGTAAGGAAACACACAAACCCTGTCTTCTCAGAGCTCATGTTATAAAGGCTATGGTACAACACCCACCTGGAGGTCTGCTTAACTAGGCACTTAGACTCACGGGAGGACCAGAGCCACAGTGCCATCCAATTTAGATAGAAGGACAAATGACAGGCCAGCAGTGGTCTACACAGCAGTCCACACAGTCGACTAATACCCAGTTTAAGCTTAGCTGTGGGTGGAGGATCCATCCTGGAGTAGCAGCACCATGTCTATGGGCATCAAGAACTCAACAACTCTATAGTTATAACTTTCAGGGACCCCATGAGAGACAAGAGTCACCACTCTGAAGGAAGACCCAAGAATAGTCCATAGAGAGTCCCATCCAGTCTACACACAATTTACCAGTCACATGTCATTTTTCTAACCTTAAACCCAGAACTGGCCTAGTAACACAGACGAGAGTTCACCTTCATCAGATTTTCAAAGTACTTAACTGAACGTAAGCTCAAGTTCAAATTTGCCCTTAAGGAGAAATGGTTTCATTTAACTTTCTCCACAAAGAGGTAAAACAAACATTGCTTAAATACCACAAAACCTACTGCTCTACCAGTCTATTTTTGATGCTACACAAAACTAAAACTTTGGTTCACCCCTTTTTCCTGAGAAAGCACTGCTTATACCCGGTACTATGTAAGGAAGATGTTCTTCCAAGATTTTTTTGTTTAGACTTCACACGAAAAATTTGGTCTCAGCTAAGACTTCCCAAGAGCAATGGAGATTTCACAGGAAAAATGATTCTCTGAACTGAGGAGAGAGGGTGCTATGGGAACAGGCGCAGAGTGAGAAGGGCTGTAGAGCTTCTGGAAAAGGATATGGCCAAGTGGTGTCACTCAGAGCGAGAAGCACACTGTGGGAGCTGACTCGAGAGGGGCGTGTTTGGAAAACAGATCTTGCAAGGTCTTAAATCTAAAGGCAAGCAATTTGACAGTAAAGAGACAGGCATTGCCCCAGGAGGAGCCCCTGTCATCAGCCCTGGGGCAGCCCAGGCTTACCATCCCTTCCCCAGATTCACAGCAGAGACCTACCCTCTAGAATCCCTGGTTTACTACCTTCTTCCAACATTTGCCAGGTCATCTGGCTTAGATGGTAAAAGCATCTGCCTACAGTGTGAGAGACCCGGAGTCAATCCCTGGGATGGGAAGATCTGCTGGAGAAAAAGGGCAACCCACTCCAGTATTCTTGTCTGGAAAATCCCATGGACTGAGAAACCTGGTAGGCTGCAGTCCATGTGGTCACAAAGAGTCGGACACGACTGAGCGGCTTCACTTTCACTTTCCACTTTCTACATGCAGGGGCTCTGGGCTGGCGTCCTGGTTCTTGTTAGCAGTCTCCTGGGTCCCTGGTCCAGGAATCATGACCGTCCTGCAGCGCTGTAACAGGCACTGCCTGCTTGCAGCTTAAGAATGTCCTTCTTGTGTTCTGGGATCTGGGGCATCCCAGGGAGGTGTCTAGAGTTCCTCCCACATCTTCTGGTTTGTCTCTTTGCAATCCACTCATCCCCCAGGACCCAATGAACCCAACTTTCCTCTTATCTAGCACCATGTGTAAAGTTTTTGGGCTTTCTCTTTTATACACACAGATCCCCTAGGATCCTGGCCCTTCTCCAGAGGAAATCTGTTTCTTTCTTACAGTTTGAACAGTTCAATACACACATTTCACTTCCCTTAGTTATGTAAACATGTTTCATCCTCACGGTGTGTTTATTACACATGACTGACAGCCTCAGGATGTTCCCACGACTCTTTTATCCTTATATTCACATGGCTCATTTCTGTGCAGAGAACATAACTGCTCCCTTGCTGGGGTTTCTCTTTTCTGTCCAAGGATGATGGGGGAACTTTATCATGAAGGTTGGGATCCACTAATCTCTGAGTGACCCAAGAGCTGGAAATTTCTAAATGTGCAATTCTGAGATGATGTTTCTGGTCTCTAGAGGAGATCTTTAATTGTCTTCTCTCTCCCTCTCTTCAGTGATCCAAAAGAAAATTAATTATGAAGAAAGTAACGGACAAAAGAGGCCTGCCATCCAACTGAGCCTTGAGCAAGGTGATTGAGACCAAGCGCAAAGAGGAAAAGGAGAAGGGGAGGTGGAGGCCCGAGTCCTGAGCAAAGGTTGGGAATCAGGAAAGAAATGTTGAAGGGCCACGGAGAAGGCAGGGGGGATGTTTGTATGAGCATGTAACCAGAGGCTGAGTCCTCGAGGACTGGCTGTGACAAGAGGCTGTTGCCCTAAATACCAAGACAAAGAAAAAGGAACCCAGGGTGTCAGTAGCCAGATTTAAACAGAAGGACTGCCTGGAAGTCATTGTGATTTAGAAAGAATCCTATAGGAGAAGATCCATGTGAAGGTGTGATGGGCTAAGCACCACGGGCCCAAGGTCAATGTCAGAGAGAAGGCCCTTCATGATAGCAGAAGAAAGGACTGATTTAAATGTGGGGGAGGTTGTTCAAGAGCAGAATATTTAAGGAAAAAGGCAGTCATATAGATTCAGAGGCAAGGAAGTGGTAGAGATGCGGAGGAGTGGATGTGGGTGTTTGAGAGAAAGGGGAGAATAAATAGGCAGCTATTTCCTACCCCAGGGGATCTTCTCAATCCAAGGACTGAACCCAAGTCTCATGTCTCCTGCACTGGCCAGTGGGGGTTTTTTTGTTTTTCATTTTTTTACCACTAGTACAACCTGAGAGATAGGGAAATACATAAAGATGGAAAGATATAGAAAAAAAGAATACAAGGGCTGGGGAAAGTGGAGGAGAATCGGACATTGAATCCTCATGGAGAGGCCAACAGAACAGATTAAACAGATCCTGTACAGGGAGGGAGTGGGGAAGAGGCTCCAGGACTTTGCAGGAAGGTCACCAGTCATGGATAGCTCTGGGGACAAAGGCAGGTTCACGCTGGCTATAGGCGTCAAGATAACCATTGCTGGTCACTGAATGGCTGGTGGAGGTCACATAAGGAGATGGCCTGTCTAAGGCACTTTCAACCAGAGGTGAAGCTGATTCCAGTCTCTAGGATCTGACACATCTGTTGGAATTTCCCAGATGGTCCAGATGGTTTCCATCTAGACATCTGGAGAAGAAAGAAAAAGAAAGAAAGTGAAGTCACTCAGTCATGTCAGACTCTTTTGCGACCCCATAGACTGTAGCCTACCAGGCTCCTCAGCCCATGGAATTTTCTAGGCAAGAGTACTGGAGTGGGTTGCCATTTCCTTCTCCAGGGGATCTTCCCGACCCAGGGATCAAACCCAGGCCTCCTGCGTTGCAGGCAGACGCTTTACTGTCTGAGCCACCAATCTTCATCTTTATCAAGACTAAAAAGGGATAAGGGAAGAACAGCATAGCTAATGCTCCAGCTTCTGAAATAAACTTTTCCTTTCTGCCCCCTAGGAGCTGGCGGAGACTTTCACTCCAGCCTGACCTCCTCACAGGCAGCTCCCTTGTCTCATGATGGTCTGTTCCTGGAGACTGTTGTGACCTTTTGCTGTCGTGTCCCGTTTGGGGATGTGATATGGAGCCTGCTTCTTTGTGTTACTGACTGCGCAGAATTGTCAGCCTTTGCATCTGCATTTTCTCAAGGATTTAGACCAAAGAGTCCTAGTTCTCTGAGTTGCCTGGGAGGGTCACTCCTTCCACTCCTTAAACACACTTGCTGCCAATCCCTGAAGGCTCTGGGCCTGGACATTTGGCCTAGTCTCCTGGCTTTGCAGTGTTCTGCTCTGTCCTGCTTGGTCTGGCAGTGACCTCAGTGCTTTGATGTCACGTCCAGCAGAGGCCAGTCTACAACCAGAGTCACAGAGTGAGGAGACAGGGGAGGGAGAAGCAGGTGATGGGTGATTCTCGGGGGGAAGGGTTCTTCCCCTGCTAGTCCCTCACATGGACCGTGGACACCACATGACTCCCATACAAATGCTCTCCCATCATACTTGGGACAGAGACCAGGAGCTGCCCTCCGAACACCAGACAGGCCTCCGAGAAAAACGTTTTGGTATTTTAACAACCAGTAACCACTATTTACAACACTTGACCTCCATTAATCCATAACACTGTTAATAATGATACTAAATTAATAAGATTAATATCAATTTATGACAATCATAATGATTTCATTTTTCAGATCAGTCACAATATTCCAAATAGTGATACAGACAATAGTTTATTTAACTGTCTCAAAAATCCCAAGATGAAGTATTTATATAACATCCTGAACTGAATGGAATATAACATCCTCAGTTTTCAGACAAGAAACAACCAGCTTAGAGAGTTCGGTTATTTGTACAAGTTAATGGCAACCCACTCCAGTGTTCTTGCCTGGAGAATCCCAGGGACGGGGAACCTGGCGGGCTGCGGTCTATGGGGTCGCACAGAGTCGGACACGACTGAAGCAACTTAGCAGCAGCAGCAGCAGCAGTCCAGCTTCGAACCAGAATGGAATGCTGCTGTGTGGGGTGTCCCAGCAGGAATTCAGGGGCCCGGCCTGGCTTCAGATTCTGCCTCGAGGTATTGGGGTAGTAGTCGGTCATTGTTCCTCAGCTGCACTGTCTGTAATAGCGGCTTCTTCAGAGGGTGATGGACTTTAAGCAAGTTACGTCATATAAAGCACTCACAAGCTTGCCTGAGGCGTGTCCATCCACTTGGTACATTTAATCATCATCATTGCTTGCGTCTGGTGCCAGAGTCCAAGCTTTTAACCATGACAGTGACCATTCCTGTGATGAAAGCAACGCCCACTCCTGACCCAGAAAGATAACTTGAAAGGCACCGTCTCCCCACTCATAGAGCAACTAGTCTATAATAAATTTCATGTCTTTCCTCCACGAGTTTCCTTTGAAAGTTAGTAATATAGAAGAGTCTCAGGGACCTTCTCACACCGTGGAAAGCCCTTATGTAGCTTCCAGTTGGGGAAGATTATTTAAGGAGGGATGTTCTAAGTTATTATTACACTTTTATAAAAGGAAAAAAAAAAACTTTTCAAGTGATTACTGAAAGCATAGTTATACATGTATTAAAAAGTTATACATTTATTATAAACGACATTTATTCCAAAAGTTAACATTTAAGAATACAAAAAACACAACATGCATGAATCCATGCTCTCAGCTGTCCATCTACTAGTGCAGCTGGTGGGACTAGAAGGGGTGAGTGGGTGGAATGTGGCAAGGAATGAGCAGAAGAGAAGGGAGTGTGTGTGTGTGTGTGTGTGTGTGTGTGTGTGTGTGGAGGGTGTGGAGGGAGGAAGCAATGAAGTCTTCTAAAACTCAAAGTGTGGTCTAGGGGCAATCCTGCCAGGAAATGAAATCCCAGAGCATCTTGATGATGGGGAGTAAGGAATATAAAGAGAAACTCTTCAACCTAGGACCCAACTGATACACAGCAAGTCACCAATAGGTGTGTCCAAGAGTCTTACCCAACAAGAAGGGCTGACATGCCCAAGTGAGAGAAGCGCTGTGTCTCACATCGCCCTCACCCCAAGGGGAGGCTCCCAGTCCTGAGGATGTGGCACAGAATAGGCACTAGGGCCCACAGCCTATATTAAAACTTTGGGAAATAATTTAAAATCACATTTTACATTAATTAATTTGTTTACAAAAGTAACACTAAATGAAAAAGTCAAATTGCACTGAAAAATATGTCTATATGTTCATATATTATTGAGGCTGGAGGGGACAGAGTGGGAGGGACTGATGGAATCCGTGAGGACCAGAGACGGTTGCCAGGGAGGAAGGGCGTGTGTGCTGGTCCTGGGTGGTGTGCCCGGGGATTCAGTCCTTCCCACACACACCCCGCCCCCCGATCTGCTCGGCCCTCTGTCTCAGGCCACTGGCCCCTGTGGACTTGTTTGTCAGCTCCCCTTGCTGCTGCCTCCCTGCTGGGTTCCTAACATGGAGACCCTGGCAGGAGAGTGGGAGTAAGGGAGCAGCCAGGTGTTTCTCCATCACTGCCTCCAGCCGCAATTCTGGCAGCAGCCGCAGCTCAGCCTTGACTGCACCTTCCACGAAGCAGGCAAATCATGGTCCAGCCTCTGCCTGCCAGTGACCTCAGCCGTGGTCTCCTCTATCCCTCCCGTAGCCTCCTGGCGACTCTTGTTTATGTTGTCACATTCTTCCCCTTGGTCCTCTGTGCTCTTCCACCAGCGGTGTAGCCAATCCCTGGATTAAATTCCCTCTGCTTTAAAAGCTTAGAGTGGTTTATATCTTCCTGTTGGATGCTGATGGATGTGGGAGGAAAGAAAAACATTGATGAACCAAAACCTGATTTAGGTATGACCCCAAGTGAAAATGGACTCTCGGATCACCTCAGTGAAATGGAGCAGATGAATGCGAAGAAGAAAGCTAGAACCAGCGACCAAAATGGGGCTCTAGAAAGCCAACAAGCAAGTGAACAGTGTGCCCTGGAGTCTGAACCAGCAGGTAAGACTGCCTGACTGGGTTTGACCAGTGTGGAGGGGAACAGGCAAGTGGAGGGACTTGGTGTTTTGGACAATAGCACAGGTGAAGCCTTTGGTGATGATTAGAATGCTTGAGATGAAAACATAGAAAGACAAAGTTGGCATAGAAGAGGCATACATCAGCCGTGTCAATAATTAAGAAGCAAAGACTAGGAGAAGGTAGGAAGTAGAATAGAGTGGCTCAGCTGAGCAACAAGGTAGAGGACAGCAGGGCCAGCCTCGGGTGAGGCAGGGAGACCCTTTCTTAGGAGGTGTGAGGACCGTCTCATTCTCGGCACCTTTTCTGCCTCAACTCTAGACCCTGCTGGGCCCCGTGGGACACTGACTTAAAATGCAGAGAAAAGAGCACGCATAAATAAAGATACAAAGAAAAATGAATACCAAAAAACTAGGGGGGAAATGGGGGAGGCACCAAAAGAGAGCTCCACAGAGAGAGGAGCAGAGGGCAATGCAGAGCGAGCAGAGAGGAGGGAGAGAAAGGGAGACTCTGTCCCGTCTGAGGAGGCGGTCATCAGAACGGAGGCCCAGGGGCTGTTCCTAACGCCACTGAAAGAGAAGGTGTTCTCAGTTATCCAGACGGCCCTGTAACCCCTCAGCCAAAAAAGATTCTCCCCAGGAAGGAAAGACAAAGCGAAAAGCCCAGAGCTGAGGGAGGAACAAAGGAAGACACGGAATCAGTTTGGGGAAGAGGTTTTGTGGATCTCCTGCCCCTTCCTTTGTTCCTCTAGAGTCCCTTCTCAAGTCTAAAGTCACTTTCCAAGTGGTCTTAAACTTCAGGGACTCGTTTGTATGAGTGCTAGTTCAGACTTAAGCTTGAGTCATCCCATGTCATCCCAGGAACGTAGACAATGGAAGGAACACCTTTCTAGTAGTTTTAGCTCTAGACTGAAAAGCTGGGGGAAGAAACTTCAGTTTCTTCTTTTTGCACAAATCAGAAAAACAGCTACTGTGTAGATTTTCCTTTTTGATCTCAGCAGATGAACTGGACTGATAGTGTTTACTCAGATTTAAGACATTATCTGAATCTTGGTTTGAGTAGATTTGGGATCTATCTGTAATATTAACTAGATCAGATAGCTTTTATATTTTCATACGTACACAGAGGATCACCTCACCCTTGTCAATGTCCATCAGTTATTGAACTTTGTGAACTGGCCTTGAAACATTACAACAATGTTTTGTTGCACCAATTTTATAAACTTTTTCAGTTCAATATGTGCTATTTTTCAGATACAAAGCAAAGTTTAATTTGTCAAGGTTCATACTCTTTGTTTTAGCAGAATTTGATAGAGGATTTTTTATATACATTTGTAATTGATAAAAATAAACTAGATTGCAAATTTTTTTCTTTTTTTTTTAAGCAAACCATGTACCAAGTTTTTTGGTTCAGATGGCATAGGCCAAGTTAAATTGCATTCTCTTACAGGATATGAGTATATTTCTGTAAGTATAAATATGTTGAAATAAGGTTTTTAAACACACACACAAATGCACACACATAGGAAGGGACAGAGTGAGCAGCAGGAAGGAGAAGGGTGGGTTGGATCCCCTCACCCCCAGCAGTGGAATTACAGGGAGAAGACTTCTTAATGCTAGTGAACGGTGCTCACTCCTTTTGGGGGAGACAAATTAAAATTCTTCATACACTAAAATTTGATCCAGGAGCAGAGCCATCCAACCATGGACTACAAATCAATTCCTGTTCTGTCCATCTGGAGGATATGAAGAAGGAAAAGCCATTTTTTAACTCAGAAGTTCAACTGCAAGCCCAAACAAGGACTGACTATAACCAGGTGTCTGACATAATAGGTAAGGCTGACAGAAAGAATGTGGAGCAGGGGTCAAGGGAATCAGGCAAGAGGCGTGGGCATCAAGGTCAAGCCAGCCAGTCCAGGTGGCCTTGGGCAAAGGAGGACAGGGAACNCAGAAGTTCAACTGCAAGCCCAAACAAGGACTGACTATAACCAGGTGTCTGACATAATAGGTAAGGCTGACAGAAAGAATGTGGAGCAGGGGTCAAGGGAATCAGGCAAGAGGCGTGGGCATCAAGGTCAAGCCAGCCAGTCCAGGTGGCCTTGGGCAAAGGAGGACAGGGAACCAGCACTCTGTGCTGTGAGTGTATCGGAAGAGGTTCCCCAGGGACCAGAAAAATATCAGAAGATGGTGGGTTATAAGTACTGATGACCAGGAGACTATTTCCAAAGTAAGAGAGGAAAGTAGGGGGCTAGAAGATAAAGGAAAGGGAAANGGATCTCCTGAGGCCTGATCACGCTTTTGCGTATGCCAAGCCTCCTTCCTCATGACCTTTGCCATGGGTGGAGTTCCTCACGCCGGCCCCCCGGCACACCGACCACTTGCCTTGAATTAACTTAGCTTCTAGGTCTACCAGGTGCTCTCATTCTGGGGTTTCCTGCTGCATGGGCTCCACCCTGAGATCCTAAGGGGGTTTGTTCCTCTGTGCAGTGATCAGCAGTGAGGACTCTGCAGAATCCAGTGATGAAGATGAGTTCCCAGAACCCTCCACACCAACACCAAGAAGGGTGGCTGGTAAGGAAAGGGGAGAGCAAGACCAAGGCTGCAGGAGTCTGCAGGAGAGCTACATGGATACCCTGCTGNAGATCCTAAGGGGGTTTGTTCCTCTGTGCAGTGATCAGCAGTGAGGACTCTGCAGAATCCAGTGATGAAGATGAGTTCCCAGAACCCTCCACACCAACACCAAGAAGGGTGGCTGGTAAGGAAAGGGGAGAGCAAGACCAAGGCTGCAGGAGTCTGCAGGAGAGCTACATGGATACCCTGCTGCATGTAAACTAGACGCTGCTGTATAGCAAGGGAACTCAGCTCAGTGCTTCCTGGTGACCTGGAGGGGTGCGATGGTGGGAGGCAGGGAGGGAGGTTCAAGAAGCGGATATGTGTATTCATATAGCTGATTCGCTTCCCTGTACAGCAGAAACTATCACAACATTGTAAACAACTAAAATCTAATGAAAAAAAAAAAAAACAGTTTCCACTGCAAGCCCATCTGCTTTGCAAGTTTTCATAGAAATTATAAGACTTTGGGGAATAGATAACTGTTTCTTCCTCTTACTTGATAGAGACCGTGTTGTTTAGTTACTAAGTCGTGTCTGACTCTTTGAGACCTGATGGATTGAAGCCTGGCAGGCTCCTCTGTCCATGGGATTTCCCAGGCAAGAATATTGGAGTGGGTTGCCATTTCCTCCTCCGGGGGATCTTCCTGACTGAGGGATCAAACCCGAGTGTCCTCCTTGGCAGGCGGATACTTTAGTACTGAGCCACGTGGGAAGCCAATATACCCCAATTAAGACAGAAACCAGGGATTTCAGAAAAACAACCACATCCAGAAAAAGGGCTTGGCAAAGAGGTAAGAGCAAATAAAATCTCACCACTGTTGTAAAGGAGCAGTGTTAAATGACCATTCTAATTCTTTGCTATACCGTTCAAAGTAAAATATAAACTTGCTCTAATTTAAGATGGTTCATATTTAGCTTTTGTATTCATCAGTGAGGTTAGTTATTGAAATAAACCTGAAGAAATCAAGGACTCAAAAACCATAGAATTTTTATTTCTTGTCAAGTAAACATTGCAAGGAGTCTTAGATGGTGGGAGTGGGGCAGGTGCAGGGGGGAAAGGAGTCTGTTTAAGTAGTCTGGCTGGAATAGCCAAGTGGGAGATCTGCCTTCTTCAAGACCAGACTTGATCTCTCCAAGACTGCCCTGGGAGAGAAGCAATGCTAAAAATAAATACAGACATAGATACCAAAACAGCAACAAATCTATAATGGGCTGGGCAAAAACAAAGACTGTGATGTAAGAAGATGAAAGGCTGGGACTTCCCTGATGGTCCAGTGGCTAAGACTCCATGGTCCCAATGCAGGGGGACTGGGTTCAATCCCTGGTCAGAGAGCTAGATGCCACATGCCACGGCTAAGAGTTCGCAAACCTCACCTAAAGATTCTGCAAGCTGCAATGAAGACCTAGCACAGCTAAATATTTAATAAAAGTAGCAGAAGAAGATGATAAAGGGCCATACAAAGCAGTGAAGTCCCAGGGGAGTAAAGTTTTCTCAGGGGCAGGCAAGGTAAAGGGATAAAATACAAGCCTACAGATCATATGAATATAAAAGACAGATCATGATGGTCTGATCGACGTATATTCTAGGCCTTGGTTTTCAGAGCTTCCCAGGTTTCTTCCTATATTGGTCCCTTTGTCACACACTGAGAACTTCAAGGGACATTTTCTCCATTCTGCAGTGAAAATGAGTGAAGACTCTTTAGAGTCCAGCGAGGACGAGACGCCCTGGGGAACACAGAGCTCAGCTCTGAGAAGTGGTCCTGATGAGGGTAAGGACGGCCATCCCTGAGCTCCAGACATCAGGAGTTTTCTAGTGCAATTTACTCTGAGCACACTCCACAGCCAATAGTTCAGTGACCCTTCAGAGCCCATTCTCTGCGTGTACTCCTGTGACTATTCTGAAAATTGCAAGGAAACCATTATCACTTCAGATTAACGCAATGGCTCTAGTCAGATGGCACTGCACTTTACCGCGTGCGCTCAGATGTATCCCCCACGAAGGACTAGGTTACATAGTGCTTTCTGCCTCTGCCCACCTGCTGTTTGCAGAAAGCAAAGTGAAGGAGTCTACCTCTGCTTGAGTTTCTATCCCAAACTCAGAAGTTTCTGGTCATGCTCCCCAAGTTTTGACAGAAGCAAAAGCTTCTGGTTATTACCATCAAATTTCATTTATAGCTTTTGGCAGATGACCCCCCAACATGGCACTGGTCTATACAATATTTGAAAATATTTTCTCCAACAAAATATCCTTTTATGTTTACAACAACTTATTATAAAAGGTAGTTCAGAAAACTGGTTTCCTAATTTCCCAGTTGAGGAGACTCCAGCACATAAACATTTAAGAATCTTTTACACATCATATAGAGAAAGTTACCAGAAGATGCAAAACCAACAACCTGGACTCTTAGTAAACATTTGCAATCCTTTATTCAAAGTCTTTAACACAACATTGTAAAGCAACTAGACGCCAAAAAAATAAAACATTAAAACAAAATCTCTACAGCCAGATATAAAATAGCCATGTTTTACTATTTTAGAAGGACAGTGTCGTGTACACCCTATATGTTACAAAACACCCCAGGACAGAATCCCATGATTAAATATACCATATTAGTGTTCCTGTAGCAAATTGTGTGAATTCACATCAATTGTGATATTTTATTGGACTCCTGGCAGCTGAAGTCCAGATTCATTGGCAAATTAGTTAGCTGCAAGCCTATGAAAAAAAAAAAAATGTTGGTTTTCAAAACTTCTTTGATTTTGCAATCATGGCTAAAGGGTAAGGGATCTCCACTCCGTTTGGTAGTGATCACTTTCCTGTAGATTGGGAGAAACAGAAATGACCATCGCTGCATCTTTATAGCCCATGTCTTGTCTACAATGTGAGTAATCACAAGATTTACTACTCTTTTAGTTACAGATTACTGATTTTACTTCCCTTTGCTTCCTAGATCCTACAGATATTGGAAACACATCGATTCACAGGAGAAGAAATAGGAAAAGATGTAAGAACAATTAAAACTTCTTGATGTAACAAATACCTTTTTGGGGTGCAAAAGCTTCATTTAGCTTTTTGACTATACCCTTGAAAATAAAATGATACATTTCTAGGTGTTTTCAATAATTCATATTATTCATTTTAAACTAGATGAGCTGGGCTAATTGATGTCACAGGGAGGCCTCAAGAAGTTCAGTGTCGCAGTGCAATACAAGTTTATTCTTCACTCACCTAAAAGGATAAAGCAGTTCCCAGGTTGGAGGGGTGCTCATTGAAAGCCCAGCTGATGAAGGCTCTGATGTTGAAATTGTTGCTTCCATGGTCTCTCTGGATAAGAAACAGAGTGAAAGCAGGAGCATTAATATGTGCAGACAAGAGGAAAGGGTAAAAGCTAGTGACCAAAGGGATGCCTTCCATAGCAAAGTCGTGCCCGCTTCCAGCCTTGGGGGTGGTTCCTGGAGCAACCTTGACCACCAGGTCAGATGGAGCCACGGGGTGGCCTGGCGGGAGAATTATCCTTAACCCTCTTACACAAGCTTCCCTTTTCCAAATTTCCTGTTAAAGATTTCCATGCTGTATTGGTCCTAGGACACAGACTGAGATCGTAAAGGACTTTTATTTCTTTCTGCAGGGACGTGCTGTAGTGACTCTTCAGACCTGAGCAATGAAGGAGAGCCTCAGGCAACATCTAGTTCAGCCCTAAGAAATGGGTCAAGTAAAGAAGATTAGGATGTCCAGCCTTGGCCTGCAGCAGGTCAGGAGTGAAAAGCCACTGTTTTGAAGACCTTGTGTCCTGTTCGTCCTGGAACTCCCTTCAGTATTTTTAAAAATGGAATAAGGCAGGAAATTTGTGAACTCATAGTTAATAAGATAAATCCTATTGATGAAATTATATTTTGTTTGTTGAAATTATATAGTGTAATTATATATTGCTTTTGCAGAAGAAATAAATAGCAAGTTGAGTTGATAATATCTTTTTAAAAAATACTGTCGACTGCTAACTGGCATTTGTCAAGAGCATTTGGCAGCGACTGAACAACAAAAACAAAGGCATTTTCCCTCTGTCTCTGCGGAGACTGAACCCTGTGCCGCTGCCACTGTTGAATGTCACACTCTCTGAGGGAGTTCAGCGTGGAGTGAGGCACTGTGCTCCAGAGAATCCAGTGGGACAGGTTTTCAGGAACTGATTTCACTATGTGTTGTGCCGTGCTCAGTTGCTTCAGTCGACTCCAACTCTGCGACCCCGTGGACTGCAGCCCACCAGGTTCCTCTGTCCATGGGATTTTCCAGGCAACAATACTGGAGTGGGTTTCCATTTCCTTCTCCAGGGGATCTTGCTGACCCAGGGATCAAACCCACATCTCCTGCTTGGCAAGTGAATTCTTGCCAAGAACACTGAGCCACCAGGGAAGCCCATACCTATAGATATATCTATGTCTAGCTGTATCTATCTATCTATCTCTACTGATATATATACTTATATATAATAAGTGTATATACACTTATATATCTAGNATTCAAGTTGGTTTCAGAAAAGACAGAGGAACCAGAGATCAAATTGCCAACATCCCCTGGATCATGGAAAAACAAGAGAGTTCCAGAAAAACATCTATTTCTGCTTTATTGACTATGCCAAAGCCTTTGACTGTGTGGATCACAATAAACTGTGGAAAATTCTGAAGGTTAGTCTCTTAGTCATGTCCAAATCTTTGTGATCCTATATAGTGTAGCCTGCCAGGCTCCTCTGTTCATGATATTCTTCAGGCAAGAATATTGGAGTGGGATGCCAATCCCTTCTCCAGGGAATCTTCCTGACCCAGGGATCAAACCCAGGTCTCCTGCATCATAGGCAGAGTCTTCATCATCTGAAGGGAAGGCATTTCCTACATTGAAATCTAAAATTTTACAATTCAGTAGAATATGTGAAAATATAGGAGGTTTTACATGCCTTTCTCTGTAAATGCATACCTCAGTGAGACCTCTGCTGAAGTTATTATACCCTCTAATTATAAAATATTTACATTTTATTTACTATTCCCCACTTCATGCCTTTCATATAAGGAGGTGAAACCCTGTAACAGTTGCTTCACACATGAGTGAAGTAAAACTCAGGATAAATGGTTTGCTTGTATAATTGTTACTTTGAAAATGGTCTTTTAATTTAAATTTTTTTCTTAAAGCTTATTTGTAATTTTAGTCTTACTTTCTCCAACTTCATCTACATGTATTAGTTCTCTTAGCAACTAATAATCAACAGCTATTTCTTAATCATTTTCTGTCTTCATGGATTATTCTATAATTGTTGAAAATATTGTGTGTTCTTGAAGATGAGTAGGGTCTTCAAATGCAGTACAATTCTCCAAACCCAAACTAAATAGCTTCTTAATTTTGTCCCCATTAATCAACAGTATTTTAATTAAACTGTTCATGAAGAAGATCTAATAGCACAGTGATATAAAGATCACTACGTATTAATAACTTTTATTGACAGAAGAGAAGTGCAAAGTGGTTTCTTAGTGGAAGAAGTTTAGTGTCTTCTTTCTTCTGAGTAATTTTCTACATTGAGCCAGCTGTCCAAAAATGAAATTGTGAGGTTTGTAGATACAGTGCTTTGGTTGGTTGTCTGTGAATTTGTTTCATTTTACTTGGAATTCCAAAGTGAAGGCTTTGTAGAATTCATTTATTTTGTTTTATATTTTCAATAATTTCTTACCCTTTTAATATTAATGATCATATATCTCTGGTTCAGGAATCCAGCATTTATGAGTATGTGTACCATTCTATGTTATATATTGCATTATCCTAGTTAGTATTGTTTTTGAGTCTTTAAATAATCACAGAGTATAATTATAATGATATGTGGAAAGTGAGGCCCTGAGAGACTACATATTTTGTCTTGGTTTTCACCATAGTATAGGTTCAAAGATGGGCTTCTGAGCTTACTTCTAGGATACTTTCTATATTGCTAATGGTATCTAAATTCTTGGCTGTGGACTTTTAAGTACCTTAAAATTATTCCACATTTCAAGCATTCTCCGTAACCTGAAATCTTCCTTTGTGCATTTTGCATATTTCCAAGTGTGTATAAGATTATTTGACTAATGTTAATATAAATACAAAATGATAATTCTCATGGTAGATTTTTTAGTCAAAAAACAATGAAACCACAACTACTATTCTATAGTAGAACAGAATTTTTTCTTAAAAAGGAAGTCTATATCCTTGAAAAAATTAGAAATCATCAGCTCACATCAGAACGTTCTCTTAGTTAAGTGCTATATGTGAATAATAAAAAGTCTAGTACATGGTAGGCACAAAGTAGATATCCATAAAGAACTGTTTATTGTGTTTATTAGTTGTAAATATTTATAAATATCTTTCTCTAAAAGGAAGAAATTCTTAAAGAGTAGTGTAACAAATGTTTAATTATATTTACTGATATTTTTTATCTCTCAAGTTTAAGACATAAAGTAACAATCGTATGGTTCATTACAAATATTTTAGAATTGTGCCTTATGCATTATATTACCTATTTTATTTCTATTTCATATATGTGATTTCATATTAATGATGTTAATAAAGCATGTATTTAATCTTTATGGGTTCAGTAATACAAAGTCCTTTCACTTAAACTTCAAAATGTGAAGATTGTTTGTTAAATATCTATCTATCTATCTATCTATCTATCTGTATCTATCTATCTGTCTATGATCCTAAATGCAAAAAGAAACACCAGTGCCACTCATTGAAAATGGCAACCTGGAAACCAAGAAAATAAATAAATTGTATTTACCTTTTGCTTCCTATCTTGAAAGCTATTTTACCAGATTTTTTTCTTCCCTTTTGCTTTTACTGCATAGCTTAAATTATTGGCGGCTTTCCCAACCATGCATAAATTATGAATCATATATCTCAGATAATCACTGTGTCGGATTGAGTAGCATAGTCCACTTGAATATATTTCTCTCATATATGGAATAAAGACCACAACAATCAAAGGACAAATGTGAAAAGTCCCTGAACACAATGAACACCTTTAAAGTTGTCAAAATTTGTCATCATAGTCATTGTAAGTTGAATCAACCAACATTTTTATCATCTTAAGTGCCTTAGGAATTGTTGCAGAGATTATCCAGTTGTGAATGATATGTATAAGCTTTCCAGACATGTGGCAAGATAGGTTTTCATTATGCCAGAGTTCCTAGGTGACCTACACCTGTACATTATCTCTAGAAAGGCTATTTCTCCCCTCAATACTAAAAATAAATATAATGGTTTAGAGGGAGAGAGATGTACAATAAATATAGGAGAAACTTTGTTGAAATAAAACTTAAGAAATTAAAAGACACTTGGAAGAAAAGCTATGACCAACAGCATATTAAAAAGCAGAGCCATTACTTTGCCAAAAAAGGTCCATCTAGTCAAAGCTATAGTTTTTCCAGTAATCATGTATGAATGTGAGAGTTGGACTATAAAGAAAGCAGAGCACCGAAGAACTGATGCTTTTGAGCTGTGGTGTGAAGACTCTTGAGAGTCCTTTGGACTACAGAGAGATCCAACCACTCAATCCTAAAGGAATCAGTCCTGGATATTCACTGGAAGGACTGATGCTGAAGCTGAAGCTTCAATACTTTGGCCACCTGATACAAAGAACTGACTCATTTGAAAAGAGCCTGATGCTGGGAAATATTGAAGGCAGGAGAGGGGACAACAGAGGATAAGATGGTTGGATGGCATCACTGACTCAATGGACAAGAGTTTGAGTAAACTCTGGGAGTTAGTGATGGACAGGGAGGCCTGGTGTGCTGCAGTCCATAGGTTTGCAAAGAATCGGACATGACTGAGTGACTGAATTGAAACTGAATTTAAGAAAGCTGTCCTATATAGAAGATGGCATTACATAAAATTTTTGGAGTTAAAATTTGTCAGAATATGAAGTAGTTAATACAGATAATCCTATAAAATTTTCATTTTATATGAATTTTATGTACACTTTGAAGCATAAATATTCACTTTGAAATATTCACATGAAACAGTAAATATTCACTTTGTTTTAAAAAGCATAATATCTGTTAAGAAATTGAGAACTCACACTTATTCCATATCTTATTGATAATCACTGTTGCTGCAGAACCTTTCTAAATATTCCCTAAATTTATGCATATATTCAACCTTACACATGTTTAATGTTTTTATTTAAAATGTAAATCTGGAGGTTTTGGTTTCTTTTTAGATTAGTAAAGGAAGAGTTGCTTCACCATTAAATGCTTTCTCAGTTCAGTTTACTTCAGTCTCTTAGTCATGGCCAACTCTTTTCGACCCCATGAATAGCAGCACACCAGGCCTCCCTATCCATCACCAACTCCTGAAGTTCACTCAAACTCACATCCNTCTCTTGCTTCTGCTAGTTCTCACTCACAAATTTCATTTTTTAAGTACATTTCTTACTTTGGAATAACTTAATATTTACAAAAAAGTTACAAAAGTAGTACAGAAGTTTCTAAACACTGCACTCTCAGTTTCATATCCTGGAATGTTACCCTCTCATATTATTGTGGTACACCTATCAAAACTAAAAAACCCCATACTGTTAGCTTATTCAGTTCAGTTCGGTCGCTCAGTCGTGTCCGACTCCTTGCGACCCCATGAGTCACAGCGCGCCAGGCCTCCCTGTCCATCACCAACTCCCAGAGTTCACTCAAACTCATGTCCTTTGAGTTGGTGATGCCATCTAGCCATCTCATCCTCTGTTGTCCCCTTCTCCTCCTGTCCTCAATCCCTCCCATCATCAGGGTCTTTTCAAATGAGCCAGCTCTTCACGNCGCGCCAGGCCTCCCTGTCCATCACCAACTCCCAGAGTTCACTCAAACTCATGTCCTTTGAGTTGGTGATGCCATCTAGCCATCTCATCCTCTGTTGTCCCCTTCTCCTCCTGTCCTCAATCCCTCCCATCATCAGGGTCTTTTCAAATGAGCCAGCTCTTCACGTGAGGTGGCCAAAGTATTGGACTTTCAGCTTCAACATCAGTCCTTCCAATGAACACCCAGGACTGATCTCCTTTAGGATGGACTTGTTGGCTCTCCTTGTAGTCCAAAGGACTCTCAAGAGCCTTCTCCAACATCACAGTTCAAAAGCATCAGTTCTTCAGTGCTCAGCTTTCTTCACAGTCCAATTTCCACATCCATACATGATTACTGGAAAACCATAGTCTTGACTAGATGGACCTTTGTTGGCAAAGTAGTATCTCTGCTTTTCAATATGCTACCTAGGTTGGTCATAATTTTCCTTCCAAGAGTAAGCATCTTTTAATTTCATGGCTGCAATCACCATCTGCAGTGATTTTGGAACCCCCCAAAATAAAGTCTGACACTGTTTCCACTGTTTCCCCATCTATTTCCCATGAAGTGATGGGACCAGATGCCATGATCTTAGTTTTCTGAATGTTGAGCTTTAAGCCAACTTTTTCACTCTCCTCTTTCACTTTCATCAAGAGGCTTTTTAGTTCCTCTTCCCTTTCTGCCATAAGGGTGATGTCATCTGCATATCTGAGGTTATTGATATTTTTCTCGGCAATCTTGATTCCAGATTAGGTTATTACGTTACTATTAACTAAACATGGTGGCTCAGATGAGGAAGAATCTGCGTGCAGTGCAGGAGACCTGGGTTTGATCACTGGGTCTGGAAGATCCCCTGGAGAAGAAAATAGCAACCCATTCCAGTATTCTTGCCTGGAGAATTCCACAGACAGAGGAGCCTGGAGAGCTACAGCCCATGGGGTCGCAAAGAGTCAGACATGACTGAGTGACTAACATCAACACTAAATATACCTAACTAAAGCCCAGACCTTTTTTCAGTTTCGCCAGTTTTCCCACCAGTATTCATGTTCTGCTGCAAGACTGAATCCTGGGCACTGCAATGTCCCATCCCCTGTTCTCTTCTGGTCTATGACAGTTTCTCAGTCTTGTCTTCATGACCTTGACAGTTTGAAGAGCACTGAGCAGATGTGTTGTAGAATGTCTTTCAAGTTGGGTTGGTCTTGATGTCTTCCTCAGAAGTATGCTGGGGTTACAGGTTTTATGAAAGAAAACCAGAGATGAAATGCCCTTTTCATCACATCCCATCAGGGAACATGTCAACTGACTTATCACCAGGGGTGTTGACACTGACCATTCGAATTAGGTGGTGTTTGCCAGGCTTCTCCACCTATCAAGTTACTAGTTTTTTCCTTTTAATGCTCTATTCACAGGATTATTTTGCTTATATAGCTGGTTATCTTGGACTATGTACTAGCACTGTATTTGGAAAATTATTTATAGGTAAAATCTGGAGTCACAGTGAAGGTACTAGGCTTTGGAAAGGATTTCTGTTTGTTACATCCAGGTGCCCCAAGGCACCCCCCTCTGAGATCTCTTAGGTACAAGCTCAGAGACTGAGAGAACCTGAAGGAATCCAGGTGATTTCACTGGGAATGCAATTCAGTAAATCCAGAGCTGTTCCTTCTTCACTTTATTCTCTCCGTGAAGATATCAAGGTCAGGAACTGGACTCCCATTGGACTCTGCACCCTGTGGGGACTCTAGACTTTATTTCTGTCCATCTCACCCCTTAAGGCTCTCAAACCTGAGGTTCTGATTTTCTGGGATCAGCAAATACCCTCAAATCAAAAGTGTCTCTGTGTTTTGCTTACCTCTCTGGTTTGTCCCTCCCCCTTTGCTTTTGCTGGCAAATCCTTACTGCAGTTTCGTCTCTTCAATGATTGATAACATTTTAAAACGCTCTTTCCAATTCCTAAGTTTTTTCAATAGAACACTGTACTGCTTGTGGGAGCTGGTGGGAGACAGGTGTTTTGAATCCTGCTCCACCATACCAGAAACTCGCTGTCATTGATTGAAGGACTGATTAATTGGTTAACTGCCAGTTTTCAGAAGTTTATGACTTGAGGTTTGACTGTGGCTCATGAAGTTTTCTCTGATTGCTTCTGAGATTTTTCTATTAGCATTTAAACAGTAGTGAGCCTAAATTTGTTTGCCTTTTGTTTTTGTTTTGCATTTATCCTGTTGGCGTTTTCACAGTTACTTTAATTTGTGACTCGATGTCTGCTTTAATTTGTAACTGATTGCTTTTGGAAAACCTTATCCATGATCTCTTCAAATATTTCTTCTGCCCTGCCCCCAGCTTCCTCCTCTCTCTTTCCAGGACTGAAATGATTATACTAGACCTTTGGACAGTTTCTCACATATTTCTTTCATGTTTTTCTGCACTTTTCCACTTTTTAAATGTCTGTACCTTGGTTGCATATCTTTTATTTAGCTGTCTGTCTTCTAGTTAGCCAGTTCACAAATTTGGCCTTTTTAATTCAGTCTTCTGCTAAATCCTGCTATCAAGTTTTTAATTATTTTAAATTGAAGTACAGTTGATTTACACTATAATATTAGTTTCAGGTGTATAACAGAGTGATTCAATATTTTTATAGATTATACTCCATTTAAAGTTGTTATAAAATAATGGTTATATTTCCCTGTGCTGTACAATATATCCCTATTGCTTGTTTATTTCACAGGGTAGTTTGTGTCTCTTAATCTCATATCCCTATCTTGTCTCTCCCTACTTCCCTCTTCTCCCTGGTAACCATTAGCTTGGTCTTTATATCAATGATTCTGTTACTGTTTTGTTATGTACATCCACTTGTTTTATTTTTTAGATTCCAAGTATAAGGGATAACACAGTTTATGTCTTTTTCTGACTTATTTCACTGAGCATAATACTCTCTAGGTCCATTCACAGTGTTGCAAATGGCAAAATTTTTAATGACTAATATTCTGATTAGTGTGTGTGTATTTCATCCTATTTCATCTGCTAATGGGCACTTGAGTTGACTCCATGTCTTGGCAATTGTAAATAATGCACCTTGTTTACAATGAACCTTAAGGTGCATGTATCCATGTCCATATACTCATGCCTACCAAGGTTATCCTCCTTGTGTCTTGTTTAAATGTGCCTTTCATATACTGGGGTTCCCTGGTGGCTCAGATGGTAAAGAATCTCCTGCAATGCAGGAGACCCAGATTTGATCCCTGGGTCGGAAAGATCTCTTGGAGAAGGGAATGGCAACCCATTCCAGCATTCTTGCCTGGAGAATCCCCATGGACAGAGGGAGCCTGGCAGGCTACAGTCCATGGGGTCACAAAGAGTCGGACACAATTCAGCATACTTGATTCATTCATCCACAAATATTTCCTGACACCCTATTCCCAGCACTTAATTAGGTGCTGGAATATAATGGTGAGTAAAGCAGACCAAGTCTCTGACCTAATGGAGATGACATTCAAGACAAAGAATAAGCAGATGAACAAATAAATTTATAATTTAATGACAGAAGACAATAAGAAAAAAAAAAAACCTATGGGGTACATGAATAGGGTGTAATGGGAATGTTTTCTAAGACGCTAGTATTGATATTTAATGGAAGTCATGGATGAATGAATGAGAAGCACCACACAAATTCCTGAAGAAATGCTCCAAGTAGAGGAACAGTCAGTGAAAAGTCAGGTATAGAGACATGCCTGGAATGTAAGAAGAAAACTTGGTGATTACAGTGCCAAAAGGCAGTGATCTAAAAGAAGAGTAGAAAAGGAGATTGGAAAGGTACTAAGAGATAGATCATGTTGTTTCTCATAGGTCATGGTCAAGAATTTAGAATATAAATTGTGGGGGCCAGTGGAGGGTTTTTCAATAGAGTGAAATAATAGAATTTCCATTTCAAAAAAGATCTCTATTGGTATTTAGAGTTTGGAGAAGAGCTGCAATATGACATGAGTGTAAACAAGAAGACTAGTTGGTAGTCACTGCAGTAGCCTGGTGTGATTGTGGTTGGGATCAGGTTGGAGCAGTGGATACAAAGAAAAGGTGTGGGATACTGGATATGTTTCTATAGTAAAGTGAAGGACTGTTGAAGATGGATAAAACATTAAGTATGGGAGGAATAGAAGTGTCATAGAAGACTGCAAAGGTTCTATCCAAAGAAACTAAAGGATAGAGTTGTTATTTACCTAGATGGCAATATTATATAGTGATTAAAGGGTCTAGATTCTGGTCCAAGGCCTCATTCTGTTCTTTAGTAGTTATGTGGCCTTGCAGGTATCTCTTAACATCTCTGTACACCTGTTTCTTCATCTGTAAAATGGGATGATAAGAGCATATACCTCATGGGGGCTGTTTTATGTATTTATTAAATCCTATAGATGGAAAAGTTAGGAAAAAAATATGTTTCAAGATGTGACTCAGATCTGCAATCAGTTCCTACATGGCTAAGTATAAAAAGCCTGCTAGCATCATCACAGTGGAGATTATTGTTGTTGTCTTTTAATCACTCAGTCATGTCCAATTCTTTGCAACTCTATGGACTGCAGCATGCCAAGCTCCTCTCTCTATGGGATTTCACAGGCAGGAATGCTTGAGTGGGTTGCCATTTCCTGCTCCAGGGGATCTTCCCAACCCAGGGATTAAACCCACATCTCCTGTATTAGCAGGCAGATTCTTTACCACTGAGCCACCAGAGAAGCCCAAACATGCCTAGCATACTCCGTTATCAATGTTCCCCAACAGACTGGTACATTTTTTACAATTTTATGAACTTACATTGACGCTTCCCTGGTGCCTCAGCTGGTAAAGAATCCACCTGCAATGCAGGAGACCTGGGTTTGACCCCTGGTTGGGGACATCCCCTGGAGAAGGGAAACGTTACCCACTCCAGTATTCCTGCCTAGAGAATTCCATGGACTGTATAGTCATGGGGTCACAAAGAGTCAGATATGACTGAGCGACTTTCACTTTCAACCTACATAGACACATCATCATCACTCAGAGTTCGTAGATTACATTAGGGTTCATTCTTGTACACACTTCTTGTTGTTAAGTCACTAAGTCATGGCCAACTCTTTGTGACCCCGTGGACTGTAGCATGCCAAGCCACTCTTTCACTATCTCCCAGAGTTTGCTCAAATTCAAGTGCACTGTACACTGTGGGCTTAGACAAATATATGATGACGTGTGACCACCATCATGGTATCATACAGAGTCATTTCTCTGCACTAAAAATGCTCTGCACTGTGCCTACTTATCCCTTCCCCGAATCCCTGGCAAGAACTGATCTTACTGTCTCCCTTATTTTGCCTTTTCCAGACTATTATATGGTTTGAGTCATACAGTATGTAGCCTTTTCAGATTATCTTCTTTCACTTAATAATGTGTATTTTCTTTTGGCCTGAATAGTATTCTCTTCTCTAAATGTACCATAGTTTATTTACCCATTCACTCTCTGTGGGACATTTTGGTTGCTTCCAAATTTTGGCAATTATTTATAGGTTTTTAAAATTTATATATAATTGGCATATAACATTATATTAATTTCAGGGGTATATCATAGCAATTTGATATGTATATATATTATGAAATGATCATCACAATAAGTCCACTTAACATTCAGTACCATACCAAATATTTTTCTTGTGATGAAAACTTGAAAATATGCTTTCTTAGTATTTTTAAGTATACAATACAGTATTATTATCAATAGTCCCCATGCTCTGTGCTGCAATAGTTTCGGGTCTTACAGTTAAGTCTTTAATGCATGTTGACTTAATTTTTGTATATGGTGAGAGAGGTCCAATTAGGTTTCTTATCCCTTCACTCTGTGAAACTGGCTATGGCTTGGGCTTCCCCAGTGACTCAGTGGTAAAAGAATCTGCCTGAAATTCAGGAGATGCTGAGAAGACCAGGATTCAGTTCCTAGATTGGGAAGATCCTCTGGGGAAGGAAATGACAACCCACTCCAGTATTCTTGCATGAAAAATCTCATGGACAGAGGAGCCTCGCAGGCTATAGTCCATGGGGTTTTGAAGAGCTGGACACGACTGAGTAACTAAACAACAGCACTATCCATCCACACCTCATCTTCAGAAGTGTCTGCTTAACGTGTGTTCAGTGTCCTTCCTTCCTTCCGTTCTCTCATCCTCGCTTTCTGCCATGTCACCTTCTGACAGATGATTCCATGTCGGAAGGACATAATGCAGGCATGTTCAATCTGCCAGGTTTAACCAAAAGCGTAGAAAGATTTTCTAACATGTCCTGTCCTAGAATTCCTGAGATGATTCTTATGTGGTCATATCACATTATTTTTTCATCTACCCTTGGACCGAACTCACTAATATCTTATGAGGGGATTTAATATTACATGTTTATAAGCAACATTAACCTACAGTTATCACTTATCTTGTGTTTATCTGGATTTGATAGCAGAAATGTGGCAACCTCATGATGATTTGTGGTGATTTAAATTTTTTTAACTTATTTTAATGATTTAAGACAAATATGTTCTGCTCTTTGAAGGATGACTGGAAATTTCTCATTAAACTCTTTGAAACCGATTTCTGGGAGGGAAATGAGGAGAGGACAGGTTTAGGACAGGTCTGGAAGGATATTATACATTTTCTCCTATTCATTTTAGTTCTATTTATTTCTCAAGTTTTCTCAGTTTTGATCACTTCTATTTTCTTAAAAAGTAACAATTTTTCCTAGATTGTCAATTTATTGGTAGGAAATTATATAAGAATTTCTCTTATAAAATTTTAATCTTTTCTTTAACTAAAGGCATATCCCTTTCCTTATTCTTAGCATTGTTTATTTGTCTTTTCTTTCATTCTCTTGATCAGATGTTCCATTTTGCTGTTCTTATCCAAGAACCTTTTTATTCTTTTGGTTCTGTTACTCTTATTTTTTGTTTGAGATTTAATTAAATACTGTTTTTAAAAATAATATTTATATATTTTCCTCTTCTTTATTCTAGTCTTCAGCTTTCTTGGGGGATTATCTTGATTTCTTATTCTAACACCTTGATTTAAAGTTTAATTTACATTTCAATAGAAGAGAAATATCATATGACATCCCTTGTATGTGGAATCTAAAAAAGAAGTTATACAAATGAATTACTTACAAGACAGAAAAAAACTGACAGACTTATGAACGTATAGTTGCCAGGGGGAAGGATTAGGGGAAAGGATAGTTAGGGAGTTTGGGATGGGCATGTAAACACTGCTGTATTTAAAATGGATAGCCAACAAGGATCTACTGTATAGTACAGGGAACTCTGCTCATTTTTATGTGGCAACCTGGATGGGAATGGGGTTTGGGGGAGAATGGATATGTGTATATGTACAATGTGTATATGTATGGCTGAGTCCCTTCGCCGTCCATCTAAAACCATCACAACATTGTTAACTGGCTATCAGTTCAGTTCGGTTCAGTTGTTCAGTAATTGGCTATATCCCAATACAAAATAAAAAGTTCAAAAAAATCAAGTTTAACTTAGTATGCAATGTTTTCTATTTTCTAATAAATGCATTTTAGGCCATGAATGTTCACCTTTGTGCCACTTTGAGTATGTTTGTGGTTTTGTATGTATTGTTTTCATCAGCATTTATTGCTCAACCATGTATAATCTATATATTTTTAAAATTTCATTTCATTTTGTTTATTTATTTACTTCTGGCTGCACTAAGTCATCATTGCTGCATGTGGGCTTTCTCTAGTTGCAATGTGCGGACTTCTCATGGCAATGACTTCTCTCCTTGCAGAGCATGGGCTCCAGGCGCTCAGACTCAGTAGTCGTGGAGCACCGACTTATTGCCCCTTAGTATTTGAGATATTCCCATGGCCCTTGCATTGGTAGGCGGATTCTTTAGCACTGGACCATGGAAATCCCTGTAATTTATATTTTTATTTTCTTTTTAACTTTTTTTTAAAAATTGGAATATGGTTGTTTTACAATGATTTGTTAGTTTCTGCTGTACAGTGAAGTGAATCAGCTATATGTACACATATATCCTCTTCCTCTTGGACCTCCTTCCCACCCTCCTTACATCCTACCCATCTAAATCATCACAGAGCAAAAGCTGAGCTCCCAGGTAAGGACTATTGAGGAGGAGCTTTGCAAATTTCTCAGAGGATGGATTACGAAAGGTCTTCGGCTCGATAAAGGACAGAAACGGTATGGACCTAACAGAAGAAGAAGATATTAAGAAGAGGTGGCAAGAATACACAGAGGAACTATACAAAAAAGATCTTCATGACCTGGATAATCACGATGGTGTGATCACTCATCTAGAGGCAGACATCCTGGAATGTGAAGTCAAGTGGGCCTTAGAAAGCATCACTACAAACAAAGCTAGTGGAGGTGATGGAATTCCAGTAGAGCTATTTCAAATCCTGAAAGATGATGCTGTGAAAGTGCTGCACTCAATATGCCAGCAAATTTGGAAAACTCAGCAGTGGCCACAGGACTGGAAAAGGTCAGTTTTCATTCCAATCCCAGAGAAAGGCAATGCCAAAGAATGCTCAAACTACTGCACAATTACACTCATCTCACATGCTAGTAAAGTAATGCTCAAAATTCTCCAAGCCAGGCTTCAGCAATACGTGAACCGTGAACTTCCTGATGTTCAAGCTGGTTTTAGAAAAGGCAGAGGTACCAGAGATCAAATTGCCAACATCTGCTGGATCATGGAAAAAGCAAGAGAGTTCCAGAAAAACACCTATTTCTGCTTTATTGACTATGCCAAAGCCTTTGACTGTGTGGATCACAATAAATGGGAATACCAGACCACCTGACCTGCCTCTTGAGAAACCTGTATGCAGGCCAGGAAGCAACAGTTAGGGCTGGACATGGAACAACAGACTGGTTCCAAATAGGAAAAGGAGTACATAAAGGCAGTATATTGTCACCCTGCTTACTTAACTTCTATGCAGAGTACATCATGAGAAACACTGGACTGGAAGAAACACAAGCTGGAATCAAGATTGCCGGGAGAAATATCAATAACCTCANACTGTGTGGATCACAATAAACTGTGGAAAATTCTGAAAGAGATGGCAATACCAGACCACCTAACCTGCCTTTTAAGAAACATATATGGAGGTAAAGAAGCAACAGTTAGAACTGGACTTGGAACAGCAGACTGGTTCCAAAGAGAAAAAGGAGTATGTCAAGGCTATATATTGTCACCCTGCTTATTTAACTTCTATGCAGAGAAATCATGAGAAACGCTGGGCTGGAAGAACCACAAGCTGGAATCAAGATTGTGGGGGGAAATATCAATAACCTCAGATATGCAGATGACAGCAACCTTATGGCAGAAAGTGAAGAGGAACTAAAATACCTCTTGAAAATGAAAGCGAAGAGTGAAAAATTTGGCTTAAAGCTCAACATTCAGAAAATTAAGATCATGGCATCCGGTCCCATCACTTCATGGGAAATAGATGAGCAAACAGTGGAAACAGTGTCAGACTTCATTTTTCTGGGCTCCAAAATCACTGCAGATGTTGACTGCAGCCATGAAATTAAAAGACGCTTACTCCTTGGGAGAAAAGTTATGACCAACCTAGATAACATATTGAAAAGAAGAGACATTACTTTGCCAACAAAGGTCTGTCTAGTCAAGGCTATCGTTTTTCCAGTGTTCATGTCTGGATGNAAAATTACTGCAGATGTTGACTGCAGCCATGAAATTAAAAGACGCTTACTCCTTGGGAGAAAAGTTATGACCAACCTAGATAACATATTGAAAAGAAGAGACATTACTTTGCCAACAAAGGTCTGTCTAGTCAAGGCTATCGTTTTTCCAGTGTTCATGTCTGGATGTGAGAGTTGGACTGTGAAGAAAGCTGAGCACAGAAGATTTGATGCTGGGAGGGATTAGGGGCAGGAGGGAAGGGGACATCAGAGGATGAGATGGCTTGATGGCATCACTGCCTCAATGTACGTGAGTCTGAGTGAACTCCAGGAGTTGGTGATGGACATGGAGGCCTGGCTTGCAGCGATTCGTGGGGTCTCAAACAGTCAGAGAGAATGAGTGACTGAACTGAAACTGTTATCTTCATTACCTCCACCATAGTTTCAGTTCAGTTCAATTCAGTCGCTCAGCCTTGTCTGACTCTTTGCAACCCCATGAATCGCAGCATGCCAGGCCTCCCTGTCCATCACCATCTCCCAGAGTTCACTCAGAGTCACGTTCATTAAGTCTGTGATACCATCCGGCCATCTCATCCTCTGTCGTCCCCTTCTCCTCCTGCTCCCAATCCCTCCTAGCATGAGTCTTTTCCAATGAGTCAACTCTTCGCATGAAGCTTCAGTTTTAGCATCATTCCTTCCAAATAAATCCCAGGGCTGATCTCCTTCAGAGTGGACTGGTTGGATCTCCTTGCAGTCCAAGGGACTCTCAAGAGTCTTGAGAAACACCACAGTTCAAAAGCATCAATTCTTCAACACTCAGCCTTCTTCACAGTCCAACTCTCACATCCATACATCACCACTGGAAAAATCAGAGACTTGACTAGATGGACCTTAGTCAGCAAAGTGATGTCTCTGCTTTTGAATATGATATCTAGGTTGGTCATAAATTTTCTTCCAAGGAGTAAGCATCTTTTAATTTCGTGACTGCAGTCACAATCTTCAGTGATTTTGGGGCCCTGAAAAATAAAGTCTGACACTGTTTCTCCTGTTTATCCATCTATTGCCCATGAAGTGATGGGACCAGATGCCATGATCTTCGTTTTCTGAATGTTGAGCTTTAAGTCAACTTTTCGCTCTCTTCTTTTACTTTCATCAAGAGGCTTTCTAGCTCCTCTTCACTTTCTGCCGTAAGGGTGGTATCATCTGCATATCTGAGGTTATTGATATTTCTCCCGGCAATCTTGATTCNTACTTTGGCCACCTCATGCGAAGAGTTGACTCATTGGAAAAGACTCTGATGCTGGGAGGTACTGGGGGCAGGAGGAGACAGGGACGACAGAGGATGAGATGGCTGGATGGCGTCACTGACTCAATGGATGTGAGTCTGAGTGAACTCCGGGAGTTGGTGATGGACAGGGAGGCCTGCTGCTGCTGCTGCTGCTGCTAAGTCACTTCAGTTGTGTCCGACTCTGTGCGACCCCACAGACGGCAGCCCACCAGGCTCCCCCATCCCTGGGATTCTCCAGGCAAGAACACTGGAGTGGGTTGCCATTTCCTTCTCCAGTGCATGAAAGTGAAAAGTGAAAGTGAAGTCACTCAGTCGTGTCCAACTCTTCGTGACCCCATGGACTGCAGCCTATCAGCCTCCTCTGTCCATGGGATTTTCCAGGCAAGAGTACTGGAGTTGAGTGTCATTGCCTTCTCCAAGAGGGAGGACTGGCATGCTGCAATTCATGGGGTTGCAAAGAGTCGGACACGACTGAGCGACTGAACCGAACTGAACTGAAGTCAGGGCTATGGTTTTTCCAGTAGTTATGTATGAATGTGAGAGTTGGGCTATGAAGAAGGCTGAGCACCGAAGAATTGACGCTTTTAACTGTGGTGTTGGAGAAGACTCTTGAGAGTCCCTTGGACTGCAAGGAGATTCAACCAGTCCATTCTGAAGGAGATCAACCCTGGGATTTCTTTGGAAGGAATGATGCTAAAGCTGAAACTCCAGTACTTTGGCCACCTCATGCGAAGAGTTGACTCATTGGAAAAGACTTTGATGCTGGTAGGGATTGGGGGCAGGAGGAGAAGGGGACGACAGAGGATGAGATGTCTGGATGGCATCACTGACTCAATGGACGTGAGTCTGAGTGAACTCCGGAAGATGGTGATGGACAGGGAGTCCTAGTGTGCTGCGATTCATGAGGTCGCAAAGAGTCGGATACGACTGAGCGACTGAACTGAACTGAATTTCTTTGTCTAGTTACTTATTCTGATCTTTTCACATATGATTAAGATTTTTTCACTTAATAGTCTATTGCTATTTCTTTTGTAGTCTAATGCTCATCATCTTTGAGGCTTCTCCATGTTTGAAAGACAGTATTGTGTAGTGATTAATACCGTAGTATCTAATGCCAGATAAGAGGAAGGGTCGAAGGTGAAGGGATAGGTACAAGGTTGGGAAGGATTTTTTGAACCCCAGGTCTGCCATTGTGGAGATAGGGCAGGCTGAGTTTCCTACCTGTAGAATGTTGTTGTTCAAAAAAACTCTTGCATTGGAGAGTTAAAGTGTGTTAAACCACATACCAAGTACTTAGAAGAATGCTAATAGTGAGCACTCAAAAATATCAATTGCTTATTTACAAAACAGAAACAAAGATATAGAAAACAAACTTCTGGTTACCAAAGGGAAAGAGGGGAAGGGATAAAATAGGGAGATTGGGATTGACATATAAATACTACTATACATAAAATAGACAACGAATGAGAACCTACTGTATAGCACAGGGAACTCTACTCAATACTCAATGCTCCTTAGCTTTGTAATTGTTTTGTATATCTATTCCAATCCCTTGGGTTTGAATCCCATTGAGTGGTTTCATTCACATGTCCCTTAAAAATAGAATATAACTAGATTTTTTTTTGACTATACATACATATTTCTATATTTTATGTCAGTTTTTACATTAAAATTTATTTTGACCACCATAGTGTTTGTATTTATTCGTATTATTATTGCTTTGTGTGCATAATGTACTCAGGAAAAATGGAAGGACAATGCAGATAATATTCCTATGCTTGTGGCATATGTATTTTGGGAGAAGACAGTCAGAGAATAAGATAATAAGCACTAATTAAAATAAATAAGTAATTTAGTATGTTAGGGAGTGATAAGGACATGGACAATAAAAATAGTGCCAGATTAAGAGGTTGTGAGTATGTAGTTTGGGTGGGAGGGCTGTGGTTGTGGTTTTGAGTAGGTTGATCAAAAGGGTCCTAATTGAAGTGACACAGAATAAGGATTTTTTAAAAATGAGAGAGTCATTCATTATATAAATGCCTGGACAAAGAACATATCACATGGCGGAAAGAGCCAGCATCTCATTCCTAGAACTGTAGTATGCCTGGTATAGTCAAGAAATAACAAAGAGGACAGGGAGGTACCCCAAAGGGAAGTGAGACAGAGGAGAGGAGAGAAGGGCTGGATCATTTTAGGTCCTCTGAACACTGTAAGGACTTGGCTTTTACTCTGGGGGGAAGTAGGGAGCCATTGAAAGTTGTGGAGCTTTTCATATGCATAATGGTGGTTTTATTTTCACGGGATAGGTTCCAACAGTATGATGGACTTCTGGGTCAATCTGTGTGTCTTAAAATTTACTGCTGCTGCTGCTTCTGCTGCTGCTGCTGCTGCTACTTCTGCTAAGTCACTTCAGTCGTGTCTGACTCTGTGCGACCCCATAGATGGCAGCCCACCAGGCTTCCTGAAAAGGCTATAGCAATTCTTGCTCATTCCAGCAATGCATGTATGTTTCCTTGAATCTTCTCCCACACTGCAAGGGCATTTAAGAAGTTATTTTTGCCAATCTAAGGGGTGAAAAATGGTTTCTCATTACCATTTTAGTTTGTATGTATTCATATGTTTATCGGAGGTTTTTTACTGTCTCTTCTCTAAGCTGTTCAAGTCCATTTTCTTTGGAATTATTTGTCATATTTTATCAATAGGCTGGAGCCTGCCTTTGTATATCATATATATTAAGCCTTTGTCATATTGGTTGAAAATATATTTATACATTGTATTTTAATGTCTATATTGTTTTTTACATTTAAACATATTAAATCTTTTTCTACTTTCTTTTTTTAAATTAATTGTTATTGGGATAGAGATGGTTTACAATGTTGTTAGTTTCTGCTGTATAGCAAACGGAATCAGTTATACATATCCACATACCCACTCTTGGTTAAATTATTTTCCCATATATTAATAGGTCCCTACAGAGAACTGAGTAGAGTTCCCTGTGCTATACAGTAGGTCCTTCTTAGTTATCTAGGCTTCCTAGGTGGCCCAGTGATAAAGAATCCACCTGCCAGTACAGGAGATGCAAGAGAAGTGGGCTTGATCCCTGGGTTAGAAAGGTCCCTTGGAGTAGAAAATGACAACCCATGCCAGTATTCTTGCCTGGAAAATTCCATGAACAGAGGAACCTGGTGGGATACAGTCCAAGGTGTCAGAAAGAGTCAGACATGGACTGAGTGACCAGGCATACACACAAACACACGTTAGTTTTCTACTATACACAGTCATTTGTATATGTTAATCCCAATCTCCCACTTTATTCCTCCCCTCTTTCCCTGCATCATGTTTATTTTCTACATCTGTGACTCTGTTTCAGTTTTGTAAGTAAGTTCATTTGTATCATTTTCTTAGATTTCACATATAATTGATATCATATAGTAGATACCTTTGTCTGACTTACTTCGCTCAATATAGCAATCTCTAGGTCCATCCATGATGCTACAAATGGCATTATTTTGTCCTTTTTAATGGATGGGTAATGTTCCATTGTGTATATGCACATATATGTACATAGAAATGTGTGTATGTATATATGCACACACACACATTGCATTTTCTTTATCCATCCCTCTGTTGATGGATGTTTAAGTTGCTTCCATGTCCTGGTTATTGTAAATAGTGCTGCAATGTATGTTTTCAAATTATGGTTTTCTCTGGATATATGCCCGGGGTGGAATCACTAGATTATATAATAGCTCCATTTTTAGTTTTTTCAAGAAATCTCTGTACTGTTCTCCATAGAGGCTGTACAAATTTATATTTCCACCAAGAGTTGCATTCTCCACACCCTCTCCAGCATTTATTATTTGTAGATTTTTGATGATGGACATTCTGACCAGTATCAGGTGATACCTCAAGGTAGTTTTGATTTGCATTTCTCTAATAGTGATGTTGAGCATCTTTTCCTGTACCTTTTGGCCATCTGTATGTCTTCTTAGGATAAATGTCTATTTAAATCACATACAATTTCAGTGGGATTACAAGTTGTAAGTATACCACACTTTTACAATAATTCTGGAAGGACTGACATTTTCAAATTACTATGCTTTTGATTGGAAGCAAGTTATATTATCTCTATATATTTAGATCTTGTTTTAATACCTTCAATAAGACTTTATATAAATCTTATATTTTATATGAGTGATGAAAGAAAATAACCTACAGCCCAGATTACTGTACCCAGCAAGGATCTCATTCAAATATGAAGGAGAAATCAAAAGCTTTACAGACAAGCAAAAGCTGAGAGAATTGAGCACCACCAAACCAGCTCTCCAACAAATGCTAAAGGATACTCTCTAAACAGGAAACACAAAAAGGGTGTATAAACCCAAACCCAAAACAATAAAGTAAATGGCAACAGGATGATACTTATCAATAATTACCTTAAATGTAAATGAATTGAATGCCTCAACCAAAAGACAAAGACTGGCTGAATGTATACAAAAACAGACCCTTATATATGTTGTCTACAAGAAACCCACCTCAAAACAGGGGACGCATACAAACTGAAAGTGAAGGGATGGAAAAAGATATTCCATGCAAATAGAGACCAAAAGAAAGCAGGAGNTGATCCAAAAGTCTACAAGCAATAAATGCTGGAGAGGGTGTGGAGAAAAGGGAACCCTCTTACACTGTTGGTGGGAATGCAAACTAGTACAGCCACTATGGAGAACAGTGTGGAGATTCCTTAAAACACTGGAAATAGAACTGCCTTATGACCCAGCAATCCCACTGCTAGGCATACACACAAGGAAACCAGAATTGAAAAAGACATGTGTACCACAATGTTCATCACAGCACTGTTTATAATAGCCAAGACATGGAAGCAACCTAGATGTCCATCAGCAGATTAATGGAAAAGAAAGCTGTGGTATATATACACAATGGAGTATTACTCAGCCTTTAAAAAGAATACATTTGAATCAGTTCTAATGAGGTGGATGAAACTGGAGCCGATTATACAGAGTGAAGTAAGCCAGAAAGTGCGGGGGGGTCCAGCCTCCGCGGGGGTCCAGGGGTCTGGCGGGATGAACGGCGTTGGCGGACAACAAGAACGGAGACTGGCCTCAAGGACACAGCCAATTAAGCACAATTAAGAACGGGGACTGGCCTCAAGGACACAGCCAATTTTATTGACCGACGGGGACTGGCCTCATGGACACAGCCGAATCCACTTCAACTGAACGGAGACTGACCTCTGGGAAACAGCCAATTTACCGAACGGAGACTGGCCTCAAGGACACAGCCAATTTTATTGAATCCTCCCCTTAATCCCTCTTTTAGACTTTATATACCTTTTTAATATCAATCATTAATAATAGGCCATCATTTTTCTTTCTTTCTTATCACTAGGTAACAATCTGTTTTGTTTTCTGTTTCCCTGACTCTTTAGGGGAGATTTCCAACAAAGTCACTTTTGGGTACAAAGCCTTCTTGCCCTTTTAGGCTGAAACAATAATCAATTTAAGTGTCCTGTTTTCTTCTACACTCCTCAAATGGCCTTTCCATTTTTCTGGTCTCGCTGCTGTCTCTCTTGCTTTTGTCTCACAGATCAAATACCAGGCAACTTGCTTGCAGGTTTCAGCAGGCGTCCAAGTGGTAGCCATAGTTTCATTTTTATATTCTACTCTTACATACAATAACAGTTTCAGTGGTTTTCTTACATTAATTTTC